>CM040123.1:39333718-39752725 GCA_022559845.1 Amorphophallus konjac
TCCAAGACAAGTGCACAACCAAATGGAGGCTTACCCATGCTCGAGGCAGTAAGACTGCTGTAAAGATAGGCAAGGACGGCGGGTCCCACCCTCTTTCCACGCCAGATCCCGCAGATAGCACCCAGTTGGTCTTCCTCCCCCATGTTGTCGGTATAAGGGAACAAGAGAGCACCCGCCAGACAAATGGTGAACCCCTTCATGATTCCCTCCAAATAGTCATCGTCTGGTGACCCCCTCAGGGCGTCCATGACCCACTCCGCAAGTTTTTGGAGATCGATCCCCTTTTGAGTATGGACCTTTCTGGCTGCGTCGGGCGGCATGAAGCTTCCAAGGACGCTTTCAGAAGTCCCCCGTGTCAGCATCCGCATAGCCTTCACCTTCCCGTCACTCTTGAATTTCTTCAATCCGAGCAGAAGTTCCACCTCCTCGAGGAGGATGGTCACCTCGAAGGTCGGGAAGATAAAAGTGTGGGTCTGGGGATGCCAGATCTCCACTAGTGCGCCCATAGCCGCCCAGTACATACGAATCTTCTCGTAATGTTTGGCATGAATAAGGAGCCCCTGCAAATGCCACTTCGAGAGTATGGCCCTCATGCCAATGGAGATATTGGAAGTTAGCTTTGAAAGCCATGGCAGTTTGGAAAACTTCCTCGGGCCTGGGAAGAGTTGATATGGCTGGAAGAGGAAAGAAATAAGAAATGAAGGAAGTAAGAAGAAGGTTCACATAGAAAATTTGAAATGAATCAGCTTACCATATGCGACAAGATCGTCCCACTCAGATGACCCTCGAGGTCGAAGAGTCGCCTGATCTCGCTGCTAGGCCTGCTCCTCTTCATAACGCGGGAAGACTCTCCTTCCATCCTGAAATCTCTAGATTCTCCTCTCTTTCCTCTCCTGAGCTTCCAAAACCCACCTTGGTGCATTTGAATGAACTAGCCTAAGGGGAGTTCTTATAGGAAGAGAAGGGTGCTACAGGACAGAACATGTCACATCAGTGGTCATTGTCAAGATTTTGGTCTGGATCTCCTTTATACTGTGGTGCGATTCTGCTGTGATTCTGCTACTTTCCGATGTTTCTAACCTTTGCTAGTCTGTGCAGGTTTTACTAACGGACGTCTTTGTCCTATCTCCTGTCCCACCTTTCATTGGTTGGTCCCACCTTGTCATGCATCATAGTATATGATACTTACGCTACTAGAACATGTCAAGGACCTTGCGGCTCGAACGAATCTGGGATCTGAGTTCCCCTTCAACAAAAATGGTGATGATCCCAGAGGAATTTGGGTTGTACGGATAGGCCGTCAACTTGTGATAGAATGGGGACGACGGTTCCATTCAGTGAGTTGGTACGCGGATAAACGGGCCCCAGTCCAGTATCAGCTCACCGGGTCGGTATCCTGACCCGTTCTTCACAAGTTGACAATATTATCCTTGGCTATTTTCTATTTTAGTTTGTTTTAAATTTTTCTTTGAACCCAGCATGCATTCATATAGGACTTTGATTTATTACGGAAGATCATTCAAGTGATTCGATTGTGAAAGCCGTTGTGCTCCAATTCCCACAAATATGAGATATTCCACTCCGAATGAAATACTGAGTTTTCTTGAGACAGCCATACGCTGCTCTTCTAAAGGAGACCCTTGTTTGGACAGACCCTCAGATATTCCTTTACCTTTTTTTTGACCCACCTTGGCCGCAGCACTTCCACATTGGCTGGTAACCGCTCCCCAAAGGTGAAACCTCCGATTTATGACCCATGTACTTCCACACCGAGAAGTTGGTCTCCTTTTGTTTCGTGCCTGAGCGCACATCTCACCCTCCCTTATTTGATCTCCGTCCAAGCAATCGTCAATATTTGAAAGACCTTCTTCAAGGTCGCCTCATTGAAACTTCAGAAAAGATTCCAAACAGTAACGTCAAAAGCGTGTCTCATCACACCTTGGCATCAACTTATCAGTCCGCTCCCACTTCATTTCACTCCACTTCGATACCATTCCACTACATGTCGCTCCCTTGCAAAGCAGACGCCAAGGCGGGGCAGCTGTAGACACGCCATTCTTGACGCCTCCTGAGAAAGTCTCATATTACTATATAACGCCCCGCAACGGCTTACGCATTTTGAATCACTCGAGTGCTTCCTTTTCTCGGGTCTTCTTCTGCCTTTTTCGGCATCCGGAATCGTCTCGTCACGGCATTCAGACGGCATCAACACCAGTCAGACGTATCAAGAGGTTCCGGAACCAAGATGTTGACTGCCGGGCGGCCGCTGAGTAGGACCCGGGTGGGTCTTAATGGGGGCGTCCAGGCCCCTGGACGCCCCCATATTTTTGATTTTATTTATTTCTTTTCTCAGGGCCTTAAACTAACTAAAAAATATATATATTTATGGAGGCGTCCAGGCCTCTGGACGCCTCCATAAAAACAATAATAAAAAATATTTGTAAAAAAGCCAGTTGGCATAAAAACACAAAAAAATAATAAATAAAAAATATATATTTGGAGGCGTCCAGGGCCCTGGACGCCTCCATAAAAATAATTATAAAAAATCAAAATGCCAGCCTTGGCACAAAAGATAAATAAAAAATAATAAAATAATATATTTATGGAGGCGTCCAGAGGCCTGGACGCCTCCATCAAAACCCTCACGGGCGCCGGCCACCGAACGACGGTTTGTCGTGTGTGAAAAAATTCAAAATATGGAGACGTCCAGCCAGTTGGACGCGCCCATTTCTGAATCACGAGGCGCCGCTCACAAAACCACGCGTTGTGCCAAACCGCGTGCGGCCGTCGTCGGCTTTCGGTGGACCTGCTTGAGGCGTCCGGGACCCTGGACGCCTCCACAAAAGTATTCCAAAAAAATCAATAAAAATAGAATAAAATATTATTTCGGCCCTGATGGAGGTGTCCAGGGTCCTGGACGCCTCCACCCTCCGGAGCTCTATAAATAGAGCCCCACCCCCTCAGTTCTGGGAGAGCTTCGAAGTGATCCGATAGGCTGCCGGAGCCCAGAGGCTACGGAGTCATTTTCTAACCCGTGGGTTCTTTTGTAGGTGGAGGTTCTGCCGGCTTCTCTGGTGCTCACGCTCGCGAGAGGAAGGTCGTCTTCATCCACCGTGCTTCCACGTCATCCCCACGCTGCCGGAGCTCCACTGGATTTCACCCTCGGCTCATCCAATAAGTATTTTCTTCCCCTTTTTCTTCGTAGTTCTTTTACATTCATCATCTCGCATCCTCTATCCCCCTTCATAAGGGCGCCTCTTCTTTTATACTTCTTGCATCCATCATCTCATTTTCCTCCTACTCGAGTCCGAGAGGGGTTTAAAAGATAACACCAACCAGGTGTGTGTCTTGCCATCATTTCGTTATTTTTATCGCAAGGATTTAAATACTACACCTCTATATTTCTAAGCCACTTGTCATTTGTTTGTCGTTGTTTTGCAAGGGTAGCCGAGGAAAGCCCTCTCCGTCGGCCGGCCGGAGGGAAAGGAAGAAGTAACCCGCCATCTCCCACTCTTGAGGTAGGCGCGATCACTTTCTTATTTTGGGGACTTTCGGCCCCTGGCGATCACATCTTATTTTCGAGGCCGCGGCGATTCACTTCCCCAATGGCCGTTTACATTTCCGTTCTTATATTCTCTTTATACTCTGTTATATTCTGCTCATATTCTCGAGGCCGCGGCGAGTCACTTCCCCAATGGCCGTTTAAATTCTCATTTTTATATGTTATATTCTTATCTATTCGTGTTCTCGAGGCCGCGGCGAGTCACTTCCCCAATGGCCGTTTAAATTCACGTTCTTATACGTTATATTCTTATCTGTTTGTGTTCTCGAGGCCGTGGCGAGTCACTTCCCCAATGGCCGTTTAAATTCCCGCTCTTTATATTCTCTCTATATTCTGTCATCTTATTATCTGCTCATATTCTCGAGGCCGCGGCGAGTCACTTCCCCAATGGCCGTTTCAATTCTTGTTATTTAATTTTTGCACCATTCCCGTCCCCCCGAGGCCGCGGCGAGTCACTTCCCGCTATGGCCGTTTAAACCCCATATTTTACTATATCACACTTGTCCCGCTCGCCCCGCCGGAGCAATCTCCCGTGGTGGCCCCTTCTCTCTCTTCTCTTATTTCTGTGTTGCAGCAAACAAACACCAAAAGAAAGAAAAGAGGAGCCCGCGCGCGCTCCGCGTCCTCTCCGCCCTTCCCCGAACCGCGTGACGTCGCTCACAACCTTCTCCCTCTCCGCCTCGGCCGCCCGCTCCTCGGCCTCCACCGATCGTTTCTCTGCCTCGGCCGACTTCCATTTGGCCTCGGCCGCCCACTCCTCAGCCTTGACCGATCGCCTCTCCGCCTCAGCTCGGTCGGCCTCGGCCTCCAAACGAAGGCGCTCCGCTGCCTCCGCCCGGTCCACCAACTCGGCGAGCTCGGCCTCCCAACGGCCATCCAGCTCGAGACGAAGAAGGTGCTCCTCTTCAAGGAGTTTACTTTTCCTCTCGAGCGATTCTCGGGCCTTGGTTAGTTGCTCGGTCAGCACTCCGACCTCCAGCCGGCTCGACCGCGACAACTCCCTGATCACGGAGAACTCCCGTCGGAGTCCCTCATGCGTCTCATTGAGTCGAGCTAGTTTCCTCTCACACCCTCCGAGGGTCCAAGCAAGATTCGACCGCTCTGACTCCGACCGGACATAAGTCTCCGCCATTGTGGCCCCCATCTGGGCCATGACCAGGCCGCCCTCCATAATGATGTCAAGGACCCCAGGTGGAGAATGACGCTTGTCTCCCCCTTTCATCCTCGCGGACACCTCGCAGTAAAGCTGGTATAAAGTGCTCGAGATGCCGAGCCTTTCCAGAGCCACCGGCATGGAAACCTTCCCCGCACCTGGCACCTCGCCAGGAGGCCAAAGTCGAGCTGCGGGATCGGCCGCCTCGCGCACTGCGGTCGGTTGGGGTTGTGACGCCTCCGTAGGTGAACCCCCGACCTCGACCGACGCTACGAGCCTGGCCGCTCCGTGCACCACGGTCGTTTGGGGCTGCGATGCCTCTGCCGGCGAACCCTCATCCTCAACCGTCGCGGCCCGCACGTCGCCCACCTCGACCGGCGCCCCTGCCTCGGCCGCGGTTGGTTCAACTTCGGCCCCCTCTGTTCCCAACGAGGGGAGAGCCGACCCATCACCGTCACCCCCGGGCCGGTGCCCCTGGTCTCCTCGGCCCCCTCTCGCTCAGCAGATGGGAGAGCTGGCTCGGTAGGGTCGGCCCTATCTTGCCCTAGAGAGGGGAGCGCCGCCGAGCCAGAATTACCCCCAGCGGCGGGGACGGCCCCGGCCTTCCTGGCCCGTTTCTTGGCCTTCACGGCCTCCCGCAACCTCCCCTCCACGGGATCCTTGCGCTTCGCCCCGCAATGCCGAGAAGTCCCCTCGGAGGCCGTCCCTTTGCCCTTGTCCAGGGCTTGGGAGCGACCCACAGGGGCGCCCGGTTCATCAGCCGCCGAGTCGTCGCCAAGGTCAATGATCTCAGCGGCCTTCTCCAGAGGCTCCCGCCTGGTGTCTGCACAAAGAAGAAGGCGTGATCAGGAAAAGGAAAGATGACCCCCACCTCCGAAGGAAGATCTAAGTGGTGGCACCTGAGCCCGACGGATGCAGCCGTGTAAGAAGACACCGCTCTATGTTCTCCGGGGGTCACCAATTCCTCGGTGGACTGGCGATTCCTCAGCAGGATGGCAGCATGCTCCTCCACATGAGGGGGGAACTCGTCCTGTCTAGGAGGGGTATTCAGGTGGAAATTGGCCATTACCTGGCACCTCCAGGTTCCCCCCACCGAGTTTATCCCCACCTAGAAAAATTGGGTCTTCCACCCTTTATGCGAAGAATCCTTCACCGCCAACAAAATACAGCTCCTATTCCTCCTCGCCTGGATGAAGTAAAAACCCTTCCCAGCCGACGGGTGCACCTTCAACTCGAAGAAATAGTGGAAGAGGTCAAAGGAAGGAGGAACCCCGCACTGACGACAGAGGATTCGGAAAGCGGAGAGGAGAAGGTACGAGTTGGCTACCAATTGAATGGGTGCCAACTGGAAAAAGTTGAGAAGTGTGAGGACGAAGGGCTCAAAGGGGAGGCGAAACCCGCTCTTCCACGCCAGAAGAAAGATGTAGATGTGGCCCGTGCGAGAATCCAGGCTCGTCTCATACGGGGCAGCAGCAGCAAAGCTATACTTGTGAGGCAGGCGAAACTGATGCTCCAGCCTCTTCACCTCGGCTTCCCCTAACTCGCTGCAGTTCTGGACCGACGCTCTCACCACCGGTTCGTCTCCCCATCCCTCGGCACCCTAACGCTGGCCCGCCATAGATTCCGTGGAAGAACTTGAAGAAGAATTCTCTCGAGACCTCGAAGATTCCGGGGGAGGAGGAAGTTACCGAACCGCCTCCGCAGTTATCTTCGCCAACTCCTCAAACGCCGCCGCAAGTTTCTGCTCCTCCGCTGTGTCCTCACGGCGCATCGAAGAGCCCCAAAAGTAAAGAAGCGAAGGAAAGCTAAAACCCTAACAACGGAAAGAGTCTGGAATGACAACCAGCGCCCAACGCCTATAAACCCACTCGGGAGGCGGCGCGTCGTTCCGACCTCCGAGAAAAGGGGGCCCCTTCATTTCAAATCTGTCAGGATTGCAATTATTACGGGCCCAGGTGACCACGACATGTGGCTTCATAACACCGCCAGATCTCCACCCACCTGAGCCACGCTGGTCCAAAACCCTAAAAGGCTACTCATCCGAGCCTCCTTTGGCTCGGGAGTAGGAGGGGGACAAGTGGAGAGGGGGATTTCTGTAGCCCATTTAAAGAGCAGCCGAACTAGGCCCATCAGGACCAAACAAGGCCATGCTCGCCCAAGTGACAGCCCACAGGGCCCACTTAGGACAGAAAGCCCAATAAAAGATTCGCTCGAGGATACTACCTTCCTAGGCGGCCTATAGGCTCGGAAGGCCCGAGCGTCGGTCAGGTCATAGGAAAGGTCCGTGCCCGAGCCATCTCTCCACCCAGGGGAAGAAGGCGTATGTCGACCAATCCGACCCATCTTCGTTCGAGCTAAGCCTACCGCCCGGATAGGGCTGGCCTCTCTGAGCTCAGTACGGCCGACGATTGCTTATCCATGCTGCCGTTAAGAGTCCTCTGTGGGCAGGAATTTATAAAGGTGAGGGACTCCAGCTCCCCAAGGTGATAACGCTCCCACGATAAGGCAATAAAAGCCCATGTCGAGGACGTAACCCCCACCTAAAACCCCTCGACTTACAGGACTCTAGAAGACGGCGCACTATCTAACCTAGGGATACCCTCCGGCGAAAGGTAATGGCAATCACACGCTCAAAACTCCTAAGCAGGAACCACTTTACCCTTCTGGTGGAGAGGGATCTCGCGCAGAAGCTACTTCCTCCCTATATTACTCCCACCATAGCTCTACTGACTTAAGCATCAGAGGGTTTTCCTCAGGGACTCATCCCTGGGCCCCCTGATCCGTTTCCCTTTCTTGCAGTTCACTATCCGGTGATCCACTGCCCGCTCAGGACCAGCGCGAGATATTGCCTCTTCAACATGTATCTTACGTACACACAAATACTTAATACATAAATAAAATACTCAGGATGTCGAGTATACATGAGGAATACATGTATCTTACATACACACAAATACTCAATACATAAATAAAATACTCAGGATGCCGAGTCTTCGAGGAAATCTCCGAGCCACAAGCTTGGTGTCGGGGCAGTGCGGCGTCGGCTCTGAGCATTGGGCCCGGAAGTGGGCCCGGTGTCCCCACAACCCTCTCGTGGCGGCTGGAACTCGACTCCTTCGAGTAAGGGGGGACACTGCTGTGGTAGTGCTCCAGCATATCTGGATCGAGGCGCTGGAGATCTTCCCGGCTGATCCAGGAATCATCAAAAGGTAGACGGTCCCGCCAACAGATAAGGTAGCGTTGGTACATCCTGCTCCGTGTAGTGGCCACCTGCTTATCCAGTATCCTCTCAATTTGCTCGCGCGGTGCTCTCGAGGCTGTGGGACGCACAGGGGTGGGCTCACTCACAATGGGTGGAGAAGGCTCGAAAGGATCATTAAGAATCGCTGTGGGTTCTTTGTAGGCCACTAGATCTGCCACATTAAAAGTCGGGCTAATCCCATATTCGGGAGGTAAGTCCACAACATACGCATTATAGCCAATCTTTCACAGAATTGGGAAGGGACTATCACTACGGGCTTGCAACTTCTTAACGACTCCCGAGGGGAGTCGTTCGGGTCGAACCCGTACCATAACCATGTCACATTCTTGAAATTCATGGTGACGCCTATGCGAATCAGCCAAGCGTTTGTAAGTTTCATTATTGAGGTTTATTTGCTTGCTAATTGACTCATGCAGACTTTTGACATGCTGTGCAAATTCCTCGGCTGACTTGGATGTCCTAGACTCGAGGGGAAGGGGAATGAGATCCACAGGTGTCCGAGGTTTGTATCCATACACGACCTCAAATGGACTCATACCTATGGACCTATTGACAGAGCTATTGTATGCAAACTCGGCTCTTGGCAAGAGAAGATCCCAGATGCTCGAATGATCTCCTACGAGACACCTCAAGAGATTCCCTAAACTCCTATTGACGACCTCTGTTTGTCCATCGGTTTGTGGGTGATAGGCAGTGGAGAATTTAAGTTTGGTGCCAACTAGGTGCCAAAGTATCTTCCAGAAGTAACTAGTGAATCGGACATCTCGGTCAGACACGAGGGCTTGGGGGAGACCATGTAGACGCACGACATCATCAAAGAATAAGTGGGCTACTCTAGATGCATCAGATGTTTTGGAACATGCAATGAAGTGGGCCATCTTGGAGAACCTATCAACAACAACAAGGATGGAATCATGCTTGTGAGCAGTGCGAGTTAAACCAAGGATAAAATCCATGCTCACATCAACCCATGGTCGATCAGGAACGGGGAGAGGAGTGTAGAGACCAGTGTTCTGTTTGACCTGTTTGGCCATTGTGCATGTCTTACACTGGACTACAATCTTGGCCACATCTTTCTTCAGGCCAGGCCAATAGAAATGCTCCTCCACAGAATGGATGGTCTTGTTGCAGCCAAAGTGACCAGCAAGACCTCCAGCATGCACTTCCCAAGTTAGGAAGTCTCGAACAGAAGTTCTCGGGACACAGAGTTGCTGCCCTCGAAATAGAAAACTATCATGGAGTAGATAGTTAGAGAAGGCTGTCGAGGGTCCAACAGATAAAGCAGAATGGGCAGGGCCAAAATCGGGACACTCTCCATAGAGTTCCTTCATGCGGTCGAATCCGATGACCTCTATCCGAATAGTGGAAAGAAGGGAGACCCTTCGACTCAAGGCGTCGGCTACCTTATTCTCTTTTCCAGCCTTATGTTTTTGGACAAAAGTGAAGGATTGGAGGAATTCTACCCACCGACCATGCCTAGGGTTTAAGCCCTTCTGTGAGCTAAGGAATTTCAGAGCTTTGTGGTTCGAGTATAAGATAAACTATTGTGATAAGAGATAGTGTCTCCAGTGTTTGAGAGCTTGAACCATGGCATAGAACTCCTTATCGTAGGTGGAGTAACGAAGCTTTGCATCAGAAAACTTCTCACTGAAATAAGCCACGGGATGGCTCTCTTGGCTAAGCACTCCACCTATTCCTACGCTAGATGCATCATAGGAAACCTCAAAGACTTTGGAAAAGTCTGGCAGGCGAAGAACATGGGCTTTAGTTATAAGCTCCTTTATGGTAATAAAAGCCTAAGATGCGACTTTAGTCCACTCAAAATTCCCTTTACAGATATAATATGTAATGTATGCCATAATGGTGCTGAAACCCTGAATGAAGCGTCTGTAAAAAGTGGCTAGACCATGGAAACTACGAACGTCATAGACATTCTGGGGCTCTAGCCAGTCTACTAAGGCTCGGACCTTGGATTGGTCCACAGACACTCCTTGACTAGATACCACAAACCCGAGGAAAGTGACCCAGTCTGTCATGAATTCACATTTGTTGAGGTTGGCAAATAGGGTTTCTTTCCTCAGAGTCTCGCAGACTTCCCTCAAATGATGAATGTGGTCATGAGGGTTGTGGCTATAGATGAGAATGTTGTCGAAGTAGGCGACAACAAATCGACTGATGAGGGGGCGAAGGACTTCCGTCATAAACCTCATGAACATGTTGGGGGCATTAGATAGCCCAAATGGCATGACGAGTCACTCATACAGACCTTCTTTTGTTTTGAAGGCCATCTTTCACTCATCCCCTGGTCAAATCGGACATGGTGGTAGCCACTTTTCAAGTCAATCTTGGAAAAGATGGTGGCTCCACTCATCATGTCAAGCATGTCATCAAGATGGGGAATGGGAAACCTATACTTGATAGTGATCTTATTGATGGCGCGGCTATCAATACACATCTGTCAGGTGCCATCCTTCTTGAGTGTGAGCAAGGCAGGGACAACATATGGGCTCTTGCTCACCCTGAGAAAACCTTTGTGGATAAGGTCCTCGACAATCCTTTGGAGCTCAGCATGCTCCTTAGGGTTCAATCGGTAATAGGGAAGGTTGGGTAGGGTGGACCCAGGGACAAGATCAATGGCGTGTTGTACATCACGCATGGGAGGGAGTTGTGAGGGTAAGTACTCAGGGAAGATGTCCTGGAAGTCCTGCAGGATTGCCAGGACTTCAGATGGGACAGAGACTCGGGACACCTCGGGGGTGATGGTGACAACAACAGCCCAGACTGGGGCACCCTCGGGAACCTCTCTATTCAGTTCACGGACACCTATGAAGTTAAGGCGCCTAGCTGGGTCATGACCAACCTTAGGGGCCTTAGGAATGGGAGTGACAGGTGTAGGAGAAGAGGGAATAGAAGGCTTCCCTTTAGTAGGGGTTGGGGTATTCTCCTGAATCTTGGGGGATGCAGTGGGAGTGGAGGGGGGACTCTTCCTAGTGGGCACCTTTGGGGGTGTCGGGTACAACTGGATCTTCTTCCCGTTGTGGGAGAAGGAGCACTGATTGGATCGACCAAATGTAGTATGGTCTACATCATAGATCCATGGTCGTCTTAGGATGATGCTACCGACCTTCATAGGCACTACATCGCATAGGATTTGCCCTTGGTAGGACTGGAATTGGATAGGAATGACACATGTAGTTGTGACTGGGATAGAAGTGTCATCAACCCATGCCACGTTGTATGGCTTAAGATGAGGGTGTGTCGATAGACCCAGACGGGAGACAAAGTCTGAAGAGACTACATTGATACAGCTCCCGTTGTCAAAGATCACCTTGTTGGGTTGAGACTTGACCATGATGGAGGTTTGGAAGATGGAGGTTCGACGTCAGTCATCCTCCTAGGGGTGAGCTAGGATGCAACGAACTACACATAATCTCCCATGGCTGGAGCTCTCGATAATATCTCCCACTTGCATGTACTCGACATGCTCGCTATCGAGTCCTACATCTAATTCCTCAAACTGGGCGATGAGGTCAGGGTCAGCCTCATACCTCTCAATGAATTCTCCTTCCTGAGGTGGAACCTCCACAGGTTGGGGGTCGGTGATGACCAAGGCTCGAGTGGGACAGTTGGTGGCAACATGTCCTAGGTTATGGCACCTAAAGCAGTGGACTCCCGAGACAGGGGCTGGTTGGGAGGTGCTAGGGACGGGACCCTTTCTCTTGTCATCCCTCATATCAATTGGCGGAGTGTACTCCAGCCTGGGCACAGCAGCAGGTGCAGGTAAGGGGTTCCTTTGGAAGGGAACAGTAGGGGCAACGGCCCTAAGTGGGGTAGTGGTAGAAACATAGGAAGTGGAGCGGCCAGGTCTCTCAGAGTAGCGGACCATGGAGTTTCGGGACTCAGGTTGGCAGTAGGTGGGGACCCGAGGTGGGACCACCCTTTGAAATCGCTCGACATCCCGAGCAACCTGATAGGCATGCTCGAGAGTGTTAACTTCCTGTAGAAACAACTCCCGTTGTATGCTCTCGTGTATGTCAACCCTAAACCGTGAGAGGGTGACAGAGGCATCCTCCATGACTCGACTCCGAAGGAAGAAGTCATCAAATTTGGAGACATACTCATCCACAGACTTTCCATCTTGGGTGACTTTCTGCCATTGGTCTAAAAGACGCTGATGGTAGGAGGGTGGCAGATACTTCTCCCTTAGTTTCTCCTTCATTTCTTCCCACGTGGTTATGGGCTCCTCTTGTCTCCTTGCTAGGAGATTCTCAACGTAACACCCGTAGTGATGGGGACATCACCTCCCATGCCCACGTTTACCGTTCGTCTCCTCACCCCGGTTGCATCCGACATGATTTAGTCATTTAATTTTGAGTCCTATGTAATTTTATTTGAGTCATTTGACGTATTTTCCCTTTTATTTGAGTCATGTTCCTAGGTCTTGCATTTATTTTCCTAAGTTTGAGTGTCATTAGATTGTGTAATGTGCTATTGGGCCCAATTCTTCGGGCTTGGCCCATGAGCCCCCCTACCCCTTCGATTATTTATTATTGAGTCTTTTGTAAGGGACTTTTGTAGAAATGTGGGTTTCCTATATATAGGACCACATTCCCCCCATTTCAACTTAATGAATGAATCAATGAAAAATGCCATTTGAGTATCCAAAGCTTAGTTTAGTGGAGTGATTCTAACATTTTTTGGGTGAGAAACCCTAGGGGAGAGATTCCCCACCCTTCCCTCTCCTAATCCCTCTTTTTCACTCCACTTTCTCTCTCCTCAACACCCAATTTCGAATTTTCTTCTCTCTCCTCCTTTCCCAACCGCCTCAACCCCCACCTACCATCATTAAAGCCCTCCACTTCCCCATGGCCTCCATTACTCCACCCCCCTAGTCCCAAGGAGATCCCTCACCATTCCAACACCATCCTCCACATTCCAACACCACTTTCCCCATTCCAACACAATCAACCCCTTCCCCACACAACCCCACAACTTCCAAAGCATATTTGAATTTGAAATCCACCCTTCCCTCCACTCACTTGTGCCCCCCCTCACCTTTTCCTCTCACCCACCTTCCCAAATTCGTAGCTCCTCCTCCCACCACCTGTTAGATCCCCTTTCAGACTCCATTCTTCCCTTCCCCCACCTTAGAACACCCCCTCCTAGACCCCCTCACAGCCCGGGCTTTCCCCACACTCATCCACCCCCATTTCCCCTCCCATATACCCCATTCCCCCCCATCATCATCAACCTACAACTCTCAACTGAAGATCTACAACAAACCAGCAACTTGCAGCGGCCACCACGACCTCCTCCGGATGAGTTTGAAGACCCAAGAGCCATCCTCGGAAGCGTCTGCCAGTCGCCTTCGCAACCGAAGTGGTTTCGTCTTCTTCCGATCTCCGAGTCGTCCAGGAGGTCCATTCTCCCACAGCTGCGCGGTTCTACCTCGGCTGAGGACCTGAGCCGGTCTAGAAGCTCTGCCACGACCAGGCCCGAAGGAATCAGTCCTCAAGTCCTTCTTCAAAGTTCTTCATTGGCCTGTCTACTTTCAGAATCAAGAAGCGGAAGCCCATTCAGCATCCAGGAACAGAAGTTACCAATTTTCTTCCACAGTCGCGCGGCTCTGCCTTCCCCAGTCTGCATCGACACCTCCTCACTCTTCTAGCTCCACAGATCGTCTCCATTCTATTCTGGTGTCCCTGTTTCTTTTGCTGCAAAGAGGACTTACCCACGGTTCTAACGGCGCTGACGGCATCAAATTTGGAGTTCGGGAACGGCCAGGACAGCCTCTGCATCCTACTGTTGGTGACCTGACCCTACTAGTCAGAGAAACAGAGGCCCTGTTCAAGCTTCTGCCCCGACCTGCAGAGACTCCAGAAGAAATTACAAAAATTCTGAGGCATTCCCCTTCCTGTTACGAAGATTTCGCTGCTAGTGTCGCCATCAGAAAAATTCCTGAGCAAGATCTACAACAGCAACACCGACTCTCTGTCCTGGTTCGCAGACAGCAGGCAGATTCGGCATCCACCCTTGTTCCTCGTTCTTTGCTTTGGTTTCCCCACCCCGCTTGGCCGGATGAAGGCCCCTCCCTGCGTGGAGGTAGTATTGATGTAATATCATTAACCCCCACCCCAAGTTCCCCCTCCTGCGAGAGGTGTAGTGGTGTACTTTGTTTGGGCAGGTCAAGGGACACCGCCGCGGCGTGTGGGGATCCACTCGCCTCCCCGCTCGCCCTCGTCTCCGACCGGGACCGGTTTCTTCAAACCGGTCGAGTAAGTGCTCAAACCTTCACTCCACTTAGTGCTTGTCTTTCAATATTAGTTCTTCATTCCGCTGGTTATGCGAGTGAGAGCCCGACCCTCAAGTCCCGTTGTCTTGAGTGATCACCGTGGGAAGAGTGCAACCGGTACCTTCGGCACTTCGTCGGCCCCGTTGAATTGGTCTTCCAAATCCATTGGGAATCAAATCTTGGCCTTACTGGCTCTCTACCAACAAGGGCCTAACCCCACATCCACCACTTGGCATCGCCAAGTTACCCCGGGCTTGGGTGAGCGACGAGAGAGCGGCGGCCCAAATTGGCCCATTTAGATTGCGAATGTGCTTGCTTGCTTAAGTCCAAGGTCGTGTCACATCAAGTAGGTTTTGACTTGACCTAGGAGTTTCATTTTGGCAAACCTCACCCCTGTAGCAGGGGTCATGCGGCGATGTCAATCAAAATATTGGTCCATCCCGGTCTCCCAATCAAGGTATGTAGCGGGGTTGAGGAATCTATCAAAACTCGGAGCGTCAATCTTGACGTTCCGTAGGATGATATCCTCATCGTCGTGGTCTCTCTCTCGAGACGCACGGGCCTCTTGCTCTCTATCTTGGGGAGCCTGATTCGGGCGAGCTTGCTCTCTCTCCTCCCTAGGATGGGGTACGGGATCGCCGTGGCCATTCACCCTACCTTCCTCTCCCTTCAGTCGATCCTCTAAGGCTCGAATCCTCTCTTCTAGATCCGCTCGTAGTTGACCTAAGGATTCTTTAAAGTGGGCCATGAGATTGTGCTCGAGCTGGACTAGCATATCAGTTACACTCTTTTGATCCATGGGTAGAGTTGAGGGGCGCTCCAGACGGCCTGATAAATTTCTAGACCAGCGTGGCATGCACGGACTTGGACCTAAATGATGCAATCCTGGGACCGAAAATTAGCAAGATATAGACCCGAATTTTGTTGGCTAATAGGCAAAGGGTCAACTTGAAGGGACCGGTCAGAGAGAGTTGCTCGCCAGTAGGCGAAGTAGTTGTTAAACTACCTCTTGACAATTAGGATGCCATAATGCGATAGTCTAGGGTCAAAGGATGGGCGCAAGTAAGCTCTCTCTCACCGTCCACAGCGATGCACTTAGAAGACATGCTGCATGGATCAGGCTCTCTCTCACTTCGTCGCTCGGCAATTGAAAAGATACTAAATGAGCAAATGATTGGAGCACGTACCAAGCTAGACTAAAAAGTCTAACTCTGACCGGAGAGGAAGACGAGCGGGGACGTGCGTGTCCGCACGGCGTCGACGAAGCTTCACGGTTACAAAGAAGTTCACTCCACGCAGGGAGGTTCCAATTATTACAAAATTGCTTAATTTAAAAATTTTCCCACACAGGGGATGAATTATTTCATACTTTCTCCCCGCAGGGAGACTCACAGTTACTAAAACTCCGTGAACTACGGACCATCTGTCGACGACCGGATGACTCGGCCGTTGGTCGAGCCAGAGTTGTGGACTTCGGGTACCACACTTACTACTTTAATCAATGAATATAGATATAATATATATATATATATATCCAAGATATATATATTATATACATACTTTTTTTCAACTTTTAAATCCTTTTTTTTCAAACCTCCTTTTTTTGACTTTTTCAAACCCTTTTATTTCTTTCGAGCTCCCTTGTTTCAAACTCTCTTTTTTTTCAAACTTTCAGACTTTCTTGCGAAATGTCAGGGATGGTCGGCGGCCACCAAGGCAGGCGGGGTGGGCAGTTGGGTTGGTCAACCAACGCGGCTGTCGAATCGCGGAGAGGGCGCGAGCATCATGGGCGGCTGTGGTTGGGTTCGCAGGTGGGGTCTGGGAGGTTGGTGGAGTTAGCATGAGGAGATGTGGAGGTGGTGGTGGAGAGGTGAAGGCGTTGCGTCCGACGGTGATGGAGAGGGGTTAGAGAGGGTGATCGGCGCGCGGAGGGGTGCTGCGGTGCACGTTGGCGGTCGACCGGCGCTGGGCGTGCGCAGGACGTGGGGCTACTGGCGTGGGGGGGGGGGCAGGCGAGCCTCGGCTGCTGGCGCGGGCGTGGGCCTGGGCGCGCAGGCGTGGTCAGATGTGGGGTGGCCAGTCACGAGCGACGCTGGCGGAGCCAGCTGAGGCGTGGCCGGATGCGGAGGCGGCAGGCGCGCTGGCCGGCGGGCACGGGCGCTCGGACGCCGGCGGGGGCAGGTGGGCTCGCACGGGCGGATGCGCAGGCGTGGAACGCTCGCGGACCGAGCACGGCGGCGTGCGGCGGTGTCGCGGGCTGGGGAGGATCTGGCCGTTGCGACCGTTGTGGCGCGCTGGAGGTGGAAGTTCGCGTGAGAGAGAGAGATCGTGAGAGAGAGAGAGAGATCGCGAGAGAGAGATCGAAAGAGAGAGAGAGAGAGAGAGAGAGAGAGAGAGAGAGAGAGAGAGAGAGAAACGCGGGAGAGAGACAAAGTGTGTAACAGAGAGAGAGTACTGAGAGAGAAAGAGAGAGAAAAATAGAGAGAAAGAGTTAAAAAAATTTCTATTTTTTTCTCAACTATAACTCTGTATATATTTTTTATTTTTTTTCTGCCCTTTTTTTCAAAACTCCTCTCAACTAAGATCTTTTTCTGCTACTCTTCTCTTTTTTTTCACTAACAGAAATTGTGGAAAGAAGACGATGCGGGCGTCGGGATTGACGGAGGCGCCGTTGTCGGACACTGATACCAAATTTGACGTTGCGGCGACGTGAAAATGGATCGACGGCAACTCCGAGACACGATTAGGATTGGATAACTTGTTACCTCATGCAGCTCGGCCTCACGCCGGACGGTCTCACACCGGGTGACTCACTCACACTCACAAAGAGAATGAGAGAAGGGAAGGAGGCAAGAGGGAAGCTCTCACGTAAATGCAAATATTGATCATTTCATTATGTCTAAACCATTACATGAGCCTCCTTTATATAGGAGGAGGCTATAGCAACCACACCCTCAAACTTTACAAATAGAATATATGTCCTTATCCTAATAAAACAAACTCACCTACCTAACTTTTGACTCTTGGGTTTTAAGAAAATAAAATACACAAAACATACATGTTTATTGACTATGACTAGCCTAATAAGATGAAAGTAAATATACATATAGGAATACATGTATCTTACATACACACAAATACTCAATACATAAATAAAGTACTCAGGATGCCGAGTATACATGTAGGAATACATGTATCTTACGTACACACAAATACTCAATACATAAATAAAATACTCAGGATGCCGAGTCTTCGAGGGAGTCTTCGAGCCACAAGCTCGGTGTCGGGGCAGTGCGGCGTCGGCTCCTAGCATTGGACCCGGTAGTGGGCCCGGTGTCCCCACCATGTACTATTACAATAATACCTCCAGAATCTTCACCTAAGGGGCTCCCGCCTATCAAGATAAGGACCAGACTCTATAATCCTCCAACACTCAGCTGCATGCTCACGCCATGGACATTTGTTCCCATCTGCAGTCCATTCCCAACAGCTACCAACCAATCAATACGTATCAAATACACCCTCAAATACACCCTCTTGAGATTCAACCTCGCCCTCGAGGTCAAAATTGGGATACTTATTCTTGAAGTCAGAATAATCCATCCATGTGGCCTCTGCATCATGAACATCTTTCTATGCCAGCAAAATCTGTGGAACGGCTTGATTGTTCCTTTTAAGCAATCACCATTGAAGTATCACTCACGTCTCCCTCTCTCAAATATAGAGCAACTGTAGAAGGGGCACTGGATGAACATGATGGTCACCATGCCTCTTTTTAAGCTGGGATACATGAAACGTGTGATGAATCGAGACATTTGAAGGAAGCTTCAATTGATAGGCTACTTTCCCACAATGTTTTACTATTTCAGATGAACCAAAATACCGTGCATAAAGCTCGTGACAAGACCTCCTGATTATGAATTGCTGGCGATAAAGCTGTAATTTAAGATAGACCTAATCACCCACTTGATATTCAATATCTGTGCAATGCTTATTGGGATTATGCACCATCCTTTGTTGGGCTTTCTCCCGGTTATGCTTAAGCTCTTGGAATATGATATTCCTTGAGCGGAGTTGTTTGTCCACTTCAGAATTATTTGTCAGACCAGGGATGTAGGAAAGAACAGTTGGAAAAGGCATGCCATATACTGCTTCAAAAGGAGTCATATGAATGGCAGAATGGTATGTTGTGTTATAAAGATACTCCTCCCAAGAAAGCCAATGAGCCCATAATTGGGGTTGCTGTGAACAAAAACAATGGAGATATGTTTCTAAACATATGTTCACCACTTATGACTCCATTTGTTTGTGGATGGTACACAGTGCTCATTTGGAGTGCCACACCTTGCAAAGCAAAATGTTACTACAAAATATGACTACAAAAGACTGAATCGCTCCCTGTCAGAAATGATTTCAATGGACAGTCCATGTAGGCAAATAATCTCTTTTGCAAATAATTGAGCGACTGCTTATGCAGTGTAGGGATGTTTTAATGGAAGAAAATGAGCATACTTAGAGAGTTTGTCCTCCACTACAAAAATAGAAGTCCATCCCTACGATTTAGGTAACCCTTCAATGAAATCCAGTAAGATTAAAGTTTAGATGGTGGCAGGAATTGGTAAAGGTTATAATAACCCTACAGATGATTGTGTGGAGTATTTGTAGGATTGGCATATATCACACTCTCGTATATATTTTTTAATATTTGCAGTCATGTAAGGCCAATAAAAACTATGTTTAATATGATGCAATGTCTTATGAAACCCAGCATGACCCCCAATTGATGATAAATGATAGGTCTATAATATTTTGGGAACATGAGAATGAGGAGAATGCAGTAGTATATGTCTTCTATAATAAAGCAGTCCTCCCTTGAAACCGTAAATGTTCTTGTCCAACTGTCCCAATTCCCGCTCTTTCAATTTCTTTTGCAATATATCATCTGAACAATAAGTAGCCTTCGAACCCTCCAGCCAATTTGGGATGAGAACAAACACACTGGATATAGTGACATCGGATTGTCTAGACAATGCATCAGCCATAATGTTTGAACATCCTTATTTATATTCTAATGTAAAGTCAAAACCTATGAGCTTCACCAGCCACCTTTGTTGCTGTGGGGTGGTGATCTTTTGTGTAAGCATATGTTTAAGACTATAATGGTCAGTTCAAATAGTAAATATATTTTTCAATACACTATTTACATGTTGTACATGAACGGGTGTAACCTCGATCACCACCTAGCCGACGACGGCGTAAGCCTTGTAAAGGGGGAGGTTTTATAACGGGTGGGTGGTGTGAACACCCCAAGAGAGTGTGAGACCCTTAGCCAGCTAGAGTTGCCAATGACTTTAGTCATACATTAGATTCCACAAAAGAGTTAGACCGGCTTATAAGAAAAGGAATCCCCTACCTCAATGTCTAATTAATTTGATACCTCCTCCCGATTCCAATCTTGGGCTCTCTTCCGAAATGGCAAAATGATAACAGGTGAGCGAGACAATTGCAGACTTCTTCTTGCCTTGGACCTTCTGCTGTGGCGGTACAACACCAAGAATATAATACCCTAGATTTTGGATTTCCACCTAATAGGCATCGGATCTAATTTTTCGTGAATATTTTAAGAGCCGCGAATTTTTGAGATATTATATTAAAGATTTTAGAAAGAATTATGAAATTTTTATTAAAATTTTTAAATATATTTAATTAAATTTAAGGAGAAAGGGCATATTGACAATTTTGCTTGTTTTAAGGGATTGGGGTAACCCCGAAACCCTTTTTCTTCCCCCCCCTCGATCTCTCTCCCACTCGTCGAACCTCTCCCTCCCCTTTCTGTTCCACCTCCGGCTCCTCTCTCTCTCTCCCTCCGACTACAGACAGCGGGTGGCGAGGAGATGCAGCTAGGCTTCGACAACGGCAGAAGGTGTAGCGACCCAAGATCCGGATATCGGAAAAGGAACCTGATACCATTCGAATCCTGGCCCGTCGCCCACGAGTCAGAGCTCGGAAGGGCTAAAAGGAGTGTGGAGGTACAAAGGAATAGGAAATAAGGCAGGATAATTTAACAGTTAACAGAAATAAATAAACAACTACAACAGAGTCCAGTCCAACAAAAAGTACAGTCTAAGGCAGAAGAACGTACCCAATGCCGAGTGAACACCCGGCCCGACAAGCTGACAACTAAGAACCTCAACACAGTACCCTCGAACCACGAGGAAGAATTGACGCATCTGAAAAGTAGGGGTGAGCCTCCTGTCATTGGCTCAGTAGGGGTCCCGCGGAACCCCAACCGTAAACAACGGTGGTAACAGAAAACAACAACCGCAAGAACAAGAGTAACAGTAGGAACAGTAAACACAGTGGCCGATAAAACCTCGGCACTACAGCTACTCCTATTGTACACGAAACCACGCCCAGATCTCGAGTCGGGGAAAACACCGATCTAACAGAAAGACCTCTGGCTACGCTGCCAGAAAACACACCCCGACAACCCTATCGCGGAGGCCCGTCCCGCAGACAAAGGCCCAACCCAAGACCACTCACTCTAGGAACATGGTCACGACCTCGCCGTCGTGAAACCAACACCGTCTAGGGAAAACCCTCGATGACGCTCACCGGAAATCCTAGACCTCTACCTCGGGAACACACTCGAAAACTACACGTAAAACCACGTCTCGCAGATAAGAAACGAAAACTCGAGTGACGTGAAACTCACGTCAAGTGATAGGAGCACTACCCACCAGAAGTAAAGCCGGATGCGTCCACTGACAACTTAGTCCACGCCTCAAGTGTCTCGTTGCGACGCCCCAGGTGGAGACAGAGACACAACAGTAACCAATATCACGAACAAGGACTAGCTGGGGTCGCGCTCGTCAGCACGGGTCCGACAGCCCCCAACTAAGTGTGCACACACAGACCATCCGCTCTAAGTCGGGTCCTCTAGCTGGTTTTCCCCCCAGCCCGGACGCAGGTTGCAAAGGCGAGGGGCCCTACGGTAATCAGCCGAAAAACCGTCTCTCTCGGGTAAGCCGCTCCACCACTCCCGGGTGGGTCAGCATAACACGGAAAGTCACGCATGCACCCATTGCGAGTAACGCGGAGTAACAGGTGGCACGACGCCACCAGACTCTGGACAGCCCACATAACCTACTAAATCCAACGGTCCTTGAGTCACAGACTCGGGTCAAGGCTGTCGTACACAACGGCACAACGTCGTTAATCTAGCATAATCTCTAGGTCTGA
Organism: Amorphophallus konjac; assembly: GCA_022559845.1. Taxonomy (NCBI): domain Eukaryota; kingdom Viridiplantae; phylum Streptophyta; class Magnoliopsida; order Alismatales; family Araceae; genus Amorphophallus; species Amorphophallus konjac. The sequence goes on from CM040123.1 coordinate 39,355,230, forward strand.
AATCACGATAGCACAAATACCAAGATAGCTCACAAGCCGCCAGGTTAATCCCTTATCTCAGGGACACACGGGAACCTCCAGCCCCAGGTTGGTTGACTGGACTCACAATCCAAGGCCACACACATGGTCCACTCGGAAACCACCTTCCGGAGAAACCCACAACGTGCGAAGAAGCCCCACCTGTAATATCCCGGACCTTTCGGATCCTTCTTCGTGGGTCCCGGATCTGGTTTTCGGAGTGTCCGGCTCCGTTGTGTCCGAAATTTCGTTTCGGACATCTTTCGTGTTCGGATCGGCGCGATCCGGAGTTGTTTCGGAGGCCCGGAGGCGTTCCCCGGCTTTTCCGCGCGTGTTTTCCGATTCCCGGTGTGTGTTTCGGCTTTTTCTTCGGAAGCTCGCTGCGGGCGAACCGGGCGGTTCCCCCAGGCACGAGTGGTACCGTTGCGATCGGTGCGTTCCGAGGATTCCAGAAATGTATTTTTCTATTTTTCGGTATTTTTCTGAAAAATCAGATTTTCCTATATAACCCCTTTTCTTTTCTTTTTTCTTTTCTCCTTTCTCTTTCTTCTTCTTCTTCCTCCTTCCTTCCCCAACCGTGGCCGCCCTCTCCTCTCTCCCTCTCTCCCATTCGGGCGCGGCGGACCCCTCCCCGGCTGTTGACGGCGGCAGGGCGACGGCGCGGACGCGTGGGCGACGGCGAGACGATCGTGCGGGCGTGCGGCAAGCGTGGGAAGCGTGGGGAGTTCGTGAAGCTTCAAGCGTTCTTCGCGATTCGCGGGTGATTCGGCGGAGCATTCGCTCCATTGAGGTAGGGTGACGTTCCTTAGCCTCTTGTCGATCATTTCCGTGTTTTATAGGCCGAGGGGAGGCCGAGAGGGGCTTGTTTGAGCATGTTTGGGGTTTTTCCATGTTTTGGGGAGAGTCGCCCGATATATGGATTCGATGCATGGATTCGTGTTTTGATGGCCTAGAATCATGCTAGGGGTCCCCAGGGGTCTTCCCCTTTGATTTCCCCCTCTCCGGTGGAGGTATGGGGGCGCGGAATGGTGTTTTTAGCCGTTCCCGGCCGTTCTCGGTTTTTCGGGATGATAGCGGTCCACCAGTAACCGCCTTCATCAGGTAGCGGTCAGGTGGGGACCGCCTTCATCAAGGTTTCGAGCGTTGGGGCTTGTGCTATCGGCAGGCGGTCGCGGTCTCGCGACTGACCGCGACTGCTGGTGGCGGTCAGGGGGCGACCGCTTTCAGCCTGGGGTCCGGCACGGTCTTCGAGACGGGTTTTTGACCGTTGGAGTCTGGTCGCGGTCTCCAGGAGACCGCTACCAGGTGAAGGCTGTCTTCACGCGACCGCTTTCACGGTTTCGTGCACCAGGGTGGTCGCGGTTCCAGGCCGACCGCGACCAGGTGATAGCGGTCCTGGGTCGACCGCTACCACAGGAGGCGGTCCTCCGGTGACCGCGACTCCCCTTCTTCACCGATTTGAGTCCCGGACGAGCTAGTCTCGATCCCTGTGTTGACCCGTAGTCCGACTGATGTGGGGCATCATGTGGGGGCTACACATGGGGTGCCGTGGGGTCCCGGGAGGTGGTGACTTCGGCTTGTGTCACCGTGCGTCGGTGTTGGTACAAGGAGCGTTTCTCGTACCTGCGGTTGCGAAGTTGTTTTCCGTTGACTCGAGAGTCTACTCCTTTGTGACCCTCCACTAGTCGTAGCCTATCAGTACGCGTATGTTGATCGCACCAGGAAGTGGTGTACGGGCTTACCCTGAGGACGGTTTTAGACTGGTTACCGTCGGGCCCCTCGTCAAATCAGAGTCCAGTGCCAGGGGAAAACCAGTCAGAGGGCCAGACCTAGGACACGTGGTCTGTGTGTGCACACGTGGTTGGGGGCGGTTGGACCCACGTCGACGGGCGTGACCCCAGCTAGTCACTTGTTCGTGGTTACTTGTACGGTGTCTGCGCCTCGGGTAGGACCTACCACATCAGGCGGTTCACCTGCGGTGCGGTGTAAGACGTCAGGGGACGCTACCGGCTGTGCTTCTAGTGGGTGGTACTCCTGTCGAGTACGGAGTGACAGACTGTCAGTCAAGTGTTTCTGACCTTCGGGTTTTGTCGGTTCGACCTTTGAGCTTTGGTCTTCTCTCCGTGGCACGTGTGTCGGTTTGCGTGCCGTAGGGTCTTGTCTTGTAGAGTACAGGGCTTTCCCTTCCGAGGTACTCTCCTACCGCTAGTGTAGTGGTTTCTCATTTTACGAGGTAGGGTTCGAGTGATCCCTACTGAGTCTTGTCCCAAGACTCATTCCCTGCGTGTTTTCACCGTGTTTCAGGTGAGGCGCCACCTTCGGGGAGCGCGTCAGGAGCACAGCGTGGTGCGGGTGCCCAGAGGTAGTGCCAGAGGTCAGAGCCGGGGTATGCCCCGTGTAGCTGTATTTTCCTTTCTTGTCACTGTACTAGTTGTGGACTACTGTCGCTGTTGTTGTTATTTCTATTGTGGACCATGTAAAATGTTAATTTATTTCCTGCTTAATATTATAACTGTTTAATTTCTGCAATTATTTGTGATACTTGTGTAGTTTCCACACCATCCTTTTAACCCTTCCGAGTCTTCGGGCTCGTGGGTGGCGGTACGAGTCTCGGGTTATCGGGCCTTCCCGGTAATCGGATTCTCGGGTCGTTACAGCTGGTATCATAGCGCGGTTGTGGAATTACATGGGAATCATAGGTAATTGTAGTGGTCCACTAGTCCACAACGATGATGTACAGGTGACGCTGGCATTGGGCACCGTGCGTTTATTTTGACATTGCCGTTTCCGTGTTTTCTGTCTTGTGCTTCAGGAGCGAGGATGGCGCCGAGGAGGAGCTCTCGCTCTCAGCAGGGGCAGTCGGCTGGAGGTCAGGAGATCCAGCAGGGGGTCCAGAGGGACCAGGAGGAGCATAGCAGGGTTCCGGGAGCTATCGAGGCCGCGGATGCTGCGAGAGCTCCGGGGGCCGAGGATTTCTTCCGAGGCATGTACCATCTCATGTCTCAGCAGTTCGGCGGAGAGGCTGGTGAGGGCTCGTCAGCCAGGGGTGGGCCAGGCCGAGCAGTGAGGGACTTCATGCAGTTCCATCCACCTTACTTTAGCGGCCAGGCAGACCCTGATGCGGCTCGTGATTGGCTCGATGAGATGGAGCGGGTGTTCAGTTCCGCGAGGAGTGCTGCCGAGGACAGAGTGGTGTTGGCCTACAACCAGTTGCAGGGTACGGCTCGGAGGTGGTGGTCTTCCGAGTGGAAGACGTCTTTTCAGCTTCGTCCACTTGAGCAGATCGAGTGGGATGACTTCGTCAGTGCTTTCGAGCGTACGTACTGTCCAGACGTCGTTGCTACGCAGCGGATGCGGGAGTTTCTGGAGCTGGTGTAGGGTGACATGTCCGTGTTGCAGTACATGGCCCGATTTGTCGAGCTGGGTCGGTATGCACCTCACATCATGGAGCATGAGAGGGTGAGGACCGCGCAGTTTGTGCAGGGCTTGAGGCTGGAGCTGAGGCACCATTTGATTACGAACGGGGCCACTGATCTAGAGACAGCGTCTCGTGTTGCGATTTCTTTGGAGATGGATATGCAGAGGACTCGAGGACCGATCAGCCAGGGGCAGTCCTTGTCAGGTCGCAGCCAGCAGTCGGCTACCCAGCAGCAGGGTTTCTTCCAGCATGCGTCGGGTGGTTCAGGAGTACCGGCATCTGCAGCTTCGGCGACAGGATCTGCGTCCTTCGGTACGAAGGTCAGGAAGTTCTTCTCGAAGAATTCCGAAAGAAGAAGTCCAAGGATCAGGGGCAGGCTTCATCGGGTAGTGTACAGCAGCCGATTCCTTTGCAGCGTCAGGGATCAGTGGGTGGATCGCGAGGACCTTGTCCACGGTGTGGTGGGACCCACCCAGGCAGGCAGTGCACGGCACCGATCATCTATTTTCGGTGTGACCAGCCAGGGCATATGGCGCGTGACTGTCCTCAGAGACCGCCGCAGCCGCAGTTTCCTCAGCAGCAGCAGGTTCCCCAGCAGCAGAGGCAGCAGAGACAGTATCCGCCACTACCCAGGTCAGCTAGCGTGGGAGGCAGGCAGAGAGCTCGGGGCCAGATCACGCATATGACCAGGGCAGAGGCAGTGGCGTCGCAGCTCGTGGAAGGTACCGTTTAGATTTTGGGTTGTGCGGCTCGGGTTTTATTTGATTCTGGCGCGTCTCATTCGTTTATTTCGGAGGATTTCGCGTCGAGCGTCGAGGAGCCGGTGACCCAGTTGTCCTGTGATTTGGCAGTGGAGTTGCCTTCGGGTGACTTTATGATCACTCCGTATTGCTTCGATCAGGTTCCGGTTTGGATCGATGGGCGGAGTATGCCAGGCAGGTTGTATGCGTTGCAGCTTCGGGATTATGATGTGATTCTAGGCATGGATTGGCTCGAGACTCATGGAGCGGTGGTGGATTGTGGGATGAAGAGGGTCTACTTCCAGCATCCGAGCAAGAGGACCTTCTATTTTCAAGGTATCCGTTCCGCCTCTTCTCGATTCCTTATCTCTGCTATTCGAGCCCGTCGATTGCTTGATTCTGGTTGTCAGGGTTTTCTCGCGTCAGTGGTTGTGTCTGACCGGATGGAGTCGGATGTCGAGGATATTGCGGTGGTGTGCGAGTTTCTCGACGTTTTTCCCGAGGAGTTGCCTGGATTACCTCCCCAGCGGGAGATCGATTTCGTGATCGAGGTTGTGCCTGGTACGGGACCTTTGGCGAAGGCTCCCTACCGAATGGCCCCCGCTGAGTTGAGGGAGTTGAGGGCGCAGTTGCAGGAACTGTTGGCCAAGGGGTATATTCGTCTGAGCTTTTCCCCTTGGGGTGCGCCCGTGTTGTTTGTGAAGAAGAAGGACGGTAGTCTGCGGCTGTGCATTGACTATCGACAGCTGAATGAAGTGACCATTAAGAACAAGTATCCGTTGCCGCGGATTGATGACTTGTTCGACCAGCTGCAGTCTGCACGAGTGTTCTCGCGGATTGATTTGCGGTCCGGTTACTATCAGCTGAGAATTCGCGAGTCCGATGTGGAGAAGACTGCGTTCAGTACGAGGTACGTGCATTATGAGTTCTTGGTGATGCCGTTCGGGCTCACCAATGCCCCTGCAGCCTTCATGGACTTGATGCAGAGGGTGTTTCATCCGTATTTGGACCAGTTCGTGGTCATCTTCGTGGACGACATCCTTGTTTATTCGCAGTCTGCTGAGGAGCATGCGTACCATTTAGGTGTGGTGCTGCAGACGTTGCGAGGTCACCAGTTGTATGCGAAGCTCAGCAAGTGCGAGTTTTGGCTCAGCGAGGTGCACTTTCTGGGGCACGTGATTTCTGGTGATGGCATTTCCGTGGACCCCGCCAAGGTCGAGGCAGTAATGCAGTGGCCGAGGCCGAGGTCGGTGACGGAGATCCGGAGTTTCTTGGGACTTGCGGGTTATTATCGCCGATTTATCCAAGATTTTTCTCGCATTGCGACCCCGATGACTAGGCTCACGCGGAAGGATGTGCCTTTCGTCTGGTCCGAGGAGTGTGAGCAGAGCTTCAGGGAACTGAAGAGATTGCTCACCTCGGCTCCGGTGTTGGTCTTGCCTTCTGGATCGGGAGGTTTCGTGGTGTGTACAGATGCTTCCGGCGTTGGACTGGGTGCTGTTTTGATGCAGCACGGTAGAGTGGTGGCTTATGCATCTCGGCAGCTAAAGCCCCATGAGGAGAACTACCCTACCCATGACCTTGAGTTGGCGGCGGTGATCTTCGCGCTGAAGATCTGGAGGCACTATCTGTACGGCGAGAAGTTCGAGGTGTTCGCTGACCATCAGAGTTTGAGGTACGTGTTCTCGCAGAAGGACCTGAACCTCAGACAAAGGCGTTGGATGGAGTTCATGAAGGACTATGACTTCACCCTATCTTATCAGTCGGGCAGGATGAATGTCGTCGTCGATGCCTTGAGTCGGAAGGTTGCAGTCAGTACCTTGATGTTGAGGAAGTGGAGGCTCTGGGAACAAGTGCCCGAAGTATCCTTCAGGCTCAAGATTCCCCAGGAGCCAGGGTTGGCAGTGCTTGCGAGTCTGACTGTCACTCCTGCTATCCGTCGTCAGGTGACAGAGGCTCAGCATGCAGACCCTGAGTTGCCCCAGATTCTTGCGACGGCTGACGTGGAGCTCGGCGAGGACGGTGCTGCGAGGTTTCGTGGCAGGCTGTATGTCCCAGCCGAGGAGTAGGTTCGTCGTGCGGTGCTGCGCGAGGCTCATGAGAGCAGGTACACCGTACACCCGGGTGCGACGAAGATGTATCAGAACTTGCGGAGGCAGTTCTGGTGGCCTGACATGAAGAGAGATGTTACCGAATTTGTGGCCAGGTGCCTGATCTGTCAGCAGGTGAAGGCGGAGCATCAGCGACCAGGCGGTACTCTCCAGCCCTTGGATGTTCCTACTTGGAAGTGGGACTATGTGACCACAGATTTTGTGGTGGGGTTGCCGAGGACCCCGAGTGGGCAGGACAGTATTTGGTTGCTGGTGGATCGGCTGACGAAGGTGACGTGGTTGTTACCGGTCAAGGTCAGCTGGAGCATGTCTAAGTTGGCTCGTCTTTATGTGGAGCGGATCGTGCCGTTGCATGGGATTCCCATTTCGACCGTGTCGGACCGGGATCCGTGCTTCACTTCCGGATTCTGGAGGAGTTTCCAGCGAGCTCTTGGCACGGAGTTGGCATTTAGCTCGGCGTATCATCCTCAGTCAGATGGTCAGTCTGAGAGGACCATTCAGACTTTGGAGGACATGCTGAGATCCTGCTGCCTGGAGTGGCAGGGGAGTTGGATTCATCACCTACCGTTGGTGGAGTTTGCCTATAACAACAGCTATCATTCGAGCATCGGCATGGCTCCTTATGAGGCATTATACGGGCATCCTTGCCGGACTCCACTTGATTGGTTTGAGGTGGGTGAGCGTGTTTTGACGGGACCGGAATTGGTGCAGCAGTGCATGGATGTTGTGCACCTGGTTCGTCAGAACATGTTGGCGGCCCAGAGTCGGCAGAAGAGCTATGCTGACCGTAGGAGGCAGCCTCTCGAGTTCGCCGTGGGCGATCATGTGTTCTTGAGAGTTTCTCCGATGAAGGGGGTGATGTGTTTTGGACGGCGTGGGAAGCTGAGTCCCCGCTATATTGGTCCTTTCGCGATTGTGGAGCGCATCGGTGAGGTTGCTTACCGGTTGCAGTTACCTCCTGAGTTGGCATCGGTGCATGACGTGTTTCACGTCTCGATGTTGCGGAAGTATATGTCTGATGACTCTCATGTGCTCGAGTTTTCCGTTTGGCCTGAGGTGACTCCAGATCTTTCTCTCCCAGAGTTTCCGATCCGCGTGGAGGATAGGCGAGAGCAGCGCCTGCGGAACAGGGTTATTCCCTTGGTAAAGGTCGTGTGGCAACGACACTCTGGTGGTGAGGCTTCGTGGGAACGTGAGGACGAGATGCGCCAGCAGTTCCCGTACCTGTTTGAGTGAGTCTTCCTCTTCTTTCCCCTTTGGTTGTTCTCAATTTCGAGGATGAAATTCCTTAAGGGGGGAGGGCTGTAATATCCCGGACCTTTCGGATCCTTCTTCGTGGGTCCCGGATCTGGTTTTCGGAGTGTCGGGCTCCGTTGTGTCCGAAATTTCGTTTCGGACATCTTTCGTGTTCGGATCAGCGCGATCCGGAGTTGTTTCGGAGGCCCGGAGGCATTCCGCAGATTTTCCGCGCGTGTTTTCCGATTCCCGGTGTGTGTTTCGGCTTTTTCTTCGGAAGCTCGCTGCGGGCGAACCGGGCGGTTCCCCCAGGCACGAGTGGTACCGTTGCGATCGGTGCGTTCTGAGGATTCTGGAAATGTATTTTTCTATTTTTCGGTATTTTTCTGAAAAATCAGATTTTCCTATATAACCCCTTTTCTTTTCTTTTTTCTTTTCTCCTTTCTCTTTCTTCTTCTTCTTCCTCCTTCCTTCCCCAACCGTGGCCGCCCTCTCCTCTCTCCCTCTCTCCCATTCGGGCGCGGCGGACCCCTCCCCGGCTGTTGACGGCGGCAGGGCGACGGCGCGGACGCGTGGGCGACGGCGAGACGATCGTGCGGGCGTGCGGCAAGCGTGGGAAGCGTGGGGAGTTCGTGAAGCTTCAAGCGTTCTTCGCGATTCGCGGGTGATTCGGCGGAGCATTCGCTCCATTGAGGTAGGGTGACATTCCTTAGCCTCTTTTCGATCATTTCCGTGTTTTATAGGCCGAGGGGAGGCCGAGAGGGGCTTGTTTGAGCATGTTTGGGGTTTTTCTATGTTTTGGGGAGAGTCGCCCGATCTATGGATTCGATGCATGGATTCGTGTTTTGATGGCCTAGAATCATGCTAGGGGTCCCCAGGGGTCTTCCCCTTTGATTTCCCCCTCTCCGGTGGAGGTATGGGGGCGTGGAATAGTGTTTTTAGCCGTTCCCGGCCGTTCTCGGTTTTTCGGGATGATAGCGGTCCACCAGTAACCGCCTTCATCAGGTAGCGGTCAGGTGGGGACCACCTTCATCAAGGTTTCGAGCGTTGGGGCTTGTGCTGTCGGCAGGCGGTCGCGGTCTCGCGACTGACCGCGACTGCTGGTGGCAGTCAGGGGGCGATCACTTTCAGCCTAGGGTCTGACACGGTCTTCGAGATAGGTTTTTGACCGTTGGAGTCTGGTCGCGGTCTCCAGGAGACCGCTACCAAGTGAAGGCGGTCTTCACGCGACCGCTTTCACGGTTTCGTGCACCAGGGTGGTCGCGGTTCCAGGCCGACCGCGACCAGGTGATAGCGGTCCTGGGTCGACCGCTACCACAGGAGGCGGTCCTCCGGTGACAGCGACTCCCCTTCTTCACCGATTTGAGTCCCGGACGAGCTAGTCTCGATCCCTGTGTTGACCCGTAGTCCGACTGATGTGGGGCATCATGTGGGGGCTACACGTGGGGTGCCGTGGGGTCCCGGGAGGTGGTGACTTCGGCTTGTGTCACCGTGCGTCGGTGTTGGTACAAGGAGCGTTCCTCGTACCTGCGGTTGCGAAGTTATTTTCCGTTGACTTGAGAGTCTACTCCTTTGTGACCCTCCACTAGTCGTAGCCTATCAGTACGCGTGTGCTGATCGCACCAGGGAGTGGTGTACGGGCTTACCCTGAGGACGGTTTTAGACTGGTTACCGTCGGGCCCCTCGTCAAATCAGAGTCCAGTGCCAGGGGAAAACCAGTCAAAGGGCCAGACCTAGGACGCGTGGTCTGTGTGTGCACACGTGGTTGGGGGCGGTTGGACCCACGTCGACGGGCGTGACCCCAGCTAGTCACTTGTTCGTGGTTACTTGTACGGTGTCTGTGCCTCGGGTAGGACCTACCACGTCAGGCGGTTCACCTGCGGTGCGGTGTAAGACGTCAGGGGACGCTACCGACTGTGCTTCTAGTGGGTGGTACTCCTGTCGAGTACGGAGTGACAGACTGTCAGTCAAGTGTTTCTGACCTTCGGGTTTTGTCGGTTCGACCTTTGAGCTTTGGTCTTCTCTCCGTGGCACGTGTGTCGGTTTGCGTGCCGTAGGGTCTTGTCTTGTAGAGTACATGGCTTTCCCTTCCGAGGTACTCTCCTACCGCTAGTGTAGTGGTTTCTCATTTTACGAGGTAGGGTTCGAGTGATCCCTACTGAGTCTTGTCCCAAGACTCATTCCCTGCGTGTTTTCACCGTGTTTCAGGTGAGGTGCCACCTTCGGGGAGCGCGTCAGGAGCACAGCGTGGTGCGGGTGCCCAGAGGTAGTGCCAGAGGTCAGAGCCGAGGTATGTCCCGTGTAGCTGTACTTTCCTTTCTTGTCACTGTACTAGTTGTGGACTACTGTCGCTGTTGTTGTTATTTCTATTATGGACCATGTAAAATGTTAATTTATTTCCTGCTTAATATTATAACTGTTTAATTTCTGCAATTATTTGTGATACTTGTGTAGTTTCCACACCATCCTTTTAACCCTTCCGAGTCTTCGGGCTCGTGGGTGGCGGTACGAGTCTCGGGTTATCGGGCCTTCCCGGTAATCGGATTCTCGGGTCGTTACACCACCGCACTCATACCGACGCACAGTGACTCGATCTAGCAAGAACACGGAAGCCCGGAACACAAAGGGCCACCCGGACCCTCTAAACTCATGGGCACGCTAATCGAGATAATACGGTACCTCAGGACACCCAAAACTCAGTCACGGAATTCCACGGGATATCCTGGACATCCACGAGACCGAAGGTCAACCACTGGGTCACAACCGGGTCGACCGAGGGTCAACACAACGTAACTGGAACACAACTAGCACGAAAAATAAGGTGGCGGTCGTCCCTAAATCGTCACACCAAAAGGCGGTCCTCCTTGAACCGCAAGTCTCTAACTAGCCGTCCTCCCTGGGCCGCAAAGCCCGACCGGCGGTCCACATCAGACTACAACTAACCAGGAACAGGCGATCAAAGGGCGGTCGCCTCCGGGTTGCACCTGAACATGGCGGTCCTGCCCTGGCCGCTATTCAGAGAGTAGCGGCCAATCGCAAGGCCGCCGTGAAACCTAGGCAGTCATCCCCAGACCGCCACACACCCGTTAGATGAAGACTGAACACGGTCCTGGCCTGACAGCTACACGGTGAATGGCGGTCCACACCAGGCCGCTAAGCAATTCAGGCGATCTACCGCGCGATCGCAAAACAAACCGACATAGGGGGACAAGTGGCGGCCGGTCCATGGCCGCCCAACTAGGAAAAATGGTCTGTCTTGGACCACTGCTCCAATTGTAGCAGTCTATCGCAAGACCGCAGCCCACAAAACACGGTGAAACGGACAAACGGCGATCTCCCTGAGGACCGCTTCACCTAACGGCGGTTCCTGTTCGGACCGCTTCTATTCCGGAAACTCGAAAACAGCAAAAATCATGGAAAACTCCATTCCACGCCCTGTTTACGCCCACGTGAAGGGAAAAACAAGGGGAAACTAATCCCCAGCCTCTCTAGCACCGAGAGGACCCATTTAAATCCTAAAAACGTGGTTAAAACACTAGATCCGGCTCACTCTAAAAAAATATGCATTTTCCCTAAAAGGCTCAAATAAGCCCACTCGGCTCACCACGGCCTACCAAAATCATGGAAATGGAAGTACAAGGGTTAAGGATCCATCCCCTTACCTCCACAAAAAATTTCACGCACCGAGGATGCCGATCCATGAAGAAAACGCCGAGAAACCCTCGTCGAGCACCCGAACATCAACGCGCCTCCACCGCCTCGATCCTTGCCCATCCTCGCCCGTGCCTCGGTCGCGTCGTCCCCGCCTCACCCGCGCCCAGCTCCGTTGGCTGCCGGAGAAGAGAGGGTGAGAGGAGAGAGGGTGAGAGAGGTGAGAGGGAGAGAGTGAGAGGAATGAGAGATAGGGAGAGAGAAAAAGGGAGGGGGTTATTTATAGGAAAATCTGGAAAATCTGAAAAATACTCCCCGCGATCCTCAAAAAACGCACAACACTGTGGTAACGTTCCGGAGTCGGAGAACGCAACGGTTCACCCTACAAGGGGTTCCGAAGGTTCTACAGATAAAAACACGTGTAAGCCGCAAAACTCAATGCGGGACCCACAAAAGCGATCCGAAATCCACGGATCCTGGTCCAATAAATAATCCAAAAAATCCGGGGTGTTATTGAAGGCGGCTCATGAGGGCGTGGACCAGGAAGATATTTGCGAGTTGGCCACGGTTTCCAAAGCTTCATCGGTTTTCGATGTGAATCGGCAACGATCAGAGTGAATCAAGATGGTAAAGCGGCGTCTCAGGTAGGAGGACAGACCTTTCCACCTTCCTCGCGTGTTTTCCCGTCGAACCGTGTTGATCCGGGTGAGAATGAGCGGGTTTCGTCTCATTTTAGAGAAAGTCACATCATTCTGGATGAGCGACGATTTCGTGATTTTGAACGTAGATTTGTATCCCATTGGATTCCAATGGGTGTGTTGGGGTCAGGGATCGATCCCCTTGCTTCTCGTTCGCAGTGGGGGCGAGTCGGGCGTGGAACGGGGCCCAGCGGGGTCTTCCTGTTCAGCCGTCATCAGAATCGATCGACCAATCGGGTGATTCAATCGACTGATTCCTGGCAGAAGAAAGGTTGGGTTGCAAGTGGGTTCGATCGACTGAATCAGGGGTTTCGATCCACCGACTCGGTGTAAGGTCGACCGACCCCAGTGGGGCGGTCGAACAATTTTTTAGTATAAACCTTCTGGGAAATCCGGTCGATTGACCCACCTGGACCAGTCGACCGACACCCCCAACCCCACTGCAGAAAATGGCCTATTCTGTCCCAGAAAGTCAGATTTTCACCCCAGAATTTAAATGGAGGTATTTATGGATAAAATAAATAAGAAATTGGTCGTGTAAACCCTGCCAGGGCCATCTCATGGTGGGATGCCTGATGACTCGATTTAAAATATGTGGTATACCTCATGGCGGGGAAATGTGAATAGTTTATGGTTTTTAGACATAGCAACCTCGGCGGTCTTGTGTCTTGCGGACTTAGACTCGTGTTGTGTGCGACAAGTGTGTGTCCACGACCGTTGACACGTCAATGGTTTCACAACGAGTCCTTGCCTTGAGTGACCTCTTCCCACTAGTCATAGTTTGCCTGGGCACGTGTGTGTTGACACCCGTTTTATGTCGGCAAGTTGGGTCATTTTCTTATCCTTATTTCATGATGTCCCAGGATATTCACTAGTCATTGGATCACTTTGGACTGATTATGGGCCTATTTTTATGGGTTTTTCTCCCTGGTTGGGCTCAGTTTCTCGCATATGTCGTTATCTGGGCTTAATGGGCCTAGATGGGACTTGGTTTCAAGATAAATATGGGCATTTATCTTATTTGTATTTTTTTTAAACGGCCACCCAAATAGCGGTCAGTCGCGAGACCGCAACCTAATGGTAGCGGTCTATCGCGAGACTGCCTTTTGGGGCTGAGAGTCCAGCCAGGCAGGTCTCTTCCCTCTCTATCCGTGCTCTAAGGCCAGTCCTTAATATGAAATTTTCTCTGAGGATTTCGATCTCCAGAGTGTCCTGATCAATCCTAGAGATAATTGGTGATATTATCTCTGAGATTTATTAGGTTTCAGGGCTTATTTCTTGCAATTATCCCTCCAACTCGGGCCAGGGTTTTGAGGGCCTATAAATAGAACCCTTGGCTTCATGCTCGCGAAGAGGAGAATTTCGGAGCTCGCGATGAAGCACTGCCGCGTTCTACACCGAGTCTCAACCAGGGAGCATCGTGTTTTTGTGTCCTAGGGTCGTTTGGTTCAGGGAGTAGCTGGATTATTCCATTGTTTTGTGCTTTCTTTCAAGTCATTTCTTCTCATTTTTGCATCATCATAGCATCCGTTTCCTCTTTTATTCTCCGTCTTTCTGCAGTCACAATACATTCATATACATCTTCCTACTATTTCCTGATAAGTTCATATTTTTGTACATTTATTCATGTCACACTCATTATTTATGGGCTTAAATATAAATAATTATGTAAGTTTTTCATATTAATCTCAATCCTACATAAAATTGAGATATTTTGATAATTAATAATTTCTGGGACTTGAAATATATAAAAATTGCATTTTTAATATTCATATGCTAGAGGGACTTAATTATAATTTTCTTACATTTAAATAAACTTTGATCAAAGTCTCTCTTTTGTGAACAGTGCCCTTCCTTCGCTATGGCAAGACGATGTCTTCGCCTGCTCACGGGAGAGCCCCACAACAGCAACCGCCTGAGCGACGGTGACACGTGCAGGAGCGTCGGCTGCCATGTTTGTGTGACGAACGGTCGAAGAGCTAGAAGAAGCCGGCATGGGCCTCACTGCGTCTACCGTTGCCCATGCACACCCCCTCGCCGTGGAGCCCCCGTTCGCCGTCCTTTTAACCCACACAACCCTCTGCCCTACTCTCTCTCCCCTCTCCCTCTCTCTTTCTTTCTCTAGTTGCCTACCTCACAGCCATGCACGTCACTCCTCCATGCCCATGCACCTCTCTTCACACATACATGCACAAATAGCATCCTAAGCCCCACAGCCCATGCACCCATCTACCCCACGTCCCTCTCTCCCATTCACTCCACACACACACCCCACCATCACCATGTGACCTTCATCCCCTTCGTATATCACTCCCTCTTCCCTCTCTTCACTCTTATTATCTCCCTACATTAACACATAGTTTCTTTAAAGCTCACATGGGTGTGCATGGGTGTGCTTTAATGTGTGATTACATAGCATGAAAAGGTGGGTGCGCCTAAAGATTTGCAATGAGTGTGGGTAAAGGGAAAATAACATGAATTGGGGGTAATCTTAGCCCTATAAAGGGGGGCTCTTGGGGAAGATTTATGTAATATCCCGGACCCTTCAGATCCTTCTTTTTGGATCCCGAATCTATTTTCTCGGAGAATTTGTTCTCATTATGCTCGTAATTATTTTTCAGACATTTTTCGGGTTCGGATCCGTGCATTTCGGATCAGTTTCGGAGGTCCCGGAACGTGTTTCGCGATTTTCGCGTGTTTTCTCCGGCAGACCTACGGAACCCTGTAGCGGGTGAACCGAGTCGTTCACCTACTTCGGGATGGTACCACGGCGATCAGCGTGTTCCGAGGATCGCATGGGTATATTTTTCTAATTTTTTTCATATTTTTCAAAAAATCCAGATTTTCTATATAATCCCATTTCCTTTTTCTTTTTCTGATTCTTCTTTTCTTCTTCTTCCTCCTTCTTCCTCCTTCCGCCGTGACACACTCGCGCCCCCTCTCTTTCTCTCTCCTCTCCCTGGGACGACGCGGCGCGCCCCTCCTACTGCAGACGGTGGTGGGCGACGGCACGACGGCGGCGACGAGACGATCATGTGGGCGTGCGGAGTCCATGGGAAGAGTGAAGGAACGAGGGTTTCAACAGCGTTCTTCGCGGTTTGGGGACGATCCGGCGAGCCTCAAAGAGAGATCGAGGTAGAGTGACGTTCCCTAGCTCCATGTCTTCCTTCCCCGCGATTTCTAGGCCGAGGCGAGGTCGAGAGAGGGTCATTTCGTGCAGGGAAGGGTAAAGCATGATTGGGGGTTCGAGCGCCCGATATAGTGTTTTGAGCCGCGATTTCACGATTTGAGGGT
The DNA here is from genome assembly GCA_022559845.1 of Amorphophallus konjac. NCBI lineage: Eukaryota > Viridiplantae > Streptophyta > Magnoliopsida > Alismatales > Araceae > Amorphophallus > Amorphophallus konjac. Next base: position 39,370,396 of record CM040123.1, read on the forward strand.
GTAGATGCATGCTAGGTTGCTTGGGGATGAGTTCCCTTTTGTTTCCCCCTCAAACGGGGTTGTTTGGGGCCGGAAATGGGGTTTTTTTGGCGGGTTCGCCGTTCTCGGTCCGCTGGGATGTACACGGTCCTAACAAGAGTCGTGTACACCATGGCGCGGCCCAAACGTCGACCGCTCTGTGGTCTTGGAGCGTCGGTGGGTTACACGGCCCATCGGGCGACCGTGTAACCACTGAACGGCCCGTGTCCAACCGTGCACCCCGTGGGTTTTTGACCATTGCACAATGCTGGGATTGCACGGCCCAGGGCTGGCTGTGCAGTCACTGAACGGCCTGAGGCTAGCCGTTCAGTCTCTGTGTCGTTGGGTGATTGAACGGCCCGGTGGGGTCCGTTCATCTCCCTGCACAGCTAAGGGTTGGCCGTGCCATTCCTGAACGGCCAGGGTTTAGCCGTTATATTTTCGAGCCGTTGGGCGATTGGACGGCCCAATGAGGACCGTCCAGGTACCCAAGTGGCCTATCGTTGGACTGTGTGGTTCCTAAACGGCATGCGTGTGGCCGTGTGGCTTTCCGTTCTGTCCAGAGATGGCGCCGGCCCCTGTTGGCCGTGCATTGAATGGAATGGTCCCAAGAAGGGCCGTGCATTCTTGGCACGGCCCAGGGAGGACCGTGTGCATCTGTAAGCGGTCAATTGGTAGATCATGTAAACTCGAATGGCCCAGGGTAGACCGTTCACTGTGTTTGCCTAATCGGTGTTTCTTTTTTCACTGATTCGAGTCCAGGGTGAGTGGACCTCGATCCGCGTGTTGACCCGTGATTTGACTGATGCTGGGCATCATGTGGGGGCCACATGTTAGGGTGCCGTGAGATCCCGGGAAGTGGTTCTCGGCTATGTCACCGTGAGTCGGTGTTAGTGCGAGGAGCAGTCCTTGTACTTTATCCGATTTAGACATTATTTTCCGTTGACTAGAGAGTTTACTCCTTCAGTGACCCTCCACTAGTCGTAGCCTTCCGACACGCGAGTGGTCCCACCAGGGAGTGGTGGCAAGGCTACCCCGAGAGACGGTTTTTAGACTGGTTTTCGTAGGTCCCCACGTTTGATGCCAGAGTCTGGTTGAGGGGAAAACCAGTCAGAGGGACATACCTAGGACGTATGGTCTGTGTATGCACACGTGGTTGGGGGCAGTGGACCCGCGCTGACGAGTGCGACCCCAGCTAGTCACTTGTTCTGTGGTTACTTGTACGGTGGCTCAGTTCCCGCTGGGCCGGAGGGAGACACCTGAGGCGCAGTCTAAGCCGTCAGTGGATGCATCCGACCTTGCTTCTAGTGGTTGGTACTCCTATCTTTGTGTGGTAGCGACTCTTTGAGGTTTTGACGAGTTGTCTCGATTTTCATGCCGTGCGTTCGGTACTAGACGTAGCAGAGCTTTCCCGTTTATTTATTCCTGTAACTTCCGTTCTACGTCTTGCTAGTGATAGCTTGTAGCTGCTTTCCGCGTGAGATCTCGGTTTGCGAGATGGGGATCGGATGATCCCTATTGAGCCTTTTATTTTAAGGCTCATTCCCTGCGTGTTTTCACCGTGTTTCAGGTGAGACGAGGCTTCAGGGGAGCGCTTCCGAGGCTCCACGTGGTTCAGGTGCCCATGGTTAGTTGCCAGTTACCAGGTCGGGGTATGCCCCGTGTAGTTGTACCTTCTTTTCTGTGCTGTACTAGTTATGGATTACTGTTATATTTTAGATTGCCGTTATTTTGTGGACCATGTAATTTAATTAATGTTAATCTTTAAATTCCTACTTATTCATATAAAATGTGTTGTTCTGCAATTATTCAAATTCTTGTGTATTTCCACACCATCCCTTTTAACCCTTCCGAGTCTTCGGGCTCGTGGGTGGTGGTTCGGGATTCGGGTTATCGGGCCTCTCCCAGTATTCGGATCTTGGGGCGTTACAGCTGGTATCAGAGCAGTGGTTGTGGATATATATAAGAATTATAAATAATTGCAGTGATCCACTAGTCCACAATGATGATGTACAGTTGGCACTGGCTTAGGGCATCGTGTGTTTTATTAATTTCGCCGTTTTTCATGTCTTCTGTCTTTGTGCAATAGGCGGGTATGGCGCTGAGGCGTAGGACTCGCTCTCAGCAGGGACAGTCGATTGAGGAGCAGAGCAGAGTGCCACATGTTACCACCCAGGCAGGGGATGCAGCGAGAGTTCCGGGGGCAGAGGATTTCTTTCGGGGCGTTACAGCAACTGTAATATCTCGGGCCCTTCGGATCATTCTTTTTGGATCCCAGATCTATTTTCTTGGAGAATTTGTTCTCATTATGCCCGGAATTATTTTTCGAATATTTTTTGGGTTCGGATCCGTACGTTTCAGATCAATTTCGGATATCCTGGAACGTGTTTCACGGTTTCGCGTGTTTTCTCCGGCAGACCTATGGAACCCCGTAGCGGGTGAACCGGGTCGTTCACCTACTCCGGGATGGTACCACGGCGATCAGCGTGTTCCGAGGATCGCGGGGGTATATTTTTCTATTTTTTTGTATTTTTCAGAAACTCTGAATTTTCTATATAATCCCATTTCCTTTTTCTTTTTCTTTTTCTTCTTTTCTTCTTCTTCTTCTTCCTTCTTCATCCTTCCGCCGTGACACACCCGCGCCCCCTCTCTTTCTCTCTCCTCTCCCGAAGACGACACGACGCTCCCCTCCGATTGCGACGGCGCGATGATGACGGCGCGATGACGACGGCGGCTGTGAGACGATCGTGTGGGCATGCGGAGTCCGTGGGAAGCGTGAAGGAACGAGGGTTTCAACAGCATTCTTCGCGGTTTGGGGACGATCCGGCGCGCCTCAAAGCGAGATCGAGGTAGGGTGACACAGTCGAGAACCACTTCCCGGGATCTCATGGCACCCTAACATGTGGCCCCCACATGATGCCCAGCATCAGTCAGACCACGGGTCAGCACGTGGATCGAGGTCCACTAACCCGGGACTCGAATCGGTGAGGAAAGAAACACCGGTTAGGCAAACACAGTGAACGGTCCACCCTGGGCCGTTCCAGTTTACACGGTCGACCAATTGACTGCTTACAGACGCACACGGCCCTCCCTGGGCCGTGCCAACGAAATTTGTTTAAGGGGGGAGGGCTGTAATATCCCGGACCCTTCGGATCCTTCTTTTTGGGTCTCAGATCTATTTTCTCAGAGAATTTATTCTCATTATGCCATGAATTATTTTTTGGACATTTTTCGGGTTCGGATCCGTGCGTTTTGGATCAGTTTCGGAGGTCCTGGAACGTATTTCGCGGTTTCCGCATGTTTTTTCCGGCAGACCTACGGAACCCCGTAGCGGGTGAACCGGGTCGTTCACCTGCTCCGGGATGGTACCACGGCGATCAACGTGTTCCGAGGATCGCGGGGGTATATTTTTCTATTTTTTTCGCATTTTTTAGAAAATCCGGATTTTCTATATAATCCCATTTCCTTTTTCTTTTTCTTCTTTTCTTCTTCTTCCTCCTTCTTCCTCCTTCCGCCGTGACACACCCGCGCCCCCTCTCTTTCTCTCTCCTCTCCCGGCGATGACGCGACGCGCCCCTCCGGCTGCAGACGGTGGTGGGCGACGACGCGACGACGACGGCGGCGGCGAGACGATCGTATGGGCATGCGGAGTCCATGGGAAGCGTGAAGGAACGAGGGTTTCAACAGCGTTCTTCGCGGTTTGGGGACGATCCGGCGCGCGTCAAAGGGAGATCGAGGTAGGGTGATGTTCCCTAGCTCCATGTCTTTCTTCCCCGCGATTTCTAGGCCGAGGCGAGGTCGAGAGAGGGTCGTTTCGTGCCGGGAAGGGTAAAGCATGATTTGTGATTCGAGCGCCCGATCTAGTGTTTTGAGCTGCGATTTCGCGATTTGAGGGTGTAGATGCATGCTAGGTTGCTTGGGGATGAGTTCCCCTTCGTTTCCCCCTCAAACGAGGTTGTTTGGGGCCGGAAATGGGATTTTTTCGGCGGGTTCGCCGTTCTCGGTCCGCCGGGATGTACACGGTCCTAACAGAAGCCGTGTACACCATGGCGCGGCCCAGACGTCGACCGCTCTGTGGCCTTGGAGCGTCGGTGGGTTACACGGCCCATCGGGCGATCGTGTAGCCACTGAACGGCCCATGTCCAACCGTGCACCCCGTGGGTTTTTGACCATTGCACAATGCTAGGATTGCACGGCCCAGGGCTGGCTGTGCAATCACTGAATGCCCTGAGGCTAGCCGTTCAGTCTCTCTGCCGTTGGGTGATTGAACGCCCCGGTGGGGTCCGTTCATCTCCCTGCACGGCTAAGGGTTGGCCGTGCCATTCCAAAACGGCCAGGGTTTAGCCGCTCTGTTTTCGAGCCGTTGGGCAATTGGACGGCCCAATGAGGACCGTCCAAGTACCCAAGTGGCCTATCGTTGGACCGCGTCGTTCTTGAATGGCCTGCGTATGGCCGTGTGGCTTTCCGTTCTGTCCAGAGATGGCGCGGGCCCCTGTTGGCCGTGCATTGACTGCAACGGTCCCAAGACGGGCCGTGCATTCTTAGCACGGCCCAGGGAGGACCGTGTGCGTCTGTAAGCGGTCAATTGGTAGACCGTGTAAACGGGAACAGCCCAGGGTGGACCGTTCACTGTGTTTGCCTAACCGGTGTTTCTTTCCTCACCGATTCGAGTCCCGGGTGAGCGAACCTCGATCCGTGTGCTGACGCGTGGTCTGACTGATGCTGGGCATCATGTTGGGGCCACATGTTAGGGTGCCGTGAGATCCCGGGAAGTGGTTCTCGGCTGTGTCACCGTGAGTCGGTGTCGGTGCGAGGAGCAGTACTTGTACTTTATTCGGTTTAGACGTTATTTTTCGTTGACTAGAGAGTCTACTCCTTCAGTGACCCTCCACTAGTCGTAGCCTTCCGACACGCGAGTGGTCCCACCAGAGAGTGGTGGCGAGGCTACCCCGAGAGACGGTTTTTAGACTGGTTTCCGTAGGGCACCACATTTGACACCAGAGTCTGGCTGAGGGGAAAATCACTCAGAGGGCCCGACCTAGGACGTATGGTCTGTGTGTGCATACGTGGTTGGGGGCAGTGGACCTGCGCTGACGAGCGCGACCCCAGCTAGTCACTTGTTCTGTGGTTACTTGTACGGTGTCTTAGTTCCCGCTGGGCCGGAGGGAGACACCTAAGACGCGGTCTAAGCCGTCAGTGGATGTATCCGGCCTTTCTTCTAGTGGTTGGTACTCCCATCTTTGTGTGGTAGCGACTCTTTGAGGTTTTGACGAGTTGTCTCAATTTTCGTGCCGCGCGTTCAGTACTAGACGTAGCATAGCTTTCCCGTTTATTTATTCCTGTAGCTTCCGTTCTACGTCTTGCTAGTGATAGATTGTAGCTGCTTTTCGCGCGGGTTCTCGGTTTGCGAGGTGGTGATCGGATGATCCCTATTGAGCCTTTTGTTTTAAGGCTCATTTCCTGCGTGTTTTCACCGTGTTTCAGGTAAGACGAGACTTCAGGGGAGCGCTTCCGAGGCTCCACGTGGTTCAGGTGCCCAGGGTTAGTTGCTAGTTGCCAGGCCGGGGTATGCCCCGTGTATTTGTACATTCTTTTCTGTGATGTACTAGTTATGGCCTACTGTTATATTTTAGACTGCTGTTATTTTGTGGGCCATGTAATTTAATTAATGTTAATCTTTAAATTCCTACTTATTCATATAAAATGTGTTGTTCTGTAATTATTCAAATTCTTATGTATTTCCACATCATCTCTTTTTACCCTTCCGAGTTTTCGGGCTCGTAGGTGGCGGTTCGGGATTCGGGTTATCGGGCCTCTCCCAGTATTCGGATCTCGGGGCGTTATAATTTAACACCTACGTAGGCTTCATTCTCCTCCCCTCTTTATTTCTATAGCATTAGGAGAAGTCTTTTAATTCCTCTATCCCTCTCTATACCCTTCTTGTAGTCATGTAGAAGCCCCCCTCCCCCGTCGGATCTCTCTCCCTCTCTCTCCTTATCTCTCTAACCACCCCCTCTCTCTTCTTCTCTCTCTATCTCTCTTTCTCTCTCTAGGCATCGAACCCACCACTGCTGCCATTTCTCCCTCTCTCTCTCTCTCTCTCTCTCTCTCTCTCTCTCTCTCTCTCTCTCACTGCTACACCCACACACTGCACTCAACGCACATGGACGCGCTCCCCCGCGAACACCCCCGCTAGCGTCGCCCACATATAGCCACCTCTGCCTCCTCTCTTCTCCCTTTCCCTTTCACCGGATCATAGCGGCACCTCCCATCGCACCACCCCCACTCCCTCTCATTTCTCTCTCCTCAGCTCCGTCGCGAGCCCCACCCTACACTCCTCTCTCTCACCACCCAGCACCCCTAGCCTCGTCTCCCCTCCTTACACACACACACAGAACTTTCTTCCCCTGCCAACCTCTCTCACACATCTCCCATCTCTCCTTCTCTCTAACCCAGCACCCACCGCCGCGGCACCTGCCCCTCTCACTATTCCTCTCTCTCTCTCTCTCTCTCATCTCCCCTCCGCGGAGCCCCTACTCCGCCTGCCTGCTCCTCTCCACCGTCGCACACACGTTGTCTCCCTACCCCTCTTCTCTTCACCTGCTCACTCTATCAACTTCTCTCTTCCCTCTCACCCACTCACAACCCCGGTAGCACACCCACCGGCCTCCCCTCCGTTCCCACCTCCTCCACCTGCGCATCTCTCTCCCCCCCTCTCCAGCACATATACACACCCGACCTAGCCTCTCTCCCTCTCTCTTCTTCTCATCCCGATCTCTCTCTCTCCCTCTCTCCTGCTGCATCTCTCATCTGCTCGCCCTCCTACACACACATCCACGTACCCCCCCTTTGCATGCCAGCTCTCCCCACCTCCTCTAAACCCACACACACCTGCACACACCGGGATCGCCACCTCTCCCACATGCATGCATCGCAGACGCACCACACCTCACTCCCCCCACCTTTTTTTCTTCACACACAGCCTCTACGCCTCCCTCTCACCCTCACCATCTCTCTCTTTCTCTCTCTTCTCGCCCTCTCTCTCTCTCTCTCTCTCTCTCTCCACCCTCTCTCATCCTCTCTCTCGCACCCACACACACATTAATTCTTCTCTCTTCATTATTTATTTTATTTTATTTTCTTCCTTATATTTAATCACCTCTTTCTCCACTTTTATCTACTTTCTCTTTCTACATCTCTATCTACTTTCTATCTCTATCTCCTTCTTCCCTCTCTAATCCCTCCAAAGATGGTGCAAGACGGGCGTCCTCTGCTCCGGAACGAGCTGAATTCAAAGGTTCAAGGAGACGGTCACCCCGACACCACGGTCGCGATATCATTACCCTCGTCCTCCTTGGTGTTATTTTAGATTTTTTTATATGGATTGTAATTTTATTTCCGCACTTAATGTTGTAAAATTTATATTTTTCATTCAATCAAAATCATATATTTCTATTTCCTCTCTCTAGATCTCCCTTTTTTCTTCTTCCTCTCCCTCTCTTCTTTCTCTCTCTACAACCCTCCAAATTTCAATAGATAGATTTACTTAATGTAATTTTTATTTAAGTCGCATATAATCATCTAAGTTCGTATTCCGTTTAAAACATAAGATCTTCAATTCGAAATACTAAACATCTCCGTGGATTCGACTCGGACTCGCCGAAATACTACGTTATTTATTTTTATTGCGAGTTCGGTTAATAAATTTTAAATTGACGGCCATTGTGTTGAACGACGCACATTTCGGTTCGGTCATTTTCACGCCCCACATGGGTTAAAAAACCACCAACCCCCAGGTATTGGCCCTTCCATTTATGCATATTGTTCACTCTTGGTTTAGGGATATTGCACATTCCCAGATCTGATTGGGTTGTTTCCTGTGGCTTGTACAGTCTTTTGCAGGTCTACAGTACTCATAACACGAGGCCCATCCCTTTTGGCCGGCTGAAAGGGAGGGAGGATCATGTTCCCACGTTCTGTTTTCTGGGTTTTGATAGCGGTCATCAAAGGACCATCTCCTTCTGTTAGCGATCATCACAAGACTGTCCTCTAAAGATAACGGCCCCAGGAAGACCACATCCTATTCTGCACATGTGCTTCTCCCCCGCTCGCGAGTGTGCCTTTACTCCATCTTTTCCAAGGTACGTAGTGCAGTCCCCTATGCGTTACATACTTTGGTGGCGATCACGGATCTTTATTTTGGGTATTCATCACCTCTCTTTTATTTGCATATTGCTTTCCTTTTAATTGTTCCACGCCCACGGCGTGTGTTTCCTTTCACATCATCTACACTCTTGCTTCACGCCCACGGCGTGTATTAGTTTAAATTTTTACTGCTTTGTTATTCGTTTCTGAGGTGATATTCCCACATACTTTACTGCTCATTTCATTGCCTATTTGGAAGGTGGCACATTCATCTATCTACAGCGTGTGCCGACCCATTTGGGAGTAGTGAAGAGCTAGACTCGGGAGAGATGGTTTGGGGCTGGTTTCCGTAGGGTCTCCCATTGTGGCGGCTTGAGTCTGGGCTGGGAGAAAAACCAGCTAGAGGGCCTGACGTAGGGCAACCAGTCAGTGTGTGCATACGTGGTCAGGGACTACGGACGAGTGCTGACGAGCACTACCCCGACTAGACCCGTGTCTTGTGTTCTGTGTACGGTGTCTCAATTTCCGCCTGGGACGTGTAGAGAGACACCTGAGACTGTGGACTAAGTCATCAGCGGACGCATCCGGTCTTACTTCTAGTGGGTAGTACTCCTGTCACTCGAGTGTAGCGATTTTAGTTTCTTACCGTTATAGTTTAGTGTTCGGGTGGCCGTGGGTATCCTATTAGACGACATTGACTTGTGGTTTGCTTTGAATAGTCGTGGTACACGTGTGATGAGGTTACTTCCTTTAATTGTTAATTACTATTCTTTCCTGTTGTAGTTACTGTTTCAAATTATTATTTGTTACACTGTGTACTTATCATTGTGAGGTGGGGATCTACGGGACCCCTACTGAGCCGCTGAGACGAGACTCACCCCCTTTTATTTTCAGGTGAGGTGCGGCTTGCACGTTACGCTTCTGAGACTTCGCGTGGAGCCAACAGTCAGACATAGTATCAGTTTGCCCGAGATGGGGTATGCCCTATGGTCGTGTACCTTTTTTAGTTTACTGCACTTATGTATGGACATATAAATTCTAAACTGTGTAATTATTGAACTATATAATTATTTATTTATTGCATTAATTATGTTAAGCATTATTGAGTTACAATTGTTTTACATTCTTATACGCTGTCATACCATCATTTTAACCCTTCCGAGCTCCCGGCTCGTGAGTGACATGCCATGATTCAAGAATATTAGGGTCTTTCTTGATATTTGGATCTTGGGTCGTTACAAAGAACACTCGTAGGATGGAGAGGAGGGAATGCTGCAGAGGAAATAAAAGGGACAGTAGCAGTAGTAGACAGAGAAGAAGAAGCAAGAGGAGAAGTAGACATAGTACAAAATGGTTATGGGAGATATTATTCTCAATCGGATGCTATTCTTATATGCCTCGCTCGATTACAGACATCCCTATTTATAAGGGTCCACTCCAAATTCCACTTTAACTAAATTTACAGAAAATTCCTTCCTCAAAGCTACCTCCTATATCCCCCATTTATTTACAAATTTTATTTTTGACTAGCGACCGGTTATACCACTGGTTGCCGTTGAACTGGCCTAATTGTAGCAACATGTCATGATGTGCCACCCACTATTGAAAACAAGTTCTTGGCTACCTGCTCACACCATGGACGCATGTTCCCATCTGCAAGCCATTCCCAACAGCCACCAACAGTCAATACTGATCACACTACCATAGGGGTGGGGTTTGCTGGGGGAGGAAGGGGGCAGAGAGGGGGTGTTCTTGCTAGACGGAGGGAAGGTTGCAAAAGGGGGTGGGGGGGATCTGGTGTGAGGGGGTGTTCTTGCCAGAGGGAGGGGAGGAGAGGTTGTAGGGGAGAGCGTGTGGGTTCCAGTGAGAGGGAGGGGGCGGGGTTCTTGCCGTGGGGAGGGGAGGCACGTACCTCGCCACTTCACACTCTTTCTCCCCCACCATCCTCGTCCTTCCCCTTGCCACTGACTAGCTCCGCAAGAGCCTCGCCTCTCCCCCCGTGCCCGTCGCCACCCTACAGTTGGATCGACACCAAGGCCACCGTCGTAGACTTACGGTTCTTCACCTTGTACCAAGACTGCTTCTAGGTCGAGAACATGGAGCGGTGGGCTTCTTTTGAGAGATCTCGATAGTGAACCCAAGCCGTCTTCTGCGAGCTCTCGATGGCGCACCCAGGGCAAGGTGCTAATGCGGGAGAGGGTGGAGATGACTGCGGACCCTCGACGCCAGCACCACAGTCGGTTCTGCTCTGGTCCCCCCTCTATGTCACACACTCTCTCTCCCCTCTTATCTCTCTCACAGTCTCTCTTTGCCTCAGAGTGAGACAGAGAGTCGTCCTACCCCCCTCTCTCTCTCTCTTATGTGCAACTCACCCCCACTAGGTGGGTTGCCGACGTCGGAGGGGAAAGTCCCATTGGACGTCTCCCTCTCTCTCTTTCTCTCTTTTTGTAAGTCTCTCTCTCTCTCTCTCATCTATCCCTCGTAAGGGTGAGGAATTTGGGGTTATCAGAGGGACATTTTGATCATTCCACGCTCAACTAAGAGAATATTAGAATCATTGTGAAATATTCACCTCTTTATCGACAAAAGTTAACCGTGATAGCATCTGCATATAATATGAAATTACATAACGACATGGCTGCTAATACAAATTTTTTTTATACAAAATATCATTTAACAATAATTTTTTATTCAAAAAACCCCTTAAATTTATTATGATGCAAACTAACTATAAGAGTAATTTCATGTGAGATGATCCTTCTATTGCAATCAAGGATAGTATGTGGTCTCCGTAAATATATTATCCTTCTTGATTCAAGTGACCTCACAGTTTTACATTTTTGGAAGACATCTTGATTTGAAAGGGACATACCTTGCCCTATAAGTTATTAGCTTGATTCCTTTTTCACTAAAAGCCGAGATTGGGGGCCAACTCATCCCCCTTGCTTGCGAAGAACATCCATCAACACGATTTATCTATACAAGAAAAATCATATATTTGGCCAGTTACCTTGTGAAAGTGACAAACGTGGGATGAGGTTTCATAATTTTCAATACTAGTAGTGTAATAGTGTGAGATTAGTATAGTAGCTCAGGGGACATTTCATTCATGTCACTTTGCGAGAAAGACGCCAAACGTTGAACTCTGTAAAACTTGTATCGAACACCTGGTGTCGATCACTCCCACCCCCATTCTTTCGTTACAATCACTCTTTCCTTTTACGCACACTCTTTCCAACCGTGGCCGTCTCTGCCGTTTAATACGTTTGTGCGCGCGTGTCTCTATCGTTTATTCAACTTCTCAAATCCCTTCCCAAATGCTCATCACTTAATCCTATCCATCGTATCTTCGTTGGCCTCTTTAAATAACGTAATATTAAACACTCCATTCCACTTTGCATTTCTTTTTTTTTTTTACAACTATCCCGGACTGCCCAGTAGTTGTATGCTCCTGGGAACGCGGGGGAAGGGGAATCAAATCAAGCGGCACCCACGGGGGAGGCGGGTCAATCAATCTCACTCGCTCACACTAGCCGAGCGGGATGCCAAGTTGCAACCTCCCCTTCAAGGCTGTCAATGTCCACGAGCCACGGGCTTGGGACCTCCACTCCGCTACGTTGTTCTGCTGCTTTTTATGGATTCACCGTTTGTCATCGTCAAAACGAGGTGAGAGGGACTCGAGATAGCCTCTAGAGAGGGAGAGATTTATAACCCAACATTTTATAGCTCAAAGGTCCATAAAGTCTACGCGACTCAATAAGTGATAGTCTCGTCATAGTCCACTTACTATAAGACCCAAAGTAAAAGGTCCAACAAGACCCACCGAGTCTTGACTCGGTCGCCCGAGCGAAGGTCTCCCCAACGCTCGGGAAGAGCCTAGGCACATTGAGCCATCCAAAGGTGAATAAGATGCTCCCTCAAGGATGTCCAAGTCCATAATCCCCTGCATAGACAGAGAATATCCCTTATCTCTCGCGGATCAGTCCGTTGTTGGGACTCCTTAACGAGCCATAGGGAATTCCTCGCGACCGGACACTTATCCCTAATAATTATAAGCTAATGTTACGCTACCATCTGATAATGAGAAGCTCAAGAGGATAAGGGGAGAGCAACAGTCCCTGAACGGTAAGAGTTTATACCGCATACGTAACTTCCCTTACACTCTCACACTTCTCCCTACTCATAAGAGGGAGCCTGCAACTATACAAATCCAGGGATCCCTCCGAAAAGATAAGTCAATTCTAACCACTTCAACTAGTGGAGAGCAGTCTCGTGTTCTACACCTTCCTTGCCTCCCTTCGCATCTCGCTCATACTCTTGCTGACTTAAACAACGGAGGGTTTTCCTCGAGATAGCAATCCCGGGTCCCTTGATCGCTTCTTTCCTTCTGCAGAACTCCGTTCTGAGGTGACTACGACCCGCGTTAAACTAGATATGGGCGAGCACCTTAGCATGAGATCTCGCCTCTTCAGCCTCAACATCCAAAAAAACTTATTTTCACTCATCGTTAAAAATCAATGCAAATGGATTTAAATGAGGAGAGCGATACATATTCATAAAGTTTAAAAAGTGTTATCTTAATCTCATAGTACATCTTTAAGATTTTTTTTTGAATAAGAAGAGCATTTGACTATCTCGAGAAAATCTGTAAACACTAAACAGCGCGTCAGAAGGAACCCTAGGTGTGATCGCATTTGACAACCCTCCGATGCTTAAGTTAGAGACGCGTGTGAAAGTAAAATGAAAGAGCAGGGAGAGAAAGATGAGAGTTATAGAGGTGGAGCAAGTGCTCGACAGGGTGCCGAGTGCTTGGAGATGTGACTGGAAACTGGGGGCAATGGAGATCCCTCTATCTCTCTCCGGGGCAAGAAGGTAACAAGAAGTCTGGACGTGAATCAATCTCCACGTATTAGAATGTGGGTGTGTCGAAGGGTATGTCTATCTGTGTCGCTCTATATATGTGTATGTGTTTTGGTCCCTCTCGGGGTCTATATGGGACCTAGTTATATTGGTCGCCTTGACGTCGTCTCTTTCATGACTTAACGAGGGTGTGATTAGTGGAGCAGTGTTCTGCTCGATCATGGGGATTGCCCGTTACCCACTCTCCCGTTCTCTGAGAAATGACATCGTGGCAGACATATCTCGGCGACATGGGCATGATTTAGCGGTTGTCGGGATAAGTCCCATAACTGCGGCCTCTACGCTCACCCATTGGCAGATATCACATCATTCGGGACGCACGTGTGCGGGGATTGAACTTGTGGGCCGGCTAATCCTGAGCGACCCTCGATTGGGCAACATTCCTACACAGTGGGCTGATTGGCGATCGATGGCCACATTGGACTTGGCAATATTAGGTCGCACCGGACCTGGACCTACTGGGCGGCGCTGGGCCTGGCAATTTTTCTCCTCCTCACTTGCCTCTCACTCCCAAGCAGTGAGAGTGTTGGGTTCTCGGGAGGAATTAGACGAGGACGGATGAGGGAGATTGTGACGACCCAAGATCCGGATACCGGGAAGAACCCGATACCATTCGAATCCTGGCCCGCCGCCCACGAGCCGGGAGGGCTCGGAAGGGCTGAAAAGGAGTGTGGAGGTACAAGAAAATAGGAAATAAAGCAGGATAATTCAACAATTAACAAAAATAACAATCTAACTACAACAACAGAGTCCAGTCCAACGAAAGTACAATTTAAGGCAGAGAATGTACCCAACAACGAGTGAACACTCGACCCGACGAGCTGGCAACAAAGAACCTCTGCACAGTACCCTCGAACCTCGAGGAAGAACTGTCGCACCTGAAAAGTAGGGGTGAGCCTCCTGTCACTAGCTCGGTAGGGGTCCCGCGAAACCCCAACCGAGAACAACGACGGTAGCAGAAAGGAAAGCGGCAACAAACTACAGCAGGAATAGTGAACCGGTGGCCGGTCAAAACTCGACACTATAGCTATTCCTACTATACTGGAAAAAACACGGCCCGATCACATAGTCGGTGGACTACCGAACTAATGGGAGAACCTCTGGCTACGACGCCAGAAGAAACAATCACGACCTCGCAGTCGTGGACCTAACACCGTCTAGGGAAAACCCTCGGTGACGCTCATCGGAAACCCTAGACCTCTATCTCGGGAACACTCCCTGAAACTGTCGAGGGAACCACGTCTCACAGACGGGAAACGAAACCCAAAAATAAGAGAGTCACGTCTCACGTGACGGAAGTACCTGCCCACTAGAAGCAAGGCCGATGCGTCTACTGACGACTTAGTCCACAGCCTCAGGTGTCTCGCTGCGACGCCCCAGGCGGAGACAAGGACGCCAAACAGTAACATGGAACACATAACAAGAACTAGCTGGGGTTGCGCTCGTCACCGCGGGTCCAACTGCCTCCAACAACGTGTCTACACACTGACCACGCATCCCAGGTCAGGCCCTCTGACTGGTTTTCCCCTCAGTCAGACTCTGGCTGCAAGACGTGGGGCCCTATGTGACGCGGCGGCGTCGGAGGACGGATCGACGGCACTCCGGTAACGCAGACGGGACGGGATAACCACTGCCTCACGCAGCTCGGCCTCACACTGGACGGTCTCTCACCGGGCGACACTCAAATCTCACAAAGAGCTAAGAGGGAAGGGAAGCAAGAAGGGGAGAAAACACATATGTGCTTTCAATCTTTCAATCTTTTCTATCATATGAAAACATCACACTTAGCCCCCTTTATATAGGAGAGGCAATATTACACTTGGACAAACATACCCCTAAACATTTCAGCTAAGGACATCCATGTCCTGGCCTAATAAAACAAACCACACCAACTATATTTTTTGACTCTTGGGTTTTAAAAATAAAATACACACAACTTTTGACTATGACTAGCATAATAAAATAAAGTCAATAATACATATAGTAATACATGTATTATACACATAATACATAAAAACATATACAAATACGTACTTAGGACGTCGAGTTTTCAAGTGAGTCTCCGAGCCACAAGCTCGGTGATGTCGAGACGATGCGGCGTCGGCTCCGAGTAGTGGGTCCGGTAGTGGGCTGTGTGATTGGTTTTATTTTTACCAGAGGTATTTTATTATCCCCGTCCCAGGTTGTGGGGGATGAGGGTTTTATTTTAGGGATTCTCCGAAAGTCCATCTTTATCAAGACGACCAGATTATCCATGAATCAATTTGATTCGTTTATTAGAGATTTATTCGCATAGGGCGTGCCAGTCACATATGTGACAATTTTATTGTGCGCTCGATCTGACTTGATCAGTCGATTGTGAAGTTCATGTCGAGACCCGGAGTCCGTCATACCATAAAGATTATGACGTTAATTACATCCTCTAAGAAAGAGGACAACCCTTGATTAACTGCCAAGAAAGGATGCCTCGAGGGATGATGTGAAGGCATAAGAAATAATGACTGAATGCACTAATTGGATGCTGTGAGGTGCGGTCATGCTTATTTAGGTGGCAGTGTATGCCAGCTTGTTTAGGTGGCAATGTATGCCGATGCGGATGCATGCTCATGCCTTCAAGATGGATATTCAATATAATTGAAAGTGCTGAGACCCCTTTTATTCCCTTATCTAGCTAGGTCTGTTAAAGCAGTTAGGGCTATAACATTAAGCGTCAAGGGCTGACACACAATCAGTCAGATGCACATGAGGTTGATGCATATATAGAGGCGATTAGCCTAAAACGGCGCGGTGGCTAGTTAGAGCTAAAACGGCGCGATGGCTAGTTGGAGTTAAAACAGCGCGATGGCTAGCTTGGGGCTAAAACGGCGTGATGCCGACTTGGGGGGCTAAAACGGCGCGATGCCAACTAGGGGGCTAAAACGGCCTGCCCTGGGCGCGCCGGGTGGAGGCCAAATTGGACAAATTGAAAGATAAGTGTGGGGTTAAAACGGCGTGGGGGGGTTGCGTCGAAAATTGGCACGCCAGATTAAGGTGGTTTTGGGCCGTTTGAGTTCTAATGAAATTCCAGGCTAGTTTCTTAGGACTTTGGTGTTATTTTAGAAGATTAGAAGACTTATTTAAGTCCAAGATACACTGCAAACCAAACAAGTCCAGACTTATGCGAGGTTCCTACTCGAGCATACTCTTCAATGAACTTTATCAATGTAGATCCATTGTAATTCAAACCAAGTCATCAGTCAAAATTTGGGCAGCACCTCCCCATGATTGGAGGGTTGCGGGGGCGAAGTGGAGACAGTTCCATAATGCTGGGGTACGCTCCTTAAGGCCGGGAATGCCAAGCGGTGGCCGGCGGACTTCGATAGAGGGAAAAGACCTCGAGGGCTAGCCTGCTAGGGGCATCCATCTCTACGAGTCAAAATATCATTAAGGGACGGTTGGGATGAGAAGGTACCTCGAGGGCCAACCTACGAGATGTTACCTTCCCACAGCCACCACCACTCCCAAGAGAAGGTGGGTTTAATGTCGAGCTAAGGCCCTGTTGATGTTCACCCGATGGTTCATAGGGTTCATATCATTAAGAGATATGACCCCATGGTCCGACAGTGATTGAGAATGATGATGGGGAATGTTCCCCTCCCCGGGCAGTAGGCTCTTCAAGGGACGAATCACCAAATGCAATTATAGCCGAAATGCCTTCGATTGAAGAGTGGATAGCAAATGATCATATATATATACATATGCATCGAGGAGATAGGCTAAAAGGGAAGCTGACAGACCGGACTTAAGACCCGAAGGTTAGCCAGCAGACTGAGATTCTGGAGGGGGCAAACAGTCGAATAGTTCGACAGCGTCTGCAATACGAACAAATGTGGCACACAGATTGCAGAGATGGCCCTTCTCCTAGCCCTGAACCATGAACATGGGAGTATTGAGGAGTCACCTCCAGGGGGCGAAGGGGAGTGCACTCATATGCATTCCTCCAGCCGGGAGAACACATGGACACAATATCTATTCAATACGATCTACGCGATGAAAGAACCCCGGGGAGGGGATTATTGATGTTGCCCCGAGAAACAATGGGGCGTGTTCGGCGGTGGAAAAAAAAGGGCGAAGACCACACACGGAATATAGATGAAATGACCTACAACCACGTGAGAAAGGAAGCTTCATACGTGCATCTATTCATTCATTCAACCCACAAGGGAAGTATTACAGAGGATATCACAGGTGGTTACGGCTCGGCGTTGTCGCTCAAGACCGGCCAAAGGCTATAGAAACAGGGATGGAACCCTGGTTGCAGAGAGAGGGAAGACAGAAGGAATGAATCCAAACCGTGAAAGAAAAGAAAATGAAAATGAAGAAAGAAGAGGGGGGGGGGAACTCATATCATCGCCCCCCCCCCCCCCCCCGACCTCATACATTGCAGGGTTTACAGAAAACAGCAGTAGCAAGAGCAGCTCGGATAGAAGATCGCCGTAGCCCACCTGCAGAAACAGAGTGTCGTAAGCAGAGTCTTCTTCTCTGGCAACGGGTCGCTTCGGATGGACAGACGAGAGGGGTAGCGCTCCGGCTCACTCTCTATATGCCTTCTTCTATTCTCTCCTCTTTTTCATTCGCCTCTTATATTCCTTCTTTTTTGCTTCTTCTTTGCCCTTTTTTTCATTTCATTCGACCACAGGGCCATTATATAGACAATCCCCCGACCAAGCTTCATCCGGCGTGGGTTTAGCGTGTCGGTTTAAGGGTCTTCTTTGCGCGCCGGAAAGAGGCTGCCAAAAGAAGAGAGGGCGCGCCAGATTAAGAGGGGCGCGCTGGATTCGAGCCATTTCGTCACGTCGACTTGATACGAGTCCGACAGCGGGCCCCATACTGACTCCGAAAGTTGCTGTGATTCTTCATCTCTCTGTGGTCTTGCCAAACCATAGGGGGAGATACCGACGAAGCTTCCGGGCCACTAAACGGCTGCTTTTGAAACTCGTGCACCTTCAGCTCGGACATGAGGGTTTTCCACTGACACGGCTCTTGGCACAATGGTTCGTGCTGCCGGTTCGGCTCGACTTGCATTGGTAGCTCTCACGGGGAGTGGTATGCTGCCCGGGGTGTTTTTGCCTCGACTGGGCGATCATCTGGTCACTGATGGGCCCGATATGCTGAGAAGCCGTACCCATGCTGGGTAATCAGGGTCTTCTACTGACAGAGCCTTCGGTCCCTTGTTCTGAGAGGCCAAGGGCGTTCTCTCACCTGGGGAGGATCTTTCATTCAGGCGGCGTGCCGCCAAGTATACCTATGTCCTTGGTCGGACAACAGATACACGCTCGTCCTTGGTCGAACGATAGGTACATCCTCATCCTTGGTCGGACGACGGATATGTTCTCGTCCTTGGTCGGACGACGAGGGCATGCTCGTCCTTGATCGGACGACGGGTGCATCCTCGTCCTTGGTCGGACGACGGATATTGTCCATGCGGTACGGCTGAGTCGATATCGGTTCATTGGGCAGCCCTGACGACAATGCCCGCTTGTGGTGTATTCTTCTCGATCCTCGTTAGGTGAAGTCCCCGGCATTCATAATGGGTGACCTGAGGCTCTGGCAGCTTGAGAAAGCTTCAATGTGTTGGTCTTCTTCGGCTTCTCTGCTTCGGTAGGCCGCATCATTTGTCTTTGAGGCTTGATCGCTATTGAGTATATTTTGAGTGCCAACAAATGCCCCCCAGCCACGGGTGCTGCGAGCAAGGCACGAGCGAAGCGGGACCAGCGGATGAGCTCCGTTTGGACAGGTTTCCCGTCTGGCTTGACATGGTCTTAAATGGCCCTTGAATCCGGCGCGGTGGTTATAACGGCGCGGCCATGGGTCTTCAGCTAAAACGACGCGCCCCCTTGCATTGGAAGGCTTAATACGGCGTGCCCTTGGAGAGGCGGCCTAACACGGCGCGCTATTTAGCGCGCCGGATTAACCCAAGTCTGCATCCTTTGAATTTCAAAAACAGTGGAAGCGAAGAAATGTTAATCCGGCGCACCTTTTAGCGCGCCGGATAAGGCCCATCGAAGCCTTCCCTACAAGTCCACCTTCCTTCTCCTTTTTCTTTACTTCAGTTTCATTTGCATCCTCCCTTTCTCTCTCTTCCCTTCTCCTCCCGAACGCAGCGGGGAGAGTGGATTGGTGAGTGGAGATTTCGGGGTCCAACCCCCCTTGCTTTCTAGGCCCCGGGAGGCTCCTCGTAGGCTTGCCCTCGGAGCTACACCCCTGGGTGTCCTATTCGGCCCTGGCGTGATGCCCACGGCCTTCTTCAGGGATCGTCACTTAGTGGACGAGTTCCCGCTTCGCCCTGGCAAGCTCCCGGGCTGAGGAGACTTTGCCGAATTTTTGTCAGAAAAGACTTTGTCTTCAACAGCCGCCTCCTGACTTTGTTTGCTTTCTTTGTATTTGTCTTGGGTGCAGATATCATGGCATCTAGATCTTCTTCCTCCTCCCGTGCTATGGTGACATGGAGGGACGTTTATTCTTTGGACAGAGGCCATGGCAAGCTGGCCATAGTAGCAGAGTCTTCTGATTCAGAGACCGAGACGGTGGACACAGACCGCCTGCTGATCATCGGAAGTGATTCTTTCAAGTATGAACGCCCTGACGGCTCCAGGGTGGATCATCCCAAGGATAAGCATCTGATGTCTTTTCTGAAGCGGTTCAATCTTCAGGGGAAGTGGGATCTGTTCCTCGTCCGGAAGGCTGAGCTAGCACTGCTTGAGGGACGGGACAGCCTCACCGACTGTGTTGTAAGGGAAGACCCATATATCTGCCAGGTGAACCCAGGAAGTGGGGTGCCGTACTTGGGCTTCAGGAGCTGTCTCCACAAGACGGGCTGCTGACTAGAGCCCTGAATTCGTCCATGCCAGATGGAACGAGACTGTGGGTCGTGTAGGCCGGGAGAAGCCGTCTTTTGATTTATTCTTGGCTCCGCTGAAGTGGGGATATCGAGACGAGCCGTTCTTGTTAGACTGCATGGCGGTCGGTTCAAGCACCAGATTTCTGTGGGATGGTTCGCCGATCTGAAGGCCACCGACGCCCACGCTTTCAGGCCAGGAGCAGTTGAATTCACAGACTTTCGTCTTGCAGCATTATGCACCTATCTTGATCAGAGCAGGTGTATATCACAGTGTGTATGCATCAAGGTACCGCTATCCCATCTCGAAGGGTCTTTGCTGCGGTATGATTGAGGTGTTCTGCCCGAGTACAACACCTTCTATACTTCAGAAGGAGAGACGTCATTAGACCTTTGGAGTCTCTCGCAGCTAAGCGGCCTCCGATAGATGGTGAGCCGTATGAGGAAGTTTGTTGGCCAGACTGGCTGAAGGACCAGACAGACGGTGAAGGGCGATACTTGACTGGTTTCGCCTACTGCTATCTGATGAAGGCGTACCGCAGTCTCTGCCGTTCTTCTCATGACGCAAAGGGGGCACGGAAGCCTGGAGAGAAAAGGCGTGTGCGGATGGGCACATGACTTCAGTATTTCTTCAGAGGAGAGCAAAAATACACAGATTTCCCCTCGGTAGTGCCGGCTCCTGTTCAGCGGAAGAAAAGAGTTCGGCGACAGGCTGCTTTCCCCTTGACTTCGGAGGGAGGACAACCAGGAGGACCCAACCCCAGGGGTGTAGACGCAGTCACTCACTGTGCTACATTTTTGACTTATTGGATTTGCTCCTTCGCTTTCCCGCAAGGTGACGAGAGCGTGATTAGGGCAGAGGCTATTTATCCTGCATGCCTGATGGCTTGGGGCATGAAGCTCTCGCTTTGCCCTGTTGCACTGTGTTTGATATACAAATTGCTGGGAGACCTGCACCGCTCGCGCCTTCCCAGGAGTCTTCGGAGGGTTGGCCCGTTGCATTTCTTTAACGCATGGGTCTGCACTCTCTTCCCAGAGGCTGCTCCTCGATCACTCCAGTCGGCACAGCTGGTACCCAGGATGATAGAGTTTGCCAGTGTTGAGCCGACCCGAGTGGCGGACCAGCTCTTTGCTATTCGTGGAAAACTTACAAAAGTTCCACTGGATTCCCCGGAGGTCCTGCACTTTTGGAGTCTGGCAGCCCACTCTAGCCCCTTGGTGAACAGGATGAGGGAATGCCGTCTGAGTGAGGTAGAGGAATATGTTCATCCCATCTCTGATGCCAAGTGTACGAGACCAATTTTGGAGTCAGAGTTGATAGATTGGGCGTTGTCCATAAGGCCGAGCGTCCTGGTTTTTCGCAAGAGCGGCATCTTGCGGCTGGAGCCTTATTATCCTTTCCGATTCAGTCGGAATTTTGGCTATGACCAGCATATTCCAGCCACTTCCACCCAATTTGCGCTGCCGAACAGGGCCCGAGCCGGCCAGGTGTCGAATGGCGAGGCCCGCATTTGGTGGGATTATTTTCACCGCCGAGAGGCGGTTTCATTCAGAGTTCCGGTCCCGCGCGCTTTCCCCGTGTGACTCCAGAGTACATCAAATGGTGGAATGCACGTACGGGTTTTTATAGAAACTCGAGGAGAGAGTGTTGCGCTGTTGCAGAGTGTAAATTTCTGGATTCCCAGCCAGTGCCCGCTCTGGATATCGACGCGACTTATTTGAAGAGGTTGAAATCTCGGACGAACACTGCAGTGGCGAACTATCTGGAAGCGAGGAAGGCTGCCAAGCAACATTCATCCAAGGTTGAGCCAAAATTGTCGGAGATTAGCAAGGATGGCTTCCTGAAGACACTTCAAGGCCTGTGCCGCGTGAGTGGCGAACGACTGGTCCTCCAACAAATTCCTTTGCCAGTGGAGGAGCCAACACCTTCTACAGCTTCTTGGCGTCCCGAGAATGATCGGCTTTATCCCTACAGGACTTTCATCAGGGGAGAAGAACGACGGCCGAAGCTTTATGAGGGCACCCCTTGGTTATTTGCGCTGTTGCGCTCTCATGGAATCTCAGTGGGTGGCCCTAGTGAAAGTATATTGGGCCAACCTGTTCCTTTATCTTTCAAATATGCCGATGGATGGGGGCTAGACCACCTCGGCTTGTATTACCATCTATCTTCACGCGGCCATGAGGACCTTGCGTTGCTGGCCGAACAGTGTGAGGTGGTAGGAGATATACGTTGGTTGGTTCGCGAAGCCGCCTCCAGGAACAAGGAGCCTTCGCTGTTCTACTGGCCACTCTCTCCCTTCTATACGGGACCAGCACGTATACTTTTCTTTCTGTCTTCAGCTTCGGGCTTTCTTTTCTGCTGTTGTATATGTCATCTCTTCTTCTCTTGCCTTCGCCTGTGTGTAGTTCGGCTCTCTTCGGAGGAGACTAAGCATTTCAGGGAGCTGCTGATAAAGGCTCAGAAACCAGCATATTTTGAAGTCCCGGAAGCTGCCCCAACTACGACGCCACTTCCTCCAGGTGACTCCCGGAAACAGACGAGGTCCCAAGTCCGGGAGGCCGTCACTCGAGCGAAGCGGGCCCGTCGGAAGAAGACTGTGGACCCAGCACCTGCGGTCGTCCTTCCGAGAGTGGTCTCATTTGAAGAGTTCGAGACCTCTCGTCCCTTAGCTCGTGTGACCCGAGGTATGCTTCTTATCTTGTGCCCAGTCGTAACCTTGGCAACATAGATCAATTCTTATTCTTGCAAACGTAGCTGCTTCGTCTGCAATGGCCGCGCAAGCGGCTGCCACCTCTGCGGGAGCCGGAGAGAGAGAGGATGTGGTGCAAACAGATCTGCCCTCTCCCACGCCCAGCCACGAAATAGAAGGTAATTGATGGCCCATTTAGTCGCAGACTTTTATAGTTTATTGTCCCCCTGGGCTTACACAGGTGCTTCCTTTTCTTCAGCTTCCGTCGAGATTCGACCACCTTCTCCCCCTGTCGTGGAATCAACTGAGAGAATCTCTGCGGAGCCAGGGATAATTCCGGGAAGTAGATCCACTCCCGAAGCTTGCTCGCATGTTATCCCTGTCACAGAGTCGGCCGAGTAGGCTCCTATCGAGCAAGAAGCTCGGCGGGAGGCCTTCCAGGTGAAGGACCACCGGTCTTGAGAGAGAAAGAACCGATGTTGGTTCAAAGTTCATCCTCGTCGGAGCAGGTGGACTATGGCAGCGGCTCGAGCGACGAGGATTTCCTTTTGACGGGGACAGAGGCTGAGGATGTTGCGGCGTCCTCCGCCTATGAGAGCGACTTTACAACCTTCAGTCCTCCACGACTGACGCTGAGTAGCTTTGGACCACCAGGTCCTTCAGTGGGAGAAGGGCCAGAAGGGATGGAGATAGTAGCTCCGTTGCTGCAGACTTGAGCTTAGTGTCGGCTGAGGTAAGAGCTACACTTTTCAGTCTTGTGCTTATTCTCGTCTGGCCATTATGCTGGTCTTTCGAGATTCTTACGCTCTCTTTCTCTTGCAGGCTTCTGCTAGTCAGGCCGAGGTCGCCTTGCCGGCGATAACCGTGAAGATACCTTTGCCGCCTCTCAGCGCAGATCCGCCTTGTTCCCGCCGGTCCTGAGGCCCATAGCCCTGAGGTATCTGAAGGATTACATGATGGTAGCGGGCTCGGAGGCACTGGAGATGGTCGCCGGGTCTGAGCCGCCAGCCGTGGTTTTGGAGCAGCAGCAGCTTGTCATTGCCGACGAGCCGTTTAGAGTGAAGAGGCCCCCTAGGGCAGAGGAAGGCGAAATTGTGGAAGAGGTGATCGGGAGCTCGCCGACCCCAACCCCCGCCATTGAGTCATCATTGGTGGTAGCCGGAGAGGCCGGAAGTGGCGACCAACCGCTCCTCGCTATCCAAGGTCAAGATGTGTCGCTCTCGCCCGAGGTTGGGAGAGAAGTGGCTGTCATCGACAATCCCGTTGTTGCATTGTCTGCGGAAGCTAGTCTTGCTGCGGGCGTCTTGCAAGACATGCCATCCTCGTCTTCTGTGCCGGGTGACGATATTTGGGCTGCAGTTGACAGCCGGGTAGAATTTCAACTCCCGGATGCGCCGTTACTTGGTCTGCAATCGTCGAGTGACCTAGTATGGCAGTATCTGGAGACATTACGGGAGACCGTGACAGCTCGCCCAGAGTTGACTTATGCACAGTTGAGGGGTCTTGCAGAACACCTCTCCCGTTCTTTGCTGGCTTTTGGCTGCCCCATGGAGGACTGGGTGCAGCGGGTAGTTCTGCTCCTGAAGCATGTGAACAGGAGGGAGTTCAAAGGCCGCAGCTTGATAGATCAAATGACGGCCGCAAAACTTGAAAGGACAGAGTGTCAGGCTGCCCTTCAATCATTGAGAAAAATTGCTCAGCAGATGCGGGATGCTGCCGACGATTCTAGCCAACGCCGGATTTCTCTGAAGACTCGGATAGCTGAGCTCCGTGCCGAACTTGACCGGGCTGAAACAGAATTAGCATTGTCCGATCAACTGTGGGTTCAGCACACAGAGGCGGCTGAGCTGGCAGAAGGGCAAGCCGCATCGCTTGAGGAGAAATTGGTGTGACTACAGGACGAGGAAGACCGTCTATAGGAGCTGGCCCGCTACCCGTCTCTGGGGCTGCTGGAGTTCGAGGACATCTTCCGCCGCTCGTTGCAATAGCTCCATCATCTTCTCTTTTCTCTCCTTTTTGTGAACTTCCACGTATCCCGGGGGGTGTATGCCCCGGGTAACATGTATTTCTCTTTTATGTTTGAATGAAAACTTCCGTTCCCTTATTTTGTACATCTACTTGTTGAACAGATTCATTTAGTCCGGAGTATACCAGTCGCTAGGGCAGGAGAGCGCTCGCACCTTCAGGGAAGGGGCGAGGGGTTCGCTCCACCACGACGCAACTTCTCCTCGGGACCATTGATCCGTCTGGGCCGAGCACCGGGGAATAAGGAGAGAGGTTTACGGGCCACCAAGGGTCGGAGGGTAGAAATAGGGACTTATTTGTGGACTTTGCCGAAGGTGGCAAAGGTTCATGGTAAAGGGAGGTTTGCCCATGAACACGGACGTAAGGTCCGAGCTGAGGGAAACACTGATCGATCTTGTCGATGATGACAAGGGTCAACAGCAACTCATTCATCGACATTGGGTGGACGCCGAAGCAAAGGTAGGTAAGCCCCGAGTTAAGGGAATACTGACCGGTCTTGCCGATGGTGACAAGGACCAATAGTAACTAGCTCATCGGCATGGGACAAATGCCGAAGCAAAGGTAAGTTCGCAGGTGCAAAGCTCAAACGGGAACCCTTGTAGGAATTAAGCAACAAATGAGAGTATGGCATTATTATTTCATCATCATCATTCGTTCCCCTTTTTTTTTATTCGTCATTTTTTGTCACATTACTGACTTAAGCGCCCTTGCGGGTTTTCGCCGAAGCCAGCCCCCTCTTGCTTTTGCCCACGCGCCCTTGCGGATTTTCACGTGGCGGGATACCCGATTTTGTCTGCGGCGCCCTTTCGGGTTTTCACCGCAACTGGGTTAAAGCCATTTTGCCCTTACTCAGAATATCCAAGTAAGTCTGGCGAGGCACCTCTATTTTAAGCCTCAATTTTTTTTATATTCATCATTTTCTTGCACTTGATTTATGGAACAAGTTCCGGAATGGCTGAGGGCCAATGGGATGTTGACCGGTCTCACCGATGATGGCAAGGGTCAACAGTAACTTGTTCATCGACATTGGCTAAATGTCGAGACAAAGGAGGACTTACTCATTAACGAGGACGAAAGGTCCAAGTTAAGGGAAACGTCGACCGGTCTTGTCAATGATGACAAGGGTCGAACAGAGGCTCACTCATCGACATTGGATAAATGTCAAAGCAAAGGAGGGCTTGTTCATTAATGAGGACGAAAGGTCCAAGTTAAGGGGAGCGTCGACCGGTCTTGCCGATGATGGCAAGGGTCGAACAGAGGCTTGCTCTGTCGAAGCAAAAGGGGGGGCTTATTCATTAACGAGGACGAAAGGTCCAAGTTAAGGGAAACGTTGACCGGTCTTGTGGATGATGTCAAGGGTCGAAAGATATTTGTTCGTCGGTGGGACTTTTAAAGGAAGACTCCGTTCTGACCCTGCAAAGGGTCCTTTGTGCGGAGGATGTATCATCATTATTCGTCATTCATCATATTACTGACTTAAGCGCCCTTTCGGGTTTTCACCGAAGCCAGCCACCTCTTGCTTTTGCCTACGCGTGCTCTCGGGTTTTCACGTGGCGGGGTACTCGATTTTACCTTCGATGCCCTTTCGGGTTTTCACCACAGCTGGGTTAGAGCCATTTTTGCTCTTGTCCTGGTATAGGATCAAGACTGGCGAGTCACCTCTATTTTAATTCTCATTTTTTTTATTGATCATCATTTTATTCTCATTTTTTTGAACTCAAATCTCGGGGCAAAGTCGGGCTTGAGGAGATGTTGGCCGACCTTGCCGATGATGACAAGGGTCACGAGGAAGTTGACCGATCTTGCCGATGATGACAGGGGTCAAAAGGGAGTCGACCGATCTTGCCGATGGTGACAAGGGTCGCAAGGAAGTCGACCGATCTTGCGGATGATGACAAGGGTCGCAAGGAGATTGACCGATCTTGTCGATGGTGACAAGGGTCGCAAGGAGGTTGACCGATCTTGCCGATGGTGACAAGGGTCACAAGGGAGGTTGACCGATCTTGCCGATGGTGACAAGGGTCACAAGGGAGGTTGACCGATCTTGCTGATGGTGACAAGGGTCGTAAGGAGGTCGACCGATCTTGCCAATGATGACAAGGGTCATAAGGAAGTTGACCGATCTTACTGATGATGACAATGGTCGCAAAGAGGTTGACCGATCTTGCCGACGATGACAAGGGTCGCAAGGAGGTTGAC
This sequence comes from Amorphophallus konjac, assembly GCA_022559845.1. Taxonomy (NCBI): domain Eukaryota; kingdom Viridiplantae; phylum Streptophyta; class Magnoliopsida; order Alismatales; family Araceae; genus Amorphophallus; species Amorphophallus konjac. The sequence continues at coordinate 39,397,270 of CM040123.1, forward strand.
CGATCTTGCCGATGGTGACAATGGTCACAAGGAGGTTGACCGATCTTGCCGATGATGACAAGGGTCGCAAGGAGGTTGACCGATCTTGCCGATGATGACAAGGGTCACAAGGAGGTTGATCGATCTTGCCGATGGTGACAAGGGTCGCAAGGAGGTTGACCGATATTGTCGATGATGACAAGGGTCACAAGGAGGTTGAACGATATTGCTGATGATGACAAGGGTCACAAGGAGGTTGACCAATCTTACCGATGATGACAAGGGTCGCAAGGAGGTTGACCGATCTTGCCGATGGTGACAAGGGTCGCAAGGTGGTTGATCGATCTTGCCGATGATGACAAGGGTCGCAAGGAGGTTGACCGATCTTGCTGATGGTGACAAGGGTCGCAAGGAGGTTGACCGATCTTGCCGATGGTGACAAGGGTCACAAGGGAGGTTGACCGATCTTGCCGATGATGACAAGGGTGGCAAGGAGGTTGACCGATCTTGCCAATGATGACAAGGGTCACAAGGAAGGTTGACCGATCTTGCCGATGGTGACAAGGGTCGTAAGGAGGTCGACCGATCTTGCCAATGATGACAAGGGTCATAAGGAAGTCGACCGATCTTACCGATGATGACAATGGTTGCAAAGAGGTTGACCGATCTTGCCGACGATGACAAGGGTCGCAAGGAGGTTGACCGATCTTGCCGATGGTGACAATGGTCACAAGGAGGTTGACCGATCTTGCCGATGATGACAAGGGTCGCAAGGAGGTTGACCGATCTTGCCAATGATGATAAGGGTCGCAAGGAGGTTGGCCGATCTTGCCGATGATGACAAGGGTCGCAAGGAGGTTGACCGATCTTGTTGATGATGACAAGGGTCACAAGGAGGTTGACCGATCTTGCCGATGGTGACAATGGTCGCAAGGAGGTTGACCGATGTTGCCGATGGTGACAAGAGTCACAAGGGAGGTTGACCGATCTTGTCGATGATGACAAGGGTCGCAAGGAGGTTGACCGATCTTGCCGATGGTGACAAGGGTCACAAGGGAGGTTGACCGATCTTGCCGATAGTGACAAGGGTCACACGAGAGGTTGACCGATCTTACCGATGATGACAAGGGTCACAAGGAGATTGACCGATCTTGCCGATGATGACAAGGGTCGCAAGGAGGTTGACCGATCTTGCCGATGATGACAAGGGTCACAAGGAGGTTGACTGATCTTGCCGATGATGACAAGGGTCGCAAGGAGGTGAGTGAAAGGTCTCTAATGGGGATCGTGGTGATCGCCCATTTCAGAGTTTCACTAGGATGAGGGTGAGGCGGAACTTAAATTATCACATTACTGACTTAAGCACCCTTTTGGGTTTTCACCAAAGTTAGCCCCCTCTTGCTTTTGCCCACGCGCCCATTCGGGTTTTCACGTGGCGGGATACCCGATTTTGCATGTGGCGCCCTTTCGGGTTTTCACCGCAGCCGGGTCATAGCCATTTTTGTCCTTCCCCTAGTGTAGGAACAAGACTGGCGAGACATCTCTATTTTAAGCCTCATTTTTGTTTCCCTTTTTTTTCTTTTTTTTAGAGTGAGAAAACGAGGATGGGTTAATCATGCGGTGTTTGACCCTATGTAGTAGCATATGACAGTTGGCTTGGGCACGCAGCCTTGCGCCGAGAAAAGAGAGTTTATTCGTTAGCAAGGGGGTAATGCTAACGCCAAGGACAGATTTCATGTCGATCCGGGCGGAAGGCCCGTAATGGCAATATTGTAGAAGAGTCGGCTAGGACACGAAGTCTTACGCAGAGAAAGGGGTTTATTCGTTAGCAAGAAGGTAATGCTAACGCAAGGGATAGATTTGTGCCGATCCGGGCGTAAGGCCCGCAATGGCAATATTATAGAAGAGTCGGCTAGGACATGAAGTCTTGCGCCGAGAAAGGGGTTTATTCGTTAGCGATAAGATAATGCTAACGCAAGGGATAGATTTTTGTGCCGATTCGGACGTAAGGCCCGTAATGACAATATTGTAGAAGAGTTGGCTAGGACACGAAGTCTTGCGCCGAGAAAGGGGTTTATTCGTTAGCAAGAATATAATGCTAACGCAAGGGATAGATTTGTGCCGATCCGGGCGTAAGGCCCGTAATGGCGATGTTATTTTATATATCATTATTTATTTATTTATTTTTTGAGAGCTCGGCCAGGACGGAGAGCCACTAGACCAAGGTAGGTAGGTAGAACTTAGTCAGGACGGAGTACCACTAGACTAAGTAGGCTGAGCCTAGCTAGGGCGGAGTGCCACTAGACGAAGGCGGGTAGAGCTTGGTCAGGGCAGAATGCCACTAGACCAATGGTAGGTATAGGTCATTCTGGGAATGTCGGTTGAACTGTGTGATACAGCTTCATATGTTTTCCATTAAGGGGAGAGAATTGGATGACTCCTTTGTGATCTACAAGGACGTACGCACCCCCTTCATATACTCGACGGACGACATATGGTCCGACCCAGTTTTCAACCAACTTCCCTTTGGGGTTGGAGGCTATCACTTCTCTTCTTTTAACCATTACCAGGTCACCTTTCTTGAATTCTCGCCCTTTGACCAGCTTATCGAAAGCACGGGCCATGCGGGCTTGGTAGAGTTGGATATTTTGTTGCGCACGGAGATGCTTTCCTTCGAGCTCGGTGAGCTCTTCCAGTCTTCTTTCTATAATAGTTTGCTCGCTGCTGACCAATCCATGCTAGATGGCGATTCGCAACGAGGGAATCTCTAATTCAATTGGCACCACAGCCTCCGACCCGTACACGATGGAGTAAGGTGAGCAGCCAGTCGGGGTTTGATAGACTGTACGGTAAGCCCAGAGTGCTTCGTACGTCCTTTCTTCCCAATCTCTTTTGTTAGCCTTGATAGTCTTTGCTAGCAGGTGCATAGCGTCTTGTTGAAGGCTTCTGCAAGTCCGTTGGCTTGAGGGTAGTAGGGAGATGATGCTCTCCAATCAATCTTGTATTTGTCGGCCAGTCGGTACACCTTCTGATTCTTGAAGTGACTGCCATTGTCAGAGATGATTCGGCTGTTACTCCAAACCGGAATATTATATTTTGCCGGAAGAATCTGGCGACTAGTTCCCCGGTCACTTCTCTTAGTGCTACTGCCTCTGCCCATCTGGAGAAGTAGTCTGTAGCTGCTAAGATATATTTGCATCCCGATGAAGACGCTGGTAGTGACCCTACCACGTCCGTACCCCATTGAGCGAACAGCCAACTTGGTATGGTAGGATGCAGCGGCACCGGTGGTCTCTTGACACAGTGGCTGTTCTTGACACCTTCTGACAGGCTTTGCGAACTTGCAGCAATCGTCAAACATAGAGGGCCAATAGTAGCCCAGTTTCTTTATTTCAATTTTCATTTTCGGACCGGCCTGGTGTGCCCCAGCTGACCCGGCATGGACTTCTTGCATTACCTGCCCGGCTTCCCCTGGAGATAAGCAACGAAGTAAGATCTTCTTTTGGGCATCTGCCATTATCCGGAACAATGTTCCATTCCTCATTTCGTAAGAGTCTTTGACTCTCAGGAGCTTCATTCTCTGTTCTTTCTCTTTCGGAGTTGTTGGTGTTGAAACCAACGTAGGAGGTGCTCCCGCCAATCGGACTGCTGGATTCCTTCTACAGCTGCCACTTCATTTGCTTGTTCATCGGCTAGGGTTTCTGTCACACTGGGGACCTGCCGCCGGTTGATTACTGTTATATTCAGGCTTGTATCAGGCGGGACTGCCAAAGAACTGGCCAGCTTTGCGAGGGCGTCTGCTTGAGCATTCTGTCCTCGGTTGATGTGCTTGATGCTAATGAAATAGAATCTTGTCATTAGGCGGTGTGCCAGATGGTAATAAGGAATGAGTTCTTGCTTCCGTACGTCGAACTCTCCTTCCAGCTGTTTTATAACTAGCATAGAGTCCCGAATGCTTCTAGCATCTGAATCCCCATGGACAGAGCAATCTGTAACCCGACTATGAGGGCTTCATATTCTGCTTCATTGTTTGTGCAAGGCTTGTTTATTGAACAGGATGTATGTATGACTTCTCCTTCTAGAGATTTCAGGACTATGCCTGCCCCTGCCTGACTCTGGCTGATCCAGTTGCTGAGGTGTCAATTCTGGAAGCGCCGTCAAAATACAGCTGCCACAGAGAGGGCTGCACTTGGCCGACCTCTAAGGTTTCATCTTCAGGAAGCTCTGGTTCCAATGGACAATCTTCGGGCACTGGATGCTCAGCGAAGAAGTCGGCGATGGCCTGGCCCTTGACGGCCCTTTGCGGTACGTAAGAGATATCATACTCCATAAGAATCACCGCTCATTTGCCTAGGCGGCCTTTGAGGGCCAGTTGAGACATGATATATTTAAGCGGATCCTCCTTGGAAATCAGCTTAACTTCATGCGACAGCATGTAGTGTCGGAGCTTCTTGACCGTGAAGACCAGTGCCAGGCAGATCTTCTCGATATAAGTGTACCTCTCCTCAGTTCTGACCATTCTTCGACTGAGGTAATAGAGGACTTGTTCCTTCCCTTCTTCATTATTCTGGGCTAGCATTGCCCCCAGGGAGTTATATGTGGCTGCCATGTAGAGGATTAGCGGCCGTCCCTTCACCGGCGCACCCAGCACTGGAGAAGTCTTCAGATAATCCTTCAGCTTGTCAAAGGCTGTCTGGCATTCTTCGTCCCAGTAGAAGGGAACATCTTTCATCATTAGCTTATGAAAGGGATAGCATCGCCCTGACAAGTTGGATATAAACCACCGGATGTATGCAAGCGACCTTGTAGAGATCTCAGCTCCGAGAGGCTCCTTGGTTAAGGTAGCTCCTGGGTCGCCTTGATCTTTGCGGGGTCTATCTCAATTCCTCGATATCTGACAATGAAACCCAAGAACTTTCCGCTCGATACTCCGAACGCACACTTCATAGGGTTCATCTTCAATTCATACTGCCTTAAGTCTCTGAAAGATAACTCGAAGGTCTTGCAGATGGTCTTCTTTCTTCTGGTCTTGACTACCAGGTCATCTATGTAGCACTCGACCTTATGGTAGAGCAGTTCATCAAATATTCTAGTCATCGCCCGCTGATAAGTTGCGCCGCGTTCTTTAATCCGAACGGCATTCTCTTGTAATGATAAATGCCTTTGGGAGTTCGGAAGCGTGTGGACCCGATCATGTTCTACGATCTATATCTGGTTGTAGCCGGACGACCCATCCATGAATGACAGGGCCTCATGACCGTTGTTGCATCTATCATGACCTCCGTTATTGGCACTGGGAAGTCATCTTAGGGCAGGCTTTATTCAGATCTCGAAGTCAACACATATCCGAATCTGTCCATTCTTCTTCTTCACGGGCACAATATTGACTAGTCACGTGGTATATTGATTTTCTTCGACGAAACCCACATCAATGAGCTTGTCGACTTCCTTGCATATTTGAGTGATGAGCTCTGGCCTCATGCGCCGCGGCGGCTGCTTCACCGGTTCGGCTTCAGGGTTTATGGTTAGCTCATGCTGTGAGACTGCAGGGCTCAGTCCTGGCATTTCCTTGTAGGTCCAGGCAAAGCAATCCCGATATTCTTGCAGCAGCTAGATATACAGCCCATGTTCTTCAGTAGATAACTGGGCACTGAGGAAGGTTGGCCTGGGGTCGTCCTCGTCTCCCAAGTTGACTTCTATCAGTTCATCGACTGTTGCTTGGCCTCCGTCTTCTATCTCCGGGGGTGCAGGCTGAAGGTCGACAAAGTCGGGTATATCATTTTCGAGGTCGAAGGACCTCGATCTCTTCATTTTGCCTTATCTGAGCTTCGTCAGGAATCTCTGGTTCAGCCGATAGTGGCTGCATGAATTGCTCTGCCAGCAAATCTACCTCAGTAGCAGTTCCGAGGAGTGAGTCGATTGCCTCATCCCTTGTCGACGGGGTTGCAGTCGCTAGGGACTGGTATTGTTTGTCATTGAGTCAGAGTAGCACTGTAGCTCCATGGTACCGGGTGAGAAGGTCCCGCTCTCTTGGATCATCACATCTTCAGTGAGGTAGCTTTTTCTTTTCTAACAGCGTCCATCTCTTGATCAGGCTTGGGAGAAGCTTCCCTGACTGGTTCAAGAAGTGCTGACATCATCATCAGAGGAGGGTTACTGGAGGGAGGCAGCCCTGCTTCTTCAATATCTTCAACTTCACTACTGCTAGCCGTGTCGAATTTGGCTTGAAGAGCCGCTTCTTCAGGATAGACAGTTCCCAGCACCGGCAGGGGAATATGGCTTCTGATTCCAGACTTCTTGGTTGAGCTGGTTCAGTGTATTCAGCTTCTGCTGGGTGTTCATCGAAAGTTGCCCCCAGTGAGTTATCCTCAGTTGGGTAGAAAGCGGAAATGGTATCCACTTCATAGCGTCCGCTGTAATAGTATTCCTCGAGGGTGAAGCCCAACCCTGGGTGTTGAGAGACACGTCTCATTTCTTTATCCAGGTTCGGGGGATACCACAGCTTCTGGAATGCTTCTTTCTTCTTGCGAGGCTGGCCAGAGGGGATGTGCTGCTTCTGGAACATCTTGGCCATTCGACTTGTTACAAATGTCAACCCCTGTACAGGAACTGACGGGTCTTCTATATCTTCAGGCAGATGACAATCAGTATCCTCCTGTGTAGGGTGCTCCTCAGCTGTGTAGAACAAGCTGCTGGGGCCATCTATCTGTGCCACCTCCCAAGCTTTGAAAGGCTCGACAGTGATATTATCGAGACTGAGAATTGGCTTGGTAAGGCCCTCCGGGATCCCGATGTGGTCGTGTTACTGGTCGACCCTGACTTCATTAGCTTCGGGGCAGATGGCGGGAGGTGCTACCCGGCCCACGTTCCTGGTGACAGTGATATGTGAGACCGTCTTGGGATTAACATACCCACGCGGTGGCGGAGGGAACCATTCGGCGCCGGAGGTGCTTTTTGATGTGCTGGAAGAGGTCTTGGCTTCAGGGGTCTTCTGCGACCGTTCTACATATAGAGGGGCGTCCGCCAAGTGACACTCGAACACTTCGAATGGGTGGAGATCAGCAAATACCCTTTCCTCCTTCCCTTCCAGGTTATATTTGATGCACTGGTGGAGCGTGGAAAGGCACCACCATGTTCTCGTGTAGCCAAGGGCGGCCGAGCAGCGCCTTGTACGAGGTGCGAGAATCGATGACATGAAACTGCACCCTCGTGACAAAGTCTGCTAGAGTGAGTGTGAATTCCGCTACTCCTAGCTACACCTCACACTTTTGGTTGAAGCCGGCGATACGCATATCTCCGACTTTTTGGAGACGCACATTAAAGTAGTGCCTCTCATATATCCTGTAGGGCGGGATGTTGACAGTCGCCCCGGGATCCACCAGGATTCTGTTCAACTCCCAGCCATTCAGATGCCCCCTCATATACAGCGGTCTGTTGTGGCTAGTAGTGGGGAGCAACATGTCCTCCTGAGTGAAGGTCATGCTGGCCTCCGGCAGTGCTTCAGCCAGGCATGTTTCATATTGAGCAGGCATCTGCAGAGCAGTAATGATCGCATGTCGGGTCTCTTCACTCAGAGAGAGGATTTCCCAGACAGTGAATCTTGTCGGGAGCTTTTTTAACAGCTTGACCACCCGACTTCCTACTCGGACATTGGATAGTTTCATTTCTTCGGCCCACCTGGGCTTGGGAGAGTCTTAGACTGTGGCCCCTGATGGGCTTGCTTCATAGGACTCGGAGACTGCACCCTTCTGCATGGGGTCATCTCCTTGTTGTCCCCCACTGGCTACTGTCGGGCCAGCTTCTTCTTCATCCGGCAATTCGAAGATTGCTGAGCTGTGGGTGAATGCCCCCAGTTGTCGGTTCGGCATCCCGGCATGGCTGCTTCCCCTTCGACATCTTCAGAAATTCTAGGAAGGAAGGAGCGGTAGTGTTACCCCCACTTTGGTTGTATAGGCCTAACGGAGGAGGGATTTGGACTCCCTTGACCTCCGGAGGGGGTATCTTATAGGGTTGTTCCCCCCTGAAGATAATGTTGTGGTTGGCGGGCGGCTGGCGCCCCCATCTTCGGCCCGACCGGGTTGCATGTGTAGCAGTTGCGGCTTCAGGCCTGACTTTCCTTGGCGGTGGGAGCGAAGCATATCTCTTCTTCATCCTCATCACCAGGCACATTGAATAGAGCAGAGAGGGTGTTGCAAGAAAGGATTATACCCTTTGTAGCCTTGCTGGCCCTTCTTTTCTTTCTTTGTCTTCTTTTCTTTTCTTCGGCTGGTGCTTGCCCCCAGAACAGGCTGCCATCCTTGTTTGACGCTTTGTCAGCTTCCTCTTCCTGCTTCAGTGAAAGCTGTTCTAGTTCCTGCCACGGGACATGATCCCGTACTAGTAAAGGTTCTAGTTCAGGCTGTACATATTCATCTAGCCCATTTATGTAGTCTTGTAGCCGCCGGGCTTCTGGACTAATTTCCTTGACCTCGGCAATGGAGTCTGCCTCTCCGGTTGTGGGTAGGTATTCTAATGACTGCAGGTGGATTGGTCCACACAGGTGTTGCCACTGGCAAAGGGGTCGTGGTGTGATGCCACGAATAGGTGCCCCCACTTTGGGCGAGACGTGCCCTTCTTCTTGGTTTTTGCGGGGACTTGCTGCCATCCCTCTTGTTCTTTCATTGGGGCCAGAAAGCAGGCTTCATAGGTATGCTGAGTACTGGCTTCTGCGGTCTCCTCAGGCAATGCTTGATATAGAGAGACCATGTTGACAGTGGCTCTTCTTAGAGGCGCCTCATGTGGTTGTGGAGGGTCAACCTTGTACTCCCCCAACTCTATCTCTTCTTTCTTCACCATACCTTCGATAATATCCTTGAAAACATAACAGTCTTCAATCGGATGCCCCAGCATCTGGTGGTAAGGGCAAAATCTTGGGCTGTCTCTTCTCTTCAGGTCCTCCGGCCTCTTTGGCTCAGGCAGGGTGACCTTATCATACTGGGTAACCCAGTCAAACAAGATCATGGTCTTCTCCTTCGGGAAAGAGTAGGCCTTCTTCATCTTGTCCCGGAGTGATGGCCCTCTTTGCCATCTTCGATCTTAGCAGGCTGGGGAGCAGCTGCTTCTTGCCTTTGTCTTTTTGTTGTTCAAACGCCTTGATATCAAGGGCGTTCGCTTCTTTAGGTGCCTGGCGCGCTCTGCTGCCTTGCCCTTTTGTGCAGTGGCAATAGTTGATGTCGGGGCAGGTCTTGCCAGGAAGGCTTCTACCTCGGCCACAACATTATTTAGGCGGTCGAACGACCGAATTTCTATACCAATCATCTTTTCTAGTACCTCTCTCCTGAGGTTCTGCTTGCAGATTTATACAGCGTCCTCCTGGTGCGGGGGACGCTTACATCTCATTCCGAGGTTCCTCCACCTCTTGATATAATCAAGGGCTGTCTCATCTGCCCTCTGTCTTGTTGAGTAGAGTTTGACCACTGTGACTTCTCTCTCTGTGACGTGGAATCTTTCTCTGAACTTCCTCTGCATGTCCGACCAGTCGCTGATCGACCCGGATAGAAGGCTGGAGTACCATTCAAATGTGAGCCCCATGAGCGAGGACCTGAAAAATTTCAGCAAATATGACTCGTCAGTGGCAAGATCACCCATGACGATCATGTAGTAGACGACATGTTCTTTTGGGGATCCCTTCCTGTTGAACTTGTCAAATTTTGGCAGCTTGCTAATCCCAGGAGGGAGCCACTTGGCAGCATGATGCGGCGGGTATGGAACCCTATATGCATCGAATGTGACATAGTCGCCTTCACTTCTTTCAGTGAGCTTTAGCTAGATCATTCTTTCCACCATCATCTTGCTCATGACGGTCAGATCAACTGGTTCTGGGTAGAAATGTGCCGGCTGCAGGTAGGGGGTGATCAGGGTGGTCGCCTGCGGAGGAGGATGCAGCAGTAGAGGTGTCTGGTGCACCTATGGTAGCACCGGCGGCATCAGCAGCTGTGGTGGGCGTTGCTGAGTTGTTGCCAAGCTTGGTTCTGCCGGCTGGGGCAGGGTGCAGAGTGGTGGGAAGTCATTCTGGTTGACGGCTCCCCGTGATGATTCAGCCTGCATATCAGGCTGCTTGGAGGCTGATGACTGCTCTGTCTTCTCCATCAATTGCTTCTTCAGCAGCTCTATCTCCTGGCGATACCGTTGGAGTATCATTAGTACTGCCGGATCCATAGCTGCAGTGTTGGGGATAGCTTCTGTCGTCTCGCCGAGTGCACCCTCAGGTAGGATGTCGAGCAAGACATCTTCTTCTTCTTCTACCGTCACCACATTTGCGGTGAGAATAATGGCTTTATCATGTTGTTGGAGGTGGGCCAGGGGTTGCTTTCCCTTGGTTGCCGCCAACTTTTCTTTTGCGGCTTCCACCCTTCGAGTATTTGGCCCCGGCCTTCCGGCCAGCCGGGCCAGCTCCTGAGGCTCCTCAAGCAATCTTCCATAGTGGCCAGACACCCCAGCCATGTTGCAGGTGAAAATATGCATCCTTCTCTGTCTGCAAACCCTCCTTTTTGCACTCTCTAGGAAGGTGAGCCTCTCAAATACAGAGACTCTACTCCTTTCCTCCTGGTGGGGAGTAGCTTCATCGGCTTGAATGTCCAAGCCATCTTCATACCCGTTGTCATCGATCGATGACATCATTCTTCTTTCTTCTTCTTCTTCTTCCACTGCCATTGATGAGCAATGATCTTCTTCAGCCACGGATGCTTGTAATAGCCGTTGTTGGCCCAAGGAGGGGTTGCCTAGTCCCCTAAAATAACTTCTGACCATCTTGGTCATCTCTTCTTGCCCTCGTCCCGGATGTAGGGCCGGGGATAGTTGTCGACCTCCCATCGGAGGGATGTAAGCAAGCCGGGCTCTTCCAGCAACTTGTTGAAATCTTCCTCCCACAGCGGGGATGTTGGCCTGTCGGGCGCAGGCCCTAAAGCTTCCACGACGTGGAGGGTCCATGACCGCTTCTTCCTTTATCGGGGCAAGGCCCCTCTTCTTGTTCTCCTCTGCTCCAGTAAATCCAGAGCGGTGCTGGACTGGTGCACCTTGGTAGGTAGGCTGGACCCTCTTAGGGACCCAAACCTGCTTGAATCTCCTTGGCTCGGGAGCCCACTTTCTTTGGCCATGGTGGTCGGCTTCTTCCTCCTCGGCTCTCCTTCCGGAGAGAGCCTGATAAGAGTTGTAGACATGCACTGTAGGGACCACCCGATCCAGGCTCACTCGAGCTTTGCGTCCATCCAGAAAGACGCGAACTCCCCCGATCAGCGTAGACTTGCCAGACATGGAGAGACGTTCGGTCACAGCAACAACAACCTTCCTCCGAAGGTTCCAGTGTCGAAGCCTCTAGAAATTCTTGGCGGGGACGGGGCGGGCCCCGTGAGCGATATGGTGCACCATGCAACTGTGACTTGAATTGGGCTCGTGGGTGAGCCAGCACAGCGTCGAGCCTCCGGGGCCTCGACCTTCTCTGCAGTCTTCTCCTCTGTAAGATCCGAGGGTTTCGCTTGCAGCTTGTCAGCAAAGGCTAACCCCAAAAAGTTGGGGAAGCCTACAGCTGGTGGGAAGGACTCGAAGACAGTGGGCACCGCCAGGTACCCGTGCTCAGCGTGGCCGGCGACGATCGCGAGGCCGAAGTCAAGAGTGGTGAGTCTCGATGACGTCATCGTTCACCTGAGGTAAATAGACAAACAGTCAGTATTCTTGGGGAAACCTCCCCCCCCCCCCCCCCCCCCCGAGGGCATCCCCTCTCGGTAGAGAGATGAAGGGAGACCAAAGTCCCACCGAGCGTGATAGCCTTGTGTGATTGGTTTTATTTTTACCAGAGGTATTTTATTATCCCCGTCCGAGCTTGTGGGGGATGAGGATTTTATTTTAGGGATTCTCCGAAAGTTCATCTTTATCAAGACGGCCGGATTATCCATGAATCAATTTGATTCGTTTATTAGAGATTTATTCGCATAGGACGTGCCAGTGACATATGTGACAATTTTATTGTGCGCTCGATCTGACTTGGTCAGTCGATTGTGAAGTTTGTGTCGGGACTCGGAGTCCGTCATACTATAAATGTTATGACGTTAATTACATCCTCTAAGAAAGAGGACAACCCTTAATTAACTGCCAAGAAAGGATGCCTCGAGGGATGATGCGAAGGCATAAGAAATACTGACTGAATGCACTAATTGGATGCTGTGAGGTGCGGTCATTTGGTTGACCATTCGTGCGAAATGCAACGAATTTGTTAGTTGGTTTATTCATGTGATTAGAGGTGCAGTTGTGCTTATTTAGGTGGCAATGTATGCCAATGCCGATGCATGTTCATGCTTTTAAGATGGGTATTCAATATAATGGAAGGTGCTGAGACCCCTTTTTATTCCTTTATTTAGCTAAGTTCATTGAATTAGTTAGGGCCATAACATTAGGCATCAAGGGCTGATGCACAATCAATCAGATGCACATGGGGTTGATGCATATATAGGTATGATTAGCCTAAAACGGCGCGGTGGCTAATTGGAAGCTAAAACGGCGCGGTGGCTACTTGGAATTAAAACGACGCGGTGGCTAGCTTGGGGATAAAACGGCGCGATGCCAACTAGGGGGCTAAAACGGCACGCCCTGGGCGTGTCGTATGGAGGCCAAACTGACAAATTGAAAGATGAGTGTGGGGTTAAAACGGCGTGGGGGGGGGGTCGCGCCGGAAATTGGCGCGTCGGAATAGGGCCGCACCGGATTAAGGTGGTTTTGGACTGTTTGAGTTCTAATGAAATTTCAGGCATGTTTCTTAGGACTTTGGTGTTATTTTAGAAGATTAGAAGACTTATTTAGGTCCAAGATACACTGCAAACCAAACAAGTCTAGACTTATGCGAGGTTCCTACTCAAGCATAGTCTTCAATGAACTTTATTAATGTAGGTATATTATAATTCAAATCAAGTCATCAGTCAAAATTTGGGCAGCACCTCCCCATGATTGGAGGTTTGCGGGGGCGAAGTAGAGACAGTCCCACAATGCTAGGGTACACTTCTTAAGGCCGGGATTGCCAAGCGGTGACCGGCGGACTTCGATAGAGAGAAAAAATCCTGAGGGCTAGCCTGCTAAGGGCATCCATCTCTACGAGTCAAAATATCATTAAGGGACGGTTGGGATGAGAAGGTACCTCGAGGGCCAGCCTACGAGTGGTTACCTTCCCACAGCCACCACCACTCCCAAGAGAAGGTGGGTTTTAATGTCGGGCTAAGGCCCTGTTGATGTTCACCCGATGGTTCATAGGATTCACATCATTAAGAGATATGACCCCATGATCCGACAGTGATTGAGAATGATGATGGGGGATGTTCCCCTCCCCGGGGCAGTAGGTTCTTCGAGGAAACAAATTGCCAGATGCAACCATACACAGAATGCCTTCGATTGAAGAGTGGATAGCAAATGATCATATATATACATATGCATCGAGGAGACATGCTAAAAGGGAAGCTGACAGGCCAGATTTAAGACCCGAAGGTTAGCCAGCGGACTGAGATTCTGGAGGGGACAAATAGTCGAATAGTTCGATAGCGTCTGCAATACGAACAAATGCGGCACACAAATTGCAGAGATGGTCCTTCTCCTAGCCCTGAACCATGAACATGGGAGTATTGAGGAGTCACCTCCAGGGGGCCAAGGGGAGTGCACTCATATGCATTCCTCCGGCCGGGAGAGAACACCTGGGCAATACTATCTACACGACAATAAGAACCCCGGGGAGGGGATTATCAATGTTGCCCCGATAAACAATGGGGCGTGTTCGGCGGGTCCATGTCGAGGACATGGAATTCCGTGGGGACTGACATAGGACCTAGCTCTACCCTCAGAATAATCATCCCTTGCGGTGGCCTTTTGCTATTGTCATAAGCCGTGACTGTGAATGAAGAAGGTCTTATCTGTTCCTGTTCGACCCCGTACAACTGAAGGGTGCTCATGGAGATCACATTTATGGACGCACCCGTGTCTACAAGGCATGGGTTTATGGATACCCAATTAATTTTTATTGAAACACACAATGCATATTTTCGAGCATCCTTGGGAGCGAGCTCGTAGTTGTGAAACATGATGGCCGGTTGCGTGTCCGTTGGGGTCAGGACGGCATAAATCTTTTCTACAGGGAGGTCCTCATTCACCATGACCTTTTGAAGATACTCCATTATGGCTGCCTGATGGGATGTGGATCTCTGAAGCAGCTCTAGGATGGAGATCTGAGCAGGCGTCTTGTCCAAGTGTTTCAACAGATCATACTATGTTCCAGGGATAGATCTTTCCGGTTGTTCTCCATCGTCCCTCTCTGGCTGAGACTGCTCGGGATTCTGACTGTTCTGGGGGAAAACCCTGTGAAAAATCCTTCCACTCCGGAGCACCATTGCCTGCGTCTTTTGTACCTCTATAGGGGTAGCAGTGGGTTTTAACAGAGGTTTGAGGGGTAGTGGTGGAGGGATGGTTGATGAAGCAGGGGTGATGATGGGAGCAGGGATTCTGATGAGGGTTTTGTTAGGTGGAGGCATGGTGGAGGTAGAGGGGATATCGCACGGGTTATGAAGAATAAGGGGTCTGGAAGGTGGAGGTGGAGGCAAAGTGGAAGTGGGTAAGGTTTGAAGCGGGTAATGGTTCTGAGATGGATGGTGGGTGATGAGTAGTTTTGAAGGCATTGGCGGTGGTATGGTGGAGACAGGCGGGGTTACGTACGGTGGACGGGTGATAAGGGGCATAGAAGGCATAGGTGCAAATGCAGTAGAGGTGGATGGTAAAGTGGGGGAGTGAGAGAAGATGAGAGGGTGTGAGGGCGTAATGAAGGGTGTTGGCTGATAGGTCATTGGGGTGCGAATGAGAGGGCGTGATGGCAGTGGAAATGGTGAAGGCGGTACTGATGCGGGTTGATGAGAGAGAGGTGCTACCCGGGCAAGGCGAGGGGGTTGCATGATGATAGGGTTGGCGGTAGAAAGAATAGAGGTACTTTCTGGGTGCCACACCTGCTCTCTCCCGACTTCCGGGAAGGAGGAGATGGGGTTGACCTGGTGATTGGGCTGTTGGTGCTCCGGTAATGGATTCTGGATTATGCCCATGTTGGGCTGTTGTAGTTGGGCCTGCTGAGGCTGTTGTTGTTGTTGTGGTTGTTGCTGTGGCTGCTGTTGTAACTGCTGCTATTCTTGTTCGACTTGTGGCCTAGGAGGAGGTCTCCTAGCCTTGAGAGTGGCGATGTATCACCTCATTTCATCCCAGTCAATCCCGCCTTCATCATTCGTATCGTGGATGTAATCTTTAAACTGAAAGCAGTTGTCCACTGTGTGTCCTGGCTGCTTGTGATAGACGCAGTATCTGGAGGTATCAACATTCGGGGGCCATACGGGCCTTTCCCTGGGTAGGATGAGTGTGTTTGAGGCCATGAGGGCATTGAAAATATCTGCCAGAGTTTCTGGCAATGGTGGGTAATATGCTCTCTTGGGACCAATCGGCCTCCTTTGTTGCTGTGGGAGGCCATAATTCCCTGGGGGTAGAACTTGGTTGTACTGAAGTGGTGGTTGTTGTTGCTAAGGTTGTGGTTGTTGTTGCTGGGGTTGAAGTAGTTGAGGCATATTATCCTGGGGTGGATTGTTTTGGGGTGGAGGACGAGAGGGGAATGGACCTTGTCGGAGGGGAAGTCGGGGCATTTGTGGAAGTCTTGGGTTGGCTGCAAAGTTGGCATTGTTGACCGCACTCACTTGCTCATTTGTTACGACCCCTTCTGTTGCTCCGCCTGGGACACCAGTGCCTATCTTTCTGACCACCTTGGGCTTCGGCGGCTCAAACATGTTCATAATGGGGGAGTCTTTTAACTAGGTCTGGATGTACCGGGCTCTTTCATAGAGCTCTTCCATGGTGGTGAGCTTGTTCATGGCCAAGACATGCCTGAACTGTGGGGTGGCATTGGATACAATCATCTTTACTTGTTCAGGCTCTGAGAGGGTATCCCTTATTCTTTCTGCCAGGGACCTCCATCTGTCGGCATAGCGGACAAAATCCTCGTCGGACTTCATCTTTTCGGCCACTAGGTCGGTAATGGAGAGAGAGGGACCGACCCTTTCCCGATACTTTTGCAAGAACCTTCTCTGGACTACTTCAAAATTCTCGGCCTCGCGGGGCTCCAAAGAATAGAACCACTCTAGCGCAGAACCGTCTAATGATCTCCGACAGAGGTATGCCAGGGATCTCTGGTCATTTTGCCAATAGGAGGACTCATACATGAAATCCTTGAGGTGAATGAAGGGGTTGCCAGTGCCATTGTACCTGTGGTACGTGGGCATTTCGGAGGGAGGAAGATGGATGACCGGAAGGATTGGCAAAGCAACCTCCGGGGTGGATTTCACGTCCACCATTTTCTTCAAATTCTGAAACTGTTCGTCCATCCTATTGAACCTATTGAGGAGCGATTGGGCGAGCTCCTCGGGGGGTGAAGGTGGCACTTGCCACTGGGGAGGAAAATGTCTTCCGGAGACTTGAGAGGGGAACCCCGAATGAGAGGGAGCTGCCGGGCCGCCGACAGTTGGCCCCGGCTGAAGTGGTATGTGGGGAACAACATGAGTTTGAGATTGTGAAGGGAATTGGAATGAGGGAGGTTGTTGGCTCACCTGCCCTTGAAGCGAGGGAGATTGGATGGCTTGCGCCAGTGAAGGATATGGGATGGCCTGCACCGACTCTTGGAGAGGTGCGATGGCTGGAGTTGATTCCTGGGGAGTGGGGGAAATAGATTTCCCCTTCAGAATGGCCTGCAGGGCCCGGAGTTGTTCAGAGGTAAGCTCCGTGTTGGCGAGGACGCCCGGCAAAGAGGAGATGTCATGTGGTGGGGACGTGTCCCCTGCAATAACCTGAACCTCATGCGAAGGCTCATAAGAAGGACCCGCGTCCATAGCATGGACTCGCGACTCGACTGACTCACCACGACCAGAGTGGTTTTCCTCAAAAGACTCGTGAGCCATGCTCACAGTTTTTCCGAAACGCAAAAACCTATACTAGCAAGCAAATAGCTGAGATTATCAAACAAGTGGATGCCTTTACGCCCCTTTTTTTGTGTTTTGATTTTGATGATTTTTTTTCTATTTTTAACCAGATCCGAAGTTCACACAAAATAGGGACCCTAGTTCGTTTTTGTTTCACCACCGTGTCAGTTAGGGGCTCTCGTCTCACCACGAATGGGTCGACTAACTCCGGGGAACTTCAATGGTACAACCGGCCCACTGAACGAAGAGGAGATTCTTCGATGTCGGGGACTTACGGAGGTCCCAGTGGAGGATATTCTAGTCCTTCGAGAGGAATTCCTGAACGGAGAGTCCTTCCTTCACCGAGAGAGGGTGATCCTTAGAAAAAAATGTAAAAGAATAGAAAAGAGGGGTGGATGTATGCAATGGAATGCTGACAGAGATATGGGGCACAAAAGAACAAGAAAACAACCAAGATATAACAACACACAAGAAATAGTAAAGCCAATCACAAGAAATTGCAAGGGTAACTGAAAAGAAAGTAACTGAAGTCCCACCGTGATCGCCAATCTGTGAGCGACGTCACGCGGTCGAGAAACAAAATGCGGAGTGCGCGGGCTTATTTTTGTTTTGTTTTGCTTTTTTTTTTTTGCTTTGCTGCAACACAGAAATAAGAGAGAAGACAAGAGAGGCCACCACGGGAGATTGCTCAGGTGGGGCGTGCGGGACAGATGCAATATAACAAAATATGGGGGTTAAACGACTATAGCGGGAAGTGACTCGCCGTGGCCTCGGGGGGACGGGAATGGTGCAGAAATCAAATATCAAGAATTGAAACGGCCATTGCGGGAAGTGACTCGTCGCGGCCTCGAGAGTATAGCAGATATAGAAGCAATTCAAGATATACAAAAGAAAGGACAGAATTCAAACGGCCATTGCGGGAAGTGACTCGCCGCGACCTCGAGAATATGAGCAGATAAGAATATAACAGAATATAGAGAGAATATAGAGAACAAAAATTTAAATGGCCATTGGGGAAGTGACTCGCCGCGGCCTTGAGAATATAAGTAGATGAGAATATGACAAGATATAAATGACGGAATTTAAACGGCCATTACAGGAAGTAACTCGCCGCGGCCTCGAGAATATGGCAGATATAAAAGCAACATAAAAATATAAAGACAGAAATTCAAACGGCCATTGCGGGAAATGACTCGCCGCGGCCTCGAGATTATGATGTGATCGCTAGGGGCCGGGCACCCCAAAATAAAGAGTGATCGTGCCTACCTCACTAGCAGGAAGTGGCGGGTTGCTTCTTCCTCCCCCTTCGGCCGGCCGACGGAGAGGGCTTTCTTCATTTACCCTTCCAAAATAACAGACAGTAGGTAAATAGAATTAGAAAATGACAGTGTAGTATCAATCCCTTGCACTGAAAATAACGAAATCGTGACAGAACACACACCTGGATGGTGTGGTTTTAAACCCCTCTCGGACTCGAGTAGGAGGAAAGTGTGATGATGAATGCAAGAAGTATATAAGAGAAGGCACCCTTATGAAGGGAGATAGAGGATGCGAGATGATGAATGCAAAGAACTACGGAGAAAAAGGGGAGCGAATTGGCTTATTAGATGTGCCGATGGCGAGATCCGGCGGAGCTTCGGCGGCGTAGGGACTACATGGAAGCGCGGTGGACGAAGATGACCTTCCTCTCGCGAGCGTGGGCACCCGAGAAGCCGGCAGAACCTCCCCCTACAGAAGACCCCACGGGTTAGAAATGGCTCCGGCAGCCTCTGGGCTCTAGCAGCCTATCGGACCTCTCAAAAGCCCTTCGAACTGAGGGGGGGGGGCCTCTATTTATAGAGCTCCGGAGGATGGAGGCGTCCAGGACCCTGGACGCCTTCATCAGGGCAAAAATAATATTTTTTGTTATTTTATTTTTTTATTTCAGATATTTTCAAGGAGGCATCCAGGCAAGTGGACGCCTCCATAAAAGCCCACCGAACCCCCGCCGAATGCCGCACGCGGTTTGGCACAACGCGTGGTTTTGATCGGCGTCCGTGATTCATGAATGGGCGCGTCTAGTTGGCGGGACGTCTTCACAATTTGGATCTTTTCTCAATCGACAAACCGACCAGCGGTCGGGGGGCGCCCGTGGGCAAGTTGATGGAGGCGTCTAGGGGCCTGGACGCCTCCATGAAATTATTATTTTTTTATTTTATTTTTTACACCATTATTAATATTATTTATTTTTATTATTCTGCATTGATGGAGGCGTCCAGGCAAGTGGACGCCTCAATGATTTTATGATTTATATACATATTTTTGTATTTTTTGTAATTTTGAAAATATTGGAGGCGTCCAGGGGCCTGGACGCCTCCATAAAGACCCCCCCGGATCCCCTGAAAATGCGTATGTAGCCGTCCGCCAGACACTCTCCTGGTTCCGAAAACTTCCGATGCGTCCAATTGGTGTCGATGTCGTCCAAATGCTGTCTGATTTCTGCAACGAGACGATTTTCGGATGCTGAAAAGGCAGAAGAAGACTCAAGAATAGGAAGCACTCAAGCGATTCAAAATGCGAAAGTCACTGCGGGGCGTCGCATAGTAATATGAGATTTTCTCGGGGACGTCAGGAATAGCATGTCTACAGCTGCCCCGCCTTGGCGTCTGCTTTGCAAGCGAGTGACACGTAATGGAATGGTATCGAAGTGGAGTGAAATAGAGTGGGAATGGACTGATAAGTTGATGCCAAGGTGTGATGAGACACACTTTTGACATTACTGTTTGGAATCTTTCCTGTAGTTCCAATGAGGCGACTTTGAAGAAGGTCTTTCAAATTTGACGATTGTTTGGACGGAGATCAAAAAGGGAGGGCGAGATGTGCGCTCAGGCACGAAAATAAAGGAGACCAACTTCTCGGTGTGGAAGTACCTGGGTCATAAACCTGCAGGTTTCACCTTTGGGGAGCGGTTACCAGCCAATGTGGAAGTGCTGCGGCCAAGGTGGGTCAAACAACGTAAAAAGCAAAGGAATATCTGAGGGTCTGTCCAAACAAGGGTCTCTTTTGGAGGAGCAGCGTAGGGCCGTTTCAAGGAAACTTAGTATTTCATTCGGAGTGGAATATCTCATATTTGTAAGAATTGAATCTCAACGGCTTTCACAATCGAATCACTTGAATGATCTTCCGCAATAAATTCAAAGTCCTATATGAATGCATGTTGGGTTTAAATAAAAATTTTAAACAAACTAAAATAGGAAATAGCCAAGGATAATATTGTCAATTTGTTAAGAATGGGTCAGGATGCCGATCCGGTGAGCTGATACTGAGCTGGGGCCCGTTTATCCACGCACAAACTCACTGGATGGAACAGTCGTCCCCATGCTACCACAAGTTAACGACCTATCCGTACAACCTAAATTTTTCTGGAATCATCACCGTTTTTGTTGAAGGGGAACTCAAATCCAAGATTCGTTCGGGTCGCAAGGTCCTTGACATGCTCTAATAGCGTAGATATCATATAATATGATGCATGACATGGTGGGACCAAACACCGAAAGACGGTACACGAGATAGGACAAAGACGTCCGTTAGTAAAACCTACATAGACCAGCATAGATTAATAACATCAGAAAGTAGCAGCATTATAACAGAATCGCACCACAGTACAAGGGGATCCAGACAAAACCCTGATGATTGACCACTGATGTGACGTGTTTCGTCCTGTAGCGCCTCTCCTTTCCTATAAGTACCTCCCTTAGGCTAGTTCAACCAAATGCACCAAGGAGAGTTTTGAAAGCTCAGGAGGAGAAGGAGAGGAGGATCTAGGGGTTTTTGGATGGAAGGAGAGTCTTCCCGCGTTATGAAGAGGAGCAGACCCAGCAGCGAGATCAGGCGGCTCTCCGACCTCGAGGGTCATCTGAGTGGGACGATCCAGTCGCATATGGTAAGCTGATTCATTTCAAATTCTCCGCATGAACCTTCTTTTCACTTCTTTTCCTTTCCCTTCTTCTTTCCAGCCATATCCACTCTTCCCAGGCCCGAGGAAGTTTTCCAAACTGCCGTGGCTCTCAAAGTTAACTTTCAACATCTCCACTGGCATGAGGGCCATACTCTCGAGGTGGCATCTTCAGGGGCTCCTTATCCATGGCAAGCACTATGAGAGGATTCGCATGGACTGGGTGACTATGGGCGCACTAGTGGAGATCTGGCATCCCCAGACCCACACTTTCATCTTCCCGACCTTCGAGGTGACCATCCTCCTCGAGGACGTGGAACTTCTGCTCGGATTGAAGAAATTCAAGAGTGACGGGAAGGTAAAGGCTATGCGGATGCTGACAAGGGGAACCTCCGAGAGTGTCCTTGGAAGCTTCATGCCGCCCGACGTGGCCAGAAAGGTCCGTACTCAAAAGGGAATTGATTTGCAAAGGCTCGCGGAATGGGTCATGAATGCCCTGAGAGGGTCACCAGATGATGATCACTTGGAAGGAATTATGAAAGGGTTCACCATTTGTCTGGCGGGTGCTCTCTTGTTTCCTTATACCGATAACATAGTGGAGGAAGACCAACTGAGTGCCATCTGCGGGATTTGGAGTGGAAAGAGGGTGGGACCCGCCGTCCTTGCCTACCTTTACAGTGGCCTTACTGCCTCGAGCATGGGTAAGCCTCCTTTCGGTTGCGCACTTGTTCTGAATTGCTGGATTGATTTGCACTTCAAATTTGACCACCGTGAGGGGATGCCGACTGCTTCGAAGCTTTTCCAACAAAGCCCCCTTCATCACATAGCCGATGTGTTAGGCTTCGGTGGTACCGTGGCGAACCGTGTTCCGTGGCTGAAGAAACGTGAATACTGGCGGTCTCACTTTCGAACCATGACACAAAGCTTCTTCACTTGCGCACCGGCATGTCTACTCTCACTTGAACTCCTCATGAGGTCTTCTCCTAGAGTTGAACTCCAACTGATCGGCGCGACTGAGTTTGTCCTTTACAACGTCCATCGGTGCTGCCTCCAGATCGGCATTCCACGCCACTCGTTCCCACTATTAACCGGCATCGTTCCTTTGAAGAAGAGGGAGTTGGGCGCGGAAGTGGACGCGAAGGAAGCGAAAGCCATTAAAGCACCCTGGAAGACAAGTGTTGCAGGAAAGGCCTTAGCGCATGTAGGGGAAGAATGTGAGCTGTGGAGGGCTTATGTAACCGAACTGGGGAAGTTAAGGTCTAAAGCGCCTAAGCCCCTGATGTAGCTCGCTCTGGTTTTCTGATGGAATAAAATCTGGAATTTGGCATTTTGGGCCATGGCTCCCTGTTATTATTTTATTTTTTCAATTTTTCAATTTTCTTTTCCTTTTCCTTCTTCTTATCTTATTTATTCGTATTATGATCCTATATATATATTTATGTTATATACATCATCATCATCATCATCAGAGCCTTATCCCAATTAATTGGGGTCGGCTACATGAATCATGTTCCGCCAAAGATTTCTATCAAGTGCAATATTCATATTTAAACTCAAGGAACTAATGTCCTTCCTAATAACATCGCACCATCTCATTTTAGGTCTTCCTCGAGCTCTTTTACTAGCATCCACTAAGATTTGGTCACATCTTTTAACCGGCGCTGAGTTAGGGCGACGAAACACATGTCCAAACCACCTGAGTCTATTTTCTCTCATTTTGCTATCAATTGGAGCTATCCCTAAGTCCTTACGGATGCGCTCATTCCTAATCTTGTCTTTCTTACTCTTGCCACACATCAATCTCAACATCCTCATCTCTGCTACACACATTTTGTGGATGTGTTCCTTTCGTACTGCCCAACACTCGGTACCATATAACAAAGCAGGTCTCACAGCCGTTCTATAAAACCTCCCTTTGAGTTTCACAGGCATACGACGATCACAAAGGACGCCTGATGCACTTCTCCATCTTAACCAGCTTGCCTTAATCCTATGCGTAACGTCATCATAACTCTCCCCATTCTCTTGTATGATAGACCCTAAATATCGAAAGCTACTACTCTTCGGAATGTTATGTCCATCAATTAGAACCATGTCTTCCTGAACCACTCTCCCATTACTAAAATTACAGTGCATAAACTCTGACTTACTCCTACTATTTATGTTATATACATGTACATTTTTTTAATGGGGGCGTCCAGGGGCCTGGACGCCCCTATGTTTTTTTGAATTTTTTAAATAAAATTTTTTTGTGGGGGCATCCAGGGGCCTAGACGCCCCTATGTTTTTGATTTTTTTTTAAATAAATTTTTTTTTGTGGGGACGTCCAGGCGCCTGGACGCCCCAAAGTTTTTGAAAATTTTTAATTAAAAAGATTTATAGGGGCGTCCAGGCGCCTGGACGCCCCAAAAAAACACATATTTCTATAAAAGGGGCTGCACCCCCCCTCTACTCTGTTCCTGTTCATTCTTACGGCCCACTCTACTCCGAACGACCCATTCTCAGTTCCTAATGGAGCCAGGAGGCACGAGCCAGGGTGGAGAGAAGCGGAAACGACTTGCTCGTCGTCCGAGGAGGTCGAGGGATCATGCCGAGGAGGCTGCCGTGGGAGAGGAGATTGCCGCGGAAGAGGAGGCACCTCCCTTGGCCGTGGAGGGTCCTGAGGGTGCTGGCGACGCGGGAGAGGATGAGCATGACCCGGTAAGCCCCTTAGACTTCCACTCTGTTGGTTTATTAGGCTAAACGGGCGGGCGAGAGACGTTGTGCAGGAGGCCGGGGAGTGAGAGAAGGAGGCGTCCAGGTACCTGGACGCCTCCATACTTTTTTATTTATTTTTTGTTTTATTTATAATTTTTTGGGTTATTACGTAAATAAATAAATAAATAAATATATATATATATATAAATAAGAAAGGAGGCGTCCAAATGAGTGGACGCCTCAAAAAGTATAAAAATATAAAATAATAAAAATAAAAATAAAGAAGCGTCCAAGGCTTTGGACGCCTTTTTAAAAAAACATTTTTTCAAAAATATTTTATTTTTGAAAATATTATGCACAGTGTTGTTTATTATTCATGATTCTGACGTGTTTCCTCTTTTTTTTGTTTTGTGGTGTGCAGGGCGTGATGAAGAGCCGGATCAGCTAGTCCTTAGTGGTGGCAGCGTACCGTGGGCTGTCGGACTTCTAGAGGGCGCGGGTGGACGCCATGGGTTTTGGAGCCTTCCTCAGGATCGAGCCCTTCCGGCTTGACCTTCCTCTTATCCAGGCGTTGAGGGAGGAGCGGTGGCACGCGCCGAGCTGGGCATTTCTGATGCCCTGGGGGCACATGGTGCCGACACTGGAGGACGTAGCTCGGATCACCGGGCTACCAGTGGACGGAGAGGCAGTCAGCGGGGTCACTTACCCTGTTTACCGAGAGAGTGCCTTGGACCTGCTGTGGCTAGAGACGAGTGCGACTGATAGAGACAGCAGGGTAGTCGGCCGAGTGGAGATTATGGAGGCGCTCAGATTTGTTGAACCGCGCCAGCGGGTTAGCGAGACTGGAGCGGAGTTTCTGGCACAACTGGAGGGAGACACCCGTGCAGCTTTCACCCAGGACCCGAGCGAGCGAGAGCTGGTGGATCTAGATCTCCGGAGGTTCCTCTTCTTCTTCCTGTGTCGCCTTCTGCTGGGGACGAAGGGGGACGGCATCCACTGTCGCTTCCTTGGGATCCTGGCAGACCTTGACAGAGTGGGGAACTATGTGTGGGGGGCGGCTCTGCTTGCCCATTTGATCGCCGATCTCTCCCAGACTTCAGAGAGGGAGACGACAGTCAGCGGCTTCGGACCTTTTCACCATGTAAACATTTTATTTATGCATTTCACCATAGTTAAATATGCAATTACTCGCACTAATAATGTATGATGGATGCAGGTGTGGAGCTACTACTACTTCCCGATGGGAAGAGCCAGACAGGGGAACAGGAGAGCCGTGCCTCTGGCGCGACGGTGGAGGCCGGTCATAGTCGCGGCACCCCACGGCTACCAACTGGCGTCGCTTCGTCAGGAGCTGAGCGAGTACCCCGAGGCTATGGTATGATGCGTATGATTTTTGTGTTTTTATGCATGTGACTTAATTAAGTAAAATGGCAACTAACATGACGCATGTATGGTGATGCAGGTGGTGTGGAGGCCCTACTTGGGCATGGCCGACGCTGGCCAGCCTTGGGTTGTGGTGGGTCTTCCTCTTTTTGGGCAGGACGTGTGGGTCCATTACCTGAACGAGATCGAGCCGCTGCGGCTCAAGCTGGTTATGAGGACGTTGGGGCTAGCCCAAGAGTGGGTTGACGTAGATGAGCCGGTCCGTGTCCGGCGGAAGACCAAGTGGAAGGTAAAGATCGTGGACTGGCGTACGCGCTTCCCTGCATAGTACCAGGATTGGCAGCTGGGTGGGATCCCAGTGGTGTCCCATGTACAGGACAGCACCGACTAGTTGAGATGGTACCGGGCCACGTACGGGGAGCGCCTCTTCCTCGATGGTGCGACAGCGGTAAGCATGAAATGAAAATGTTTTCCTTCTCTATATGTATGTATATGTGACACTAACTTATATGCAATGCAGGATGCTCGTGATAACATGATTGCTGACCTGCGGGCCCAGCTGGCAGATGCCAAGCGGCAGTTGGTGGCCATCCGACAGGAGTTGGAGATCCTGGTGAGTCTATGCAATGCATTTTTTTTGTTTTGTGACCTGGATTTCGATGCTTAGTCTCTGACTGTCGTTTGTTCCGTGTTTCAGCAGGCCCATCAGGCAGCGGTAGTCGGGATGGCTGGTGGAGCGGGTTCCAGTTCGTGGGGCCCTCCTCCGGAGGTTTCTGCCCTTCAGGAGCAGCTGGCGTACGCGGTGGCCCGGGCTGAGGAGGCCGAGCGTGACCGCGAGGCTCGAGTGAGTGTCTGCCTGACCCCGACTCTCTTTCCAGTTGCTCTTCTTCCTTCACTGTTCTCTTACAGGGTATGTGGCCTCTGGCAGGTGGCGGAGATTCAAGATGCCCTGGCCCGTACAGTCTGTGCTGAGCAGGAGCGCGACGCCTGGGCGGCAGAGCGTGACGCCCGGATAGCGGAGCTCGAGGAGGAGCGACAGCGGGAGGCTGAGGAGCTTCCTCGCGACGTGCTGGATTTGCGGATCACCCTCGAGCAGTCGAGGAGAGAGGCGATGAGAGAGAGAGAGGAGAGGGAGAGGGAGATCATGGATAGAGAGAGAGAGAGAGAGAGAGAGAGAGAGAGAGGGAGGGAGGACAGGAGGGCAGAGCGACATCGAGATTGGGACGAGAGGAGGGTTCTAGAGGCCCAGATAATGGAGCTTTGATTGAACCTCAGCACAGCGGAGGGGAGGCTTCAGGAGAGTGAGGAGCAATATCAGAGGGCGAGGGAGCGCGGTGCGCGACTTCGTCAGTCTGGTTCCTTCTCCTTGGGCAGCTTCCTAGTTTCTTCGGCCGAGGAGCGTCGTCGCGCCTCCGAGGCTGGCGTGGCACCACAGGGCGAGACGAGCACTGCCTCTCAGGCTTCACGGAGGCCCCCTAGGGATCCCCGTCAGAGGAGGGAGGAGAGAGATAATCAGGAGGGTGGTAGCGAGAGTTAGAGAGTTGCTTGTACACCCCACCTTCCTCACTGTATGATGTACTTTGACTATTTGCTTATGTGAAATGAAATGGTTCCTTGTGTTGTGTGTACTTTCTCTCTCCCATGCTTCTTTCCTTGCACTTGTTCTTTCGAGGTGTGTTTCACGAGACCTTGTCCTAAGAA
Source organism: Amorphophallus konjac (assembly GCA_022559845.1). Classification (NCBI taxonomy): domain Eukaryota; kingdom Viridiplantae; phylum Streptophyta; class Magnoliopsida; order Alismatales; family Araceae; genus Amorphophallus; species Amorphophallus konjac. The sequence continues at coordinate 39,423,973 of CM040123.1, forward strand.
GTAGGGAATTACGCTTTGCATGGAGGAACCTGTTTCTTCCTTCTTCTCTCTCTCTCTCTTTTTGGGAGTGTCTAGGCGCAGGGACGCGTCTTATCTTTTGAATTCAAATTTAAAGCGCCATGCGGCTTTTCTTCCTTCGTGCCTTACCCGCAAACGAGCCCGCCTCCCGTCGAGATTCGCTCGCCCATCTTTGTCTTCTTCCACTTTCGATCGATGGAGTTCGGTGGGCTGGACAATGGTGAAGGGAGAGAGGGACGAGGGACTCCTTGCCCGAGGAGGGACGCGCAAGAGCACAGAGAGGCGTCCATGGAAGAGGAAGGGCCGCTTCGGGCACCCGAGGGACCCGATGGCGCGGAGGGAGGTGAATACGGTCTGGTAGGTCCTCCGATCTCCTCCTCTTTGATCTATTTTGAGTTTTGAGCGAGCCACGCGAGAGGGAAAAGGGTTCGGCGAGTGTTGCACTCAAATGATGGACGCGTCCTTGACAGGAGACGCGTTCTCTTTAACTGATGTGGGACCTCCCTTTTTGATGCATGGTACGGCCAGAATCCCGAGCTTGGCCGACGAGTGGGCGAGCGCAGATGAGCCGTGCCGTGTTAGGAAGGAGAGTCGCGGCAAGGCGAAGCTCGAGGATTGGCGCATACGTCTCCCTGGACAGCAAGGGAGCGTACAGGTGCAAGACAACGCTGACTTCCTGCAGTAGCAAAGGGAGGACCGAGTGGGACTTCCCCACGCCGGGGATACACGCGACATCAACGGCTTGCGTGCCCAACTGGCAGAGGCTAGGCGGCAACTGGCCGTCACTCAACAGGAACTGTCGATCCTGGTAAGTTAAGTGTTGCATTTTTTTTTGAGCTTAGCTGACAGCCGTTGTTTGTTTGTTCCAGCGTGCCCAGCAGACAGCGATGGTGGGAATGGCCGGTGGTGCATCTTACAGCTCTTCGGCCCTTTTTCTTGAGATTGCCTCCCTCCGGGAGCAACTCGCCGGTGCGGTGGCCCGTGCGGCCCGGGCGGAAGAGGAGCGTGATGCCTGGGTGGAAGCTGTAGCGGAGCTGCAGCGTCGCGGTGAGGAGAGGCCTTCTCCAGACATCCTAGAGTTAAGGGTCCTTCTCCAGATGACGAGGAGAGAGGCAGAGAGAGAGGGAGGAGAGAAGGGCCGAGCGACAGTGAGATCAGGCCGAGAGGAAGGACTTGGAGGCCCAGGTGAGGGAGCTCCAGCTAGGCCTTCAGGTTGTGGTGCGGAGACTAGGAGCGATGGAGACGCGCTACGAGAGAGCGCGAGAGTTCGGGGAGTGACTCCGCTAGTCTGGCCACCTTTTTGTTGGTGGCTTCTTCGCCACGCCAGGGGAGGAGCAGCGAGCCACCGCTGTAGAGCAGGCGCCACGAGGCGAGGCGGGTGCTGCTGCACAGGGATCCAGAAGGCTTCTGAGGGACCGTCACCTTAGGGGAGAGGAGAGGGATGCCTAGAGGGATGAGCATGCAGATAATGGCAAGAGTTGGCGAGCCAGTGGACCCGCTTCCTCTCTATGATTGTGATGTTTATGATAGTTTATGTAAACTTATGAATGGAGTGATTTGATTTTCTGCTACTTGTTTGTTCTCTTGTGCGTTCCTTCTTCCCTACACTTCTTCTTCTTTGCACTGTTCCCATGGGATGTGTCTGCCGAGACCCTGTACGAAACAGGGAATCGTATCTTGCTCTGATCGTCTTCCATGAGGAAATCAGCTGCGGAAGTCAACAATGACAGCCCTAGCCCCTCTTCCCGGGTGATCTTTCAACCTTTGCGGACGACCTCTACATCGTAACAAGGCATCCCTAACGGTATAGGGAGGGTGTTGTCCAATCAATCACCCTGCGCGAGCGGTGAAGTGACACATGGGACCGCAGGGCAGGCGTCTTATCGCGAGGGCTGTCGTTAAAGGTGATGGAGGCAATCTTGGCCCGCACTTCTCCGATTTCTATAAATACCTGTCTCTTTCGTCATCGAAGGGACATCGAGAGCCAACTCGAAGAGTACAAATTTTCATGAAAGAGAAGGAACTCAGAGTTCTAAGATTGGGATGGAGGGCGAATCTTCCTATTCCTCGAAGAGAAGCAGGTCCAGCGGTAGCAGTTCCAGGAAGCTCTCTGATGGGAATCGACGCCGAGCATGTATATTTTCTTTTGCATTTATGTCCTTTTAGTTTATGTTCATCGGTGCCGCCATCGGTGCCGCCTCCGCCGCCGTTCGTGCCGCCATCGAGCCGCCGCGAGGCCGTCCTCGGTAATCTGTCCATCCAGGACAGAGGCCACTTCCACGAATTTCTACTCTCACCTCCCTCTCTTATGGAGCTGAAATTTTCAGGAGTGGTTCACCTCTTGAACTCTTATCTTCACAAAAAATTTCAAGTCATATTTCCTTCATTTGATATTTTTCAATTTTCGTTCAAACTGTCATTCCAGTTCTGCCAGATCTCTGTCTATAGTGATAGTTTCCCTGAGTTTTCCATTTCCCGACCACCTTTTGATTTTTCTTGGAGCCCCCAATTTTACTGGGAGTTCTATCCACCCTCCTGTCCTCTCCAAATGTTCGTGGAATTTATAAAGTTTATTTCATATTTTTATAAATTCCCGTCCCAACTCATCTACAGTTCTGTCTGCATCAGTACAGATCCGACCACAGTCCAGTTTAAACTCCCTAGAAAATCCAGGGCACCATATGTTCCAGATCTAAAAATAGCCTTGGTTTCCTCTTTTGATTTCCTACAACTTTTCTGAAGAACCCAACTTCAGATTCGGACGTCTACCTTGCGGTCAAAGGCAATCCACAGGAAAGTTCCCTGTTGATCTGAGGGTTCGGGTACTATACAATAGCAGCTTCAAAAATAGTTAAGGCCCAGATTCGTGAAGATCCAGTGTCCCTCTCTAGTCCTATATTGAAGTATTTCGAGTTAGCTTTCCAACGGCGCCAGTTTTGTGTCGATCTGACATCGGGGCTGATCGCAGCATCCGTTCTCGCCGGAACACGCGCTGGAAACCAGAAGCTGCAGATCCGTGGGAAGCTAGTCCGGCGGGTGCCGATCGGAGCCGCCCAGCTTCCGGTCGACGTTCCAGCATGCCGCCAGCCCAGGGAGCGCTTCCCCAAGCATCCCCACCACAGTGGTGCCACCGGGTCCAACACGGCCCCTCCGACCAACACGTGGGCCCCACGGTCGCGAGTACGTGTGCTGCGGAAGCTACACGAGAAGCCGCCCGTCAACCCGAAATCGGTCCTCCCGGACCCACTTGTGTAGCCCCTTACCTCCCTGCGTGCAGTGGGCGATATTTCATTACTGTCATTATTGTGTAATATTTGTCCGGGAGTACGAGATCGGCCGGGTCCGTCTTCCCCACGCCCGGTAGCGTGGAGGTATCATATTCGCTCCCTTCTCAGCATTTACTTTCTTTCGCATAATTATCTTTATGCCGCTGCTAGAGAGCATGTGTAGAGATATCTAACTCGCCATATGATGTTTATTACCGCTGCCGCGAGAGAGAGAGTGACCGTCCCGTGACCCGATCCGGGCACAAAAGAGAGCTGATCACCCTAGCTCATTGCCGGTTTCTCAACCGCGCACGTCCGACGCTTCCCTCGTTAAGGGACAATCGCGAGCTTATCGTGTCCGTGGTCCGTCCCGCATCAATTTGGTATCAGAGCGAGTTTGAGTCTAGGGTGTCCAAAACAAAAAAAAAAGAGTGTCATTTAAGTCTAAGTGTCTAAGTCGGTCTTAGGAGTTGCATTTGCATACCATTAGTCGGTATATAAAAAGGTGTTGTCCGAACGTTAGGCTACGCCTATCGGGAAGGTCGCACACTTGCGCGAGTGATCTTCGGATCGATTAACTCCGCCCCGTACCGAGTCTTGGTGTCTTGTCCTTAGTGTGCATGCATCCCAACCTTGCATAGTCGGTCTAGTGTCATCTCCAAATGGCCTTGCCTATCCATTCCTAGGGATCCATTCCCACATTTTGGCAAATATGGCCAATCCATGCTGACCCGGTCCGTGTCCGAGTACATTCGGGACTATCATAAATATTGGTTGGAATATGGCTTGGGAGAGGAGAGCACCACGGCCGCATTTCAGTTTCGGAAAGGTTTGCAGCTTTTCTTTCGAATCCAATGTCTTGTCCGCGATGCATTCTCTCTGGCGCAGTCCTATAAGGTCACTCTGGAGGTCGAGCCATTTGAGTCTCCATTTAATGATGACCTACAGAGAGCCGATGCTGCCCTGGCTGCCCTTCGGCAAACATCTAACTCCCAACCGAGTCCCGAGCCGATCGGACTGCCTACCCCATTGCCTTCACCACCTGTGCGTGCTCCGTTACCACCCTTACCTTACGATCCTCATCCCGAGCCATCATATTAGGAGTCACCTCAACCCGAGCCACCCGCGTTTCTTATGGGGACGCTATACATAGCCGAGCCACTTCTTAGATGGCTCAAAGATGGCTTGGTCCCACTTCCTTACCCCTCCATGGACCCCACCTTACCTTTAGTGTCGGTCAACTCATTCCATACCACATTTCGATCTAGTCACCATGTTGATACGTTGGACGATCTTGTCATGGGATTAGATTCACAATGGAAGTTGACGCATCTTTTGGCCCGAGGCTTTGCCCAACCCGCTAGTCTTAGCTTCACCCATCCGGCCTTCAGGTCCATTACCTCCGAGTGCACCGTGGGTTATGTCACCACGGAGGTTCTTCTACTTCTCCCGCTACCGGACGAGCCCGAATTCATACCCTTTTGTCCGAGGGAAGAATCATACTTCTTGCCTACGATCCCCGTCCCACCCGTCACAATTCAAGAAGGTGACTATCCACACCTTCAAAACTTCTACACTTGGGACCGTGACTTGTGGGAACCCACCACAAGGGGTCACACCTTCTTTGATCTCTTTGACCCATTCCCTAGTGGACCCTTAGACCCTCCATATATACTTCACTTCTTAGATGGAGTCCACTATCACACCCCTACCCCACGGGTCGGGTCATCTACGCCCACCAAGCCCGTACACCTACAAGATACACCATCATCTAGGGGAAATGCTCTTGGTCCTCACACATCCATATCCCATATGCATACATGGCCCACCTTAGGAGGTCTAGGATTTTCGCATGATGTCAATCACCGGTTACGTCAGATGCATGCATGGCATACATTCGGGTGTCCTGGTCCGTCGTCATCCATGTACGGGTCGGACTAACCATAGATTTGTCTCGAGTCATGAGTCGGTTTCTTATTTGTGTGGTTTACATATGTGTGTTAGTGCATGGTGAGTCTGCATGTGTCGTGTGCAAGCTCGTCGATGTCAGTCCCTTATGAGTGTGAAAGTGAGTAGACTAACTCGAGAAGTTTGGGCACGGTTCTACCTATATACCCGGATCAGTCACCTACAGGGACCCAACGGTGATTCATAGTGAGTCTTAGAGCCACCTCCTCCCATTTTGAGAGTGCCCCACCCGGAGTGTCCACCTTTAGCCCATAGCAGTTCGTGCATATCGAGTATAAATGGACTGAGCAGGTGACGATCACTTGGAGTGGAGCATATCCGCGCTACTTGGCACGGTGACGTATCCGCCTGAGTACCCGAGCATCCATACCCCTACTCGACGGGGTCGAGTTCCTCCCACCCGGGGAGAGTTGATGGGAATCGACACGGAGCATGTACATTTTCTTTTACATTTATGTCCTTTTAGTTTGTGTTCATATCCTTGGGAAAGTATGTACGCAAATGTACGGCTTTGTAAGCCAATGCGTCATTCCCTTGGATTGTGTGGGTTTTTGTGCAATTGTGTAGTAGGTCCAGCTAGGGGGCCCTCAGCCCTTTCCCATTGGTCCATGTCACCTATGTGGGACTGGTCAACCATCCTAGGTGGCCATCTAGAAGGGTTGAATGCCAATTGACCACATGGGAGACAAGGGGTTAAAATTTTCAAAGGTAGGCTACCTACCCATTCAACCCCTTTACCCTAGTCAAGGGGGCGCCCCATTCCACTTGTATTATTTTATTTTTTGTGTGTGTTGATCACACTTAATCTAGGCCATCCACTCCCCATCCCTAGATCTAATGGTGGAGAATGGATTAGATTCATAGCATATAAAAGGGTGTATTTTCCAATTGAAAATTAGTGAAAAGAAGAAAATTCATTGTGTTCCTTGGAGCTCCTTGCGCCCCCAGCTCTCTCCCTCTGGTTTTCCTCTTCCCCAACCCCCATTTCTAGAGTGGATCACCTCTATCTCCTCCCCCTCAATCTCTGAGTTCATCGGTGCCGCTGTCGCCGCCGTTCGTGCCGCCATCGAGCCGCCGTGAAGCTGTCTTCGGTAATCTATCCATCCAGGACAGAGGTAACTTCCACGCATTTCTGCTCCCACCTCCCTCCTCCTCTGGAGTTGAAAATTGCAAGAGTGCTTCACCTCTCGAACCCTTATCTTCACAAAAAATTTCAAGTCATATTTCCTTCATTTGATATTTTTCAATTTTCGTTCAAATTGTCATTCTAGTTCTGCCAGATCTCTGTCTACAGTGATAGTTTTCCTGAGTTTTCCATTTCCTGACCACCTTTTGATTTTTCTTGGAGCCCCCAATTTTACTGGGAGTTCTGTCCACCCTCCTCTACCTCTCAAAATTTTCGTGGAATTTATAAAGTTCGTTTCTTATTTTTAGAAATTCCTGCCCCAACTCATCTACAGTTCTATCTGCATCAGTCCAGATCCGACCACAGTCCAGTGTAAACTCTCTAGAAAATCCAGGCCACCATATGTTCCAGATCTAAAAATAGCCCTGGTTTTCTCTTTTGATTTACTACAACTTTTATGAAGAACCCAACTTCAGATTCGGACGTCTACCTCGCGGTCAAAAGTAATCCACAGGAAAATTCCCTGTTGATCTAAGGGTTCGGGTACTGTACAATAGCAGCTTCAAAAATACTTAAGGCCAAGATCCGTGAAGATCCAGTGTCCCTCTCTAGCCCTATATTGAAGTATTTTGAGTTATCTTTCCAACGGCGCCAGTTTCGTGTCGATTCGACATCGGGGCTGATCGCAGCATCCATTCTCGCCGGAACATGCGCTGGAAACCAGAAGCTGCAGATCCGTGGGAAGCTTGTCCGACGGGTGCCGATCGGAGCCGCCCGGCTTCCGGTCGACGTTCCAGCGTGCCGCCAGCCTAGGGAATGCTTCCCCAAGCATCCCCACCACAGTGGTGCCACCGGGTCCCACACGGCCCCTCCGGCCAGCACGTGGGCCCCACGGTCGCGAGTACGTGTGCTGCCGAAGCTACGCGAGAAGCCGCCCGTCAACCCGAAATCGGTCCTCCCGGACCCACTTGTGTAGCCCTTTACCTCCCTGCATGGAGTGGGTGATATTTCATTACTGTCATTATTGTGTAATATTTATCCGGGAGTACGAGATCGGCCGGGTCCATCTTCCCCACGCCCGGTAGCGTGGAGGTATCATATTCGCTCCCTTCTCGGCATTTGCTTTCTTTCGTATATATATCTTTATGCCAATGCTAGAGAGCATGTGTAGGGATATCTAGTTCGCCATATGATGTTTATTACCGCTGCTGCGAGAGAGAGAGTGACCGTCCCGTGACCCGATCTGGGCACAAAAGAGAGCCGATCACCCTAACTCATTGCCAGTTTCTCAACCGCGCACGTCCGACGCTTCCCTCGTTAAGGGACAATCTCGAGCTTGTCGTGTCCGTGGTCCATCCCGCATCACACCCAGACCTCGAAGGGCACTTCAGTGAAAGGACCCAATCGCAACTCGTAAGCTGAGCTTTCCCGCCATTTTCTCATTCTTTCTTCCTTCCTTCCTTTCTTCCTTTCTTTTGACAACACCCTTCTCCATTCCTTATGCACGCGCAGAGTGTGATGAAATCACACATTTCATGGGAGTTAGTAGCGGCAGCATACAGGGGTCTCCCGGATTTTCAGAAGGTCAGGCTAGACGTGATGGGATTTGGTGCCTTCCTACGAATCGAGCCTATCAAGCTCGACCTGGTCCTGATCCAAGCCTTGCGGGAAAGATGGGACCCAGTGAGTCGGGCATTCATGATACCCTGGGGGCACATGGTGCCCAGTCTGGAAGATGTGACCCGAATCACGAGCCTCAAGGTGGATGGCGAGGCAGTGACCGGAGTCACTTACGTGGACTATCGAGAAGGTGCCCAGAAGCTACTGGGTTTTGACCTAGATGGACGGAAGAACATGTCAGTAGCCAGGGCATCTATCATGGAGGCATTAGGGCTCACTGATACTCGTCGACGGGATGATGAGTCCTCAGAAGAATTCATGGGAAGGATGGAAAGAGGATGTCGTGCAGTGTACTGCATAGATTTTGGCAATTGGGAAAGATCCAACATGGATTTGAGGAGATTTCTTTTCTTCTTGCTGGAAAGATTGATACTGAGCTCGAAAGGAAACGGTATCCATTGTTGTTTCCTGGAGCTGCTATCAGACCTCGAAAGAGTAGGGCACTACGCCGGGGGAGCTGTCATGCTGGCGCATTTGTTTACAGGTCTGTCCCAAGAGGCAGACCGTGAGATGACTGCGAGTGGTTTCACACCATTTATCCATGTATTTTTGATTTTGTCTTGTTTGTTATTTTTTGTTTGTTGTTTATTTTTTTATTTTTTTTTGTAATAGTCCACTTAAGGTATGATGGCATATAATGATGCAGCTGTGGAGCTATTATTACCTCCCGATAGAGAGAGCTCGGCATTGGCGACCAGTGACGGTGCCGTTAGCCAGGCGGTGGCAACCCATCATAAGTGCAGCGCCTCTAACCTACCAGCTGATGGTGCTAAGGTGCGAGCTACACGAATTCCCTGCAGCGATGGTGGGATTTTTTTTTACTTTTATTTTGTTATTTTTATTTTTGGTTTTGACCAGCTAAACGGGTATGTACAACCTAACCTATGTAAACTGGAGACCCTACTCAGGCATGGTCGATGCCGACCAACCATGGGTTCTTACAAGTCGTGCCCGGTTCGGACGGGAACTGTGGATGCACTGCCTGAATGAAATCGAGCCGTTTCGGCTATGATTGGTTATGAGGACTTTAGGACTGGCTCAGGAATAGGTGGATATGACTGCGCCACCTCGCGTCGGGAGAAAGACATGAGGACCGGCAACCTGCATTGATTGGCGTGTGCGGTTCCCTGAACAGTATGAAGATTGGCAATGGGGTGGCACAATCATGGAATCACATGCACAGGATAGTGAAGACTACATACGTCTGTATAAGACAATGTACGCAGAGCGGCTCCAACCCTGGGGACTTGTGGAGGTAGGTCTCCCTCTTTTTTCTCTTGCTTTGATTTTTTGTGGGAATGCTGACTTCTATGGCATGGGTGCAGGATGTCCGTGACACTATGATAGCGAGCTTGCGATCTCGCCTGGCAGAGACGGAGCAACAATTGGGTGGCACACGTGAAGCCTTGAGTGCCTCGGTAGGTGTACAGTGCACACTCCTAATCAAGACCCTAGATCCATGGTGTTCGGCCACTAACTATCACATGTGTGGCCATAGCGCGCCCAGATTGACGCGGCCTCCTCAGCGATGGGAGTGGGTGGCGTCTCTAGCTTATGGGTCCCCACCTCAGAACTTGATTTGCTTCACGAGCAACTCGCTCGTGCTACACAGCGTGCCGCGGAGGCAGAAGGGATGCTCTCTATACAGGTAAGAGTCTCAGTGTTGAGTTCTCCTTGTTTATGCCTTGCCGCATATCTAAGATGGTATATCTAGCAGGAAAAGGAGACGCAAGAGTCACTTGCCCAAGCTGCGCAGAGGGAGGCTAGAATAGTAGAGCTGGAGGAGGAACTGCGACGTCGTCCAGATGACGACTCTTCTAGGGATGCCATAGAGCTGAGGATCACTCTCCAGTTGGAGAGGGAAGACCGTGAGAGAGAACGGGCAGAGAGAGAAAGAGACAGGGAGAGAGAAAGAGCCGACAGATTGGCTGAAAGGGAGGAACGAAGGGCCATGAAGGCCCAGCTGTTTGAACTCCGAAGCAGCCTTGGTCTTGCTGAACAATGGCTGAGAGATGGTGAGGAGCGCTACCGAAGAGCACGAGAGCGTGGCTTTCATGTTAGTAGCTTTTTTGCTGCCCCCACGGATCAACGTCGGGGTGTGAAAATAGGAAGTGGAGTACAGAGCGGTAGGAGTATCGATTTTCGTAGTTGGGTAGCACCCTTGAGAGCGTTTTGCCCGGAGAGTAGCGGGACGAGTAATGCAGAGAGAGAGGGTGGAACTTGATGTAAATTTTTTTATTTTGGAAAGGAATAAAATGTTTGATTCTTGGATTCTTACCACTTTCTTACTTTCTCGAATTCCTGCATACATCACTTAAACAAACAAGTTAGAATATCTGCTCTGACTTGGCCCCTTGCCCAATATGCGAGGTTTGTTCTGATATGTCCTTGATAACGGGTCAAGGGGCCAACCCTTATTAACGAAGACAAGGGAAAGATGCGGTGATGATGAATGCGACAGACAAGCACACGAATGCAAGCGATATTAAAAAGTGAAATACTGCATACAAATGCAATCATGCAAAATTGATTTATTTTTCTTTTTATATTTGACATTTTTTTGTTGTTTTGTTATATTCAATTTTTTTTGTTTGCAAATATGTACATGTTCTATTTTCCTTTTTTATTTTTATCATTTCATTTTTTTTTGTTGCTAACGCCTGGTAAGCACCCAAATGGCACCTAACCTACATGAGAACATGGGTTTCTTACTAACCTCTCAGGCATCCTAAGTGTACATCTAGGTTGATTTGGGCCTCTAGACCCCTCGAATGATAATCCCGCTGGCTAAGACTTACCCTGATGATGATACCGTCATGCCATGCTTAGGCTCCCAGTCGCTTCCGACCACAGGGATTCACCCAAAAGATTTTCGAGGTAAATGATTTACCCGACCCGGGTCTATTTCCTCACAACTCTAGATGGTATATGATGGAACACCCTGGAACCCTAACGACCAACCGCGCGACGCTGACCCGGAATCAGACGCCGTCGCACCCATAGGTGACGCGCTTGCATTGGCCTAAGCCCAAGATTAAATAAGCAGACATGAAGGTGGTAAACAGGGGTCTTGACCGGCCAGAAACACAGAGACTCCTTCGCAACGATAGCTTTTGCTTTTCAAAGTAGGCAACCATACGTGTGTATTAAAAATAAGGTCGCAGACCTTGGCGGGTTTTACCCTTCAGAAACTCCATCTAGCTTTCATCTTCATAGGAAGAAGGAAGAGTGTATGGGGTAAACCTCCTGAGAGGACCGGCAAAACCGTTAACCCGGCGAGCCAATAAGGGCCCATTAACTCTCCTCTTTCGGACAACTTCGGACCAAATCTTGAGCATTTACAATCCATAACTCCTTTTGTGGATTTAGACTTTTTGCCTTGAGGGATTTCATTTATCGCATCAGGCACGGTCACGACCAAGCTTTTCTCTTGATTTTGATTTTATGTTTCTTTTTGCGAGGGAGATATAGTTTGACGTTGTGGGCTCCCTTTTGTATGCCTACGGGGACACTGCCCTCTTCTCGTGCTCTGATCGATGCTCGAGGAAATGGATCCTACTCTTGCCTTAAGGGGTTTGAGTTTTGGTTTCTCATGCTCAGCGTTTTAAGGGCGTCGACTGTCTCATTTGGTCGAAGAGAAAAGAATAAAGATTACAGCTTCCGGAGATCTTCTAGGTGAGGCCCCATCGTCGGTGATGCTACCAACTTTTTTGGATAAAATACGTAAGTGAGTGCATGTTGGCTTCCTTTGAGCGAGCATAGGCCGATGTGGCCGGACATGGATCTCCACGGTTCTGGCAAACCAAGACCCGGTGCCTACCAAGCCTTAACGGGCCCTATCCTAACATGAAGGTTGGATGCAGCGACTTAACTACATGGTGACCACCAGGCATCGGCATTTTACGACTTTATATATTTTTAGTGATTTTTAATATTTTTTTATTTTTTTATTTTTTTTTATTTTGACACTATGCTAAGTGTAGTACTTTTTAAGATAAAGCCCATTCCAAGGGTGGGATAACTCGGTCCCTTCGGCGTTGACTAGCTTGTAGGCATTGCCAGGGTACACAGCTTAAATTACGTAAGGTCCTTCCCAATTGGGTTAGAGCTTAGAACGCGGCCCTCCAGGTTTGACAAAAATTCTCTTTACGACCATCTCATCGACTTTGAATTTTCTCTCAACGACTTTCTTTTGGTAAAAGCGAGCGAGTCTATTTTGATACACACGCGCATGCTCGGCAGCGTCCAGCCGCTTCTCGTCTAAGAGTTTCAACTGGGTAAGGAGTGAATTGCGACGTTCGTCGAGGGGAAATTCCTCATCCAATTGTACTCTGAGAGAAGGGATCAGAGTCTCGTACGGGACTACCGCTTCCGTCCCATAAGTAAGGGCAAACGGAGTCTGCCCGGTGGGGGTACGGATTGAAGTGTGATAGGCCCATAGAGCTTCGATAAGCTTTTCTGGCCAGTCTGAAAACTTACTAGACTCGCATGTTTTCTTGATGATTTTGATCAATATTTTATTAGTGCCTCCGCTTGGCCATTACCTTGTGGGTAATAAGGTGATGAATGATGCAATGCAATTGCGTACCTTTTGCAGAGGTCTTGAAGGTCCTGAGAAATGAACTGTGGCCCATTGTCGGTGACAATTATGCTTGGGATGCCGAACCTGGCGAGGATGTTCTTCATGATGAACTTGCAGACTATTGACGCCTTGATTTCTACGTAAGCTTCGGCTTCGGCCCATTTGGTGAAGTATTCCGTCGCAGTAAGGATGAAAGATTTCTACTTGGTGAGGAAATTAAGATCACCTAGGCGACCGATGATGTCGAATGCCCACATGGAGAAAGGCCATGGGGAGGATATTGGGTGAAGTGAGGAAGAGGGTGAATGTATTTTATCGGCGTGAAGTTGACATTTGACACACCTACGGACATAGATGGCACAATCCTCTTCCATAGTGGGCCAGTAAAAGCCTTGCCTAATGATCTTCTTAGCGAGCATCTGGCTATTCACGTGGCCACCGCACACACCCGGGTGTGCTTCTTCTACGCATTTCCAAACCTCATTGTCGTCAAGACACCTTAACAGAACGCCAGTAAGGCTCCTCCTATAGAGTAGACCTCCAACCAATGTGTATTTCTGAGCCACCCTTCTTATGGCTTTCTTATCTTCTGTGGCGACTCCTTCAAGATAAGACTGATCTTTACAGTATTTGACAATTTCATAGAACCATGGTTTCTCCTCGTCATCCAGCTCTTCTTCGACTTCTGCCAGCATGATCTCCCTCTTCTCAAGAATTTCTCCCTTCTGGATCTTCTGTAGGACTCGTTCCTTGATCTTTAAGATGTAAGGGTCCTGAACGGCAGGGACAAGATGCTTGTAGAGAATGATGGATCTAAACTATGCACCTAAAGGGAATTTAAAGAATGACGCCAAGGAGGCGAGGGCATCGGCCAGAATGTTCTGTTCGCGAGGAACATGGACAAAGATCAGCTTGGTGAATAATTTCGCATAAGCGGAGACCAGCTCCTGATAGGGTTTGAACTTGGGATCGAGGGTGCGATATTTAGTAAGCACCTGGCGGAGAACAAGTTGACTGTCACCCAAAACTCGCAACTCAGTGATATAGAAAGAACGGGCTAGTTCCAGGCCAGCTAGAAGAGCCTCGTATTCAGCGATGTTGTTGGTGACTGGGAACGCGAGCTGAAATGCCTTTGGGATAGTAACGCCTTCAGGTGTTAGAAGGACAATGCTGATACTCTTCCCTTGGGAATTCAGTGCTCCATCAAAATATAATGTCAACATTAGCTCATCATATTGGGTGATGGACATTAGTTCCTCATCTGGAAACTCTGATTGGACATGATCGAACTTGGGAAGAGGATGGTGGGCGAGATGCTCGGCTATGGCATAGCCTTTAATTGCCTTTTGCTGGATGTAGGTGATGTCGAACTGAGAAAGAAAACTTTGCCAGCGTGCTAGCCTATCCGTAAGGACGGATTTCTCCAGAAGGAACTTGATAGGGTTCATGCGAGCAATCAAGTTGACCTCATGAGCCAAGAAGTAGTGCTTCAATTTCTGCACTACCCAAACGAGGGCAGCACAGGTTTTCTCCATGACTGTGTACTTCTGCTCACAGGGATTGAGAAGTTTGGACAAGTAATAGGCTGCACGTTCCTTGCCTTCTTCATCAGCTTGTGCGAGGACAGCTCCCACGGAGTCGTCCAAGACTGAGATGTAGAGGATCAGATGTTTTTCTAGTTTGGGTGGAATGAGAACGGGTGGACTAGCCAGATATTCCTTTAACTCTTCAAAAGCTTTTTGGCATTTAGAATCCCAGTGGAATTCTACTCCTGGCTTGGTCAACTCATAGAAAGGTATACACTTTTGTGAGTGCGGAGACACAAACCGACGAATAAACTACAACCTCCCGATTAAACCTCGGACTTCCCTCAAATTCTTGGGAGGCAGCATATCCCTGATGGCCTTAGCTTTGTCAGGATCTATCTCGATCCCTCTTTTACTCACAATGAAGCCCAGTAATTTACTCGATAATACACCAAACACACACTTCTTCGAGTTCATTTTCAATTGGAACTCCCTTGATCTCTGCAAGACCTTAGCCAAAACCCTTGGATGTTCCATCCTCGTCCTTGATTTCACCAATAGATCATCCACATACACCTCTAGATATATATGCATCATGTTATGAAATATGATCATCATAGCTCTTTGGTAAGTAGCTCCAGCATTCTTTAACCCAAACGGTATGACCACGTAACAATATGTTCCCCAAGGTGTAGTGAATGATGTCTTCTCATGATCCTCTTCTGCCAAACGAATTTGATTATATCCTGAAAATCCATCCATGAATGAGAGGGTCTCATATCCTGCTGTGTTGTCGATTAACACATCAATGTGAGGCAAGGGAAAATCATCCTTTGGACACGCGCGGTTAAGGTCTCGGAAGTCGATGCAAATCCTGACTTTCCCATCTTTCTTCATGACCGGGACAATGTTTGCCACCCATTGAGGATAAAGGACGACTCTAATAAACCTGGCTTTATGGAGCTTGTCGACTTCTTCTTTCATTTTCAAAGCCATTTGAGGGTGGAAACGCCTTAACCTTTGTTTTACCGAGACGGACCCTGGTTTTAGGGTTAAACGGTGTTCGACCAGGGTTGAATCCAGCCCCAGCATATCCTCGTAGCTCCATGCAAACGTGTCCTTATATTCCTTGAGAACTTCAATTAATGGCTCTTCTTCAGGGGGTGGTAGATTATCACTTATGAGGATGATCCTAGGGTCTTCCTCAGTTCCCAAGTTGACTTCTTTGGTGGACTCTTCTACGGCGGTTGACGGCTCGTCGAATCTCCTTATTCCACTAGCATATGCGCCAGCCGCATCCTCATATTCCTCATCCTCATCTTCAGTAGGGTATTCTTCACCCATGATCTCGTAGACTCCATACCCCTCATCAATTGCACAGTTGCCCTCACATTCTATTTCCGGTAGTTAGATGGGATTTTCTAGCAACTGAGGGATGGCAAGAAGGGCATGACACCTGGCGACTAAGTCCAGAAGGAATCGACGAGGGATCTGCCTACCCTTGGATTTCTTCCTAGGTACTACCTTTGACTTATTATTCCTAGATTGACTGACATTATTTACAGAAGAAGAAAAAGATGAAGAGGATGGTGAAGAATGTACAGGGGAAGACCCCTCAGAGGAGGGGTAGAAAAGGTCGCTCATCGGACCTTGGACGGGTGGTCCGCAGGGCGGGATGCACCCGTGGGAGATGTAGGAGGTTTCCTCAACGAAGATGTGTTGTTGAGGAGTTTGGAAATCGACGTTTTTTTTTCGTTTTCATTTTTTATGACAAAACAGTGAAAGGAGATCGGAGGAGAGAGAAAAGTGGTTATGGCTAGAGGATTGGGAGGCTCGTAGAGCAGATCATGATTGAAGACCTGGCGCGGGTTGAGAAACCCGCGCAGGTATGTAAGTAGAGAGGGGGAGCTGGGAAGGTCATCAGACAACCGTCTGGCCCAGGAAGAAGATATCAGCACAGGCTGAGATGAGTGAATGGAGAAGACGGCGGCTAATGAGCCGTCGATGGCAATGTTGATGACGGATAAAGATCCGCCGGTGACAGAGTCCTTCTGGCGAGGACGAGGATAGTTTGGAACCTTGGCAACAGTAGTGACATTCTCTGGCATTCCGGAGATCAATGGTGGTCCTTCAAGCTGGGGAGACGAGAACATCCTTTCCAGTGCAACGAAAATGTCCCGTATATCGAACCATTTGTCCCATTCGCATTCCGGACCTTTGATCTTACCTCTTTTGGTGACCCTCGGCCATTTTTCAGCCGAATATACAGCATGTGATCCCCCATGTGCTTCTTGCGGGTAATCTCCCATCTAAACAACGGGGCCTTTGTTGAAGTGGTTTGATAGGGTCCATGTGAGGGGCCAATCCGCCTTGAATGGTCCTTTGAAGCCTAGGCCAAACCTGCGGTTCGGCCTAATCTCCTTTGGTGGTCTCAACCTACCTTGCAGCTGTGCGCCCAGACCTTTGCCCTGTTGATAGCCGACGTTCCGCATAATCTCCCAACCTTTGGAGTGAAAAGGGAGATATGGTGTTGTTGCCTTGATCGGCTTCTTTGATGCTAGCGTAATGTGAGATGAATCACACACGTCCAGCAATGACAATATGGGCCGATGAGATGGCCAAACAGAGGGCAGAGAGGTGTTGATAGCATCCACCGTGTGAAGGACAGGTGTGCTGACCACTTTAATAATTCTTCTATTGTAAGGAAACTTCAAGCACTGATGGTTGCTGGAAGGTACAGCATCTATGGCTTCAATGTAAGGGCGACCCAGTATGGCCTTGAATGTGGGGTCCATGTCGAGGACATGGAATTCCATGGGGACTGACATAGGACCTAGCTCTGCCCTCAGAATAATCATCCCTTGCGACGGCCTTTTGCTATTGTCATAAGCCGTGACTGTGATTGAAGAAGGTCTTATCTGTTCCTATTCGACCCCACACAACTGAAGGGTGCTCATGGAGATCACATTTATGGACGCACCCGTGTCTACAAGGCATGGGTTTATGGATACCCCTTTAATTTTTATTGAAACACACAATGCATATTTCCAAGCTTCCTTGGGAGCGAGCTCGTAGTTGTGAAACATGATGGCCGGTTGCGTGTCCGTTGGGGTCAGGACGACAGAAATCTTTTCTACAGGGAGGTCCTCATTCACCATGACATTTTGAAGATACTCCATTAAGGCTGCCTGATGGGATGTGGAACTCTGAAGCAGCTCCAGGATGGAGATCCGAGCAGGTGTCTTGTCCAAGTGTTTCAACAGATCATACTGTGTTCCAGGGATAGATCTTTTCGGTTGTTCTCCATCGTCCCTCTTTGGTTGAGACTGCTCGGGATTCTGACTGTTCTGGGGGAAAACCCTGTGGAAAATCCTTCCACTCCGGAGCACCATTGCCTGCGGCTTTTGTACCTCTATAGGGGTAGCAGTGGGTTTTAACAGAGGTTTGAGGGGTAGTGGTCGAGGGATGGTTGATGAAGCAGGGGTGATGATGGGAGCAGAAATTCTGATGAGGGGTTTGTTAGGTGGAGGCATGGTGGAGGTAGAGGGGATATCGCACGGGTTATGAAGGATAAGGGGTATGGAAGGTAGAGGTGGAGGCAAAGTGGAAGTGGGTAAGGTTTGAAGCGGGTAATGGTTTTGAGATGGATGGTGGGTGATGAGTGGTTTTGAAGGCATTGGCGGTGGTATGGTGGAGACAGGCGGGGTTACGTACGGTGGACGGGTGATAAGAGGCTTAGAAGGCATAGGGGCAAATGTAGTAGTGGTGGATGGTAAAGTGGGGGAGTGAGAGAAGATGAGAGGGTGTGAGGGTGTAATGAAGGGTGTTGGCTGATAGGTCATTGGGGTGCGAATGAGAGGGCGTGATGGCAGTGGAAATGGTGAAGGCGATACTGATGCGGGTTGATGAGAGAGAGGTGCTACCCGGGCAAGGCGAGGGAGTTGCATGATGATAGGGTTGGCGGTAGAAAGAATAGAGGTACTTTCTGGGTGCCACACCTGCTCTCTCCCGACTTCCGGGAAGGAGGAGATGGGGTTGACCTGGTGATTGGGCTGTTGGTGCTCCGGTAATGGATTCTGGATTATGCCCATGTTGGGCTGTTGTGGTTGGGCCTGCTGAGGCTGTTGTTGTTGTTGTTGTTGCTGCTGTGGCTGCTGTTGTAACTGCTACTGTTGTTGCTGGAACTGTGGCATAGGAGGAGGTCTCCTAGTCTTGAGAGTGGCGACGTATCACCTCATTTCATCCCAGTCAATCCTGCCTTCATCATTCGTATTGTGGATGTAATCTTTAAATTGAAAGCAATTGTCCACTGTGTGTCCTGGTTGCCTGTGATAGACGTAGTATCTGGAGGTATCAACATTCGGGGGCCATACGGGCCTTTCCCTGGGTAGGATGAGTGTGTTTGAGACCATGAGGGCGTTGAAAATATCTGCCAGAGTTTCTGGCAATGGTGGGTAATAGGCTCTCTTGGGACCAATCTGCCTCCTTTGTTGCTGTGGGAGGCCATAATTCCCTGGGGGTGGAACTTGGTTGTACTGAAGTGGTGGTTGTTGTTGCTGGGGTTGTTGTTGTTGTTGATGAGGTTGAAGTAGTTGAGGCACATTATCCTGGGGTGGATTATTTTGGGGTGGAGGACGAGAGAGGAATGGACCTTGTCGGAGGGGAAGTCGGGACATTTGTCGAAGCCTTGGGTTGGCTGCAAAGTTGGCATTGTTGACCGCACTCACTTGCTCATTTGTTACGACCCCTTCTGTTGCTCCGCCTGGGACACCAGTGCTTGTCTTTCTGACCACCTTGGGCTTCGGCGGCTCAAACATGTTCATAATGGGGGAGTCTTTTAACTAGGTCTGGATGTACCGGGCTCTTTCATAGAGCTCTTCCATGGTGGTGAGCTTGTTCATGGCCAAGACATGCCTGAACTATGGGGTGGCATTGGATACAATCATCTTTACTTGTTCAGGCTCTGAGAGGGTATCCCTTATTTTTTCTGCCAGGGACCTCCATCTGTCGGCATAGCAGACAAAATCCTCGTCGGACTTCATATTTTCGGCCACTATGTCGGTAATGGAGAGAGAGGGACCGACCCTATCCTGATACTTTTGCAAGAACCTTCTCTAGACTGCTTCAAAATTCTCGGCCTCGCGGGGCTCCAAAGAATAGAACCACTCTAGCGCAGGACCGTCCAATGATCTCCGAAAGAGGTATGCCGGGGATCTCTGGTCATTTTGCCAATAGGAGGACTCATACATGAAATCCTTGAGGTGAATGAAGGGGTTGCTAGTGCCATTGTACCTGCGGTACGTGGGCATTTCGGAGGGAGGAAGATGGATGGCCGGAAGGATTGGCAAAGCAACCTCCGGGGTGGATTTCACGTCCACCATTTTCTTCAAATTCTGAAACTGTTCGTCCATCCTATTGA
This sequence comes from Amorphophallus konjac, assembly GCA_022559845.1. NCBI lineage: Eukaryota > Viridiplantae > Streptophyta > Magnoliopsida > Alismatales > Araceae > Amorphophallus > Amorphophallus konjac. The sequence goes on from CM040123.1 coordinate 39,443,558, forward strand.
ACCTATTGAGGATTGATTGGGTGAGCTCCTCGGGTGGTGAAGGTGGCACTTGCCACTGGGGAGGAAAATGTCTTCCGGAGACTTGAGGGGGGAACCCCGAATGAGAGGGAGCTGCCGGGCTACCGACAGTTGGCCCCGGTTGAAGTGGTATGTAGGGAACAACAGGAGTTTGAGATTGTGAAGGGAATTGGAATGAGGGAGGTTCTTGGCTCGCCTGCCCTTGAAGCGAGGGAGATTGGATGGCTTGCGCCAGTGAAGGAGATGGGATGGCCTGCACCGACTCTTGGAGAGGTGCGATGGCTGGAGTTGATTCCTGGGGAGTGGGGGAAACAGATTTCTCCTTCAGAATGGCCTGCAGGGCCCGGAGTTGTTCAGAGGTAAGCTCCGTGTTGGCGAGGACGCCCGACAAAGAGGAGATGTCATGTGGTGGGGACGTGTCCCCTGCAATAACCTGCACCTCATGCGAAGGCTCATAAGAAGGACCCGCGTCCATAACATGGACTCGCGACTCGACTGACTCACCACGACCAGGGTGGTTTTCCTCAAAAGACTCGTGAGCCATGCTCACAGTTTTTCCAGAACGCAAAAACATACACTAGCAAGTAAATAGCAGAGATTATCAAACAAGTGGATGCCTTTACGCCCCTTTTTTGTGTTTTGATTTTGATGATTTTTTTTCTGTTTTTAACCAGATCCGAAGTTCACACAAAATAGGGACCCTAGTTCGTTTTTGTTTCACCACCGTGTCAGCTAGGGGCTCTCGTCTCACCACGAATGGGTCGACTAACTCCGAGGAACTTTAATGGTACAACCGACCCAGTGAACGAAGAGGAGATTCTTCGATGTCGGGGACTTACGGAGGTCCCAGTGGAGGAGATTCTAATCCGTCGAGAGGAATTCTCGAACGGAGAGTCCTTCCTTCACCGAGAGAGGGTGATCCTTAGAAAAAAATGAAAAAGAATAGAAAAGAGGGGTGGATGTATGCAATGGAATGCTGACAAAGATATGGGGCACAAAAGAACATGAAAACAACCGAGATATAACAACACACAAGAAATAGTAAAGCCAATCATAAGAAATTGCAAGGGTAACTGAAAAGAAAGCAACTGAAGTCCCACCGTGATCGCCAATCTGTGAGCGATGCCACGCGGTCGAGAAACGAAATACGGAGCGCGCGGGCTCGTTTTTGTTTTATTTTGCTTTTTTTTTCTTTGCTGCAACACAGAAATAAGAGAGAAGAGGAGAGAGGCCACCACGGGAGATTGCTCTGGCGGGGCGTGCGGGACAGATGCAATATAACAAAATATGGGGGTTAAACGGCCATAGCGGGAAGTGACTCGCTGCGGCCTCGGGGGGACGGGAATGGTGCAGAAATCAAATAGCAAGAATTGAAACGGCCATTGCGGGAAGTGACTCGCCGCGGCCTCGAGAGTATAGCAGATATAGAAGCAATTCAAGATATACAAAAGAAATGACAGAATTCAAACGGCCATTGCGGGAAGTGACTCGCCGCGGCCTCGAGAATATGAGCAGATAAGAATATAACAGAATATAGAGAGAATATAGAGAACGGGAATTTAAACGGTCATTGGGGAAGTAACTCGCCGCGACCTCCAGAATATAAGCAGATGAGAATATGACAAGATATACATGACGGAATTTAAATGGCCAATGCGGAAAGTAACTCGCCACGGCCTCGAGAATATGGCAGATATAAAAGTAACATAAAAATATAAAGACAGAAATTCAAACGGCCATTGCGGGAAATGACTCGCCACGGCCTCGAGATTATGATGTGATCGCCAGGGGCCGGGGACCCCAAAATAAAGAGTGATCGCGCCAACCTCACTAGCAGGAAGTGGCGTGTTGCTTCTTCCTCCCCCTTCGGCCGGCCGACGGAGAGGACTTTCTTCAGTTACCCTTGTAAAATAACAGACAGTAGGTAAACAAAATTAGAAAATGGCAGTGTAGTATCAATCCCTTGCAATGAAAATAACGAAATCATGACAGAACACACACCTGGTTGGTATGGTTTTAAACCCCTCTCGGACTCGAGTAGGAGGAAAGTGCGATGATGAATGCAAGAAGTATATAAGAGAAGGCACACTTATGAAGGGAGATAGAGGATGCGAGATGATGAATGCAAAGAAGTACGGAGAAAAAGGGGAGAGAATTGGCTTATTAGATGTGCCGATGGCGAGATCCGGCGGAGCTTCGGCAGCGTAGGGACGACGTGGAAGCGCAGTGGACGAAGACGACCTTCCTCTCGCAAGCGTGGGCACCCGAGAAGTTGGCAGAACCTCCCCCTACAAAAGACCCCACGGGTTAGAAATGGCTCCGGCAGCCTCTGGGCTCCAGCAGCCTATCGGACCTCTCAAAAGCCCTTCGGACTGAGGGGGGGCCTCTATTTATAGTGCTTCAGAGGATGGAGGAGTCCAGGACCCTGGACGCCTTCATTAGAGCAAAAATAATATTTTATGTTATTTTTATTTTTTTATTTTGAATATTTTCAAGGAGGCGTCCAAGCAAGTGGACGCCTCCATAAAAGCCCACCGAACCCCCGCCGAAAGCCGCACGCGGTTTGGCACAATGCGTGATTTTGATCGGCGCCCGTGATTCATGAATGGGCGCGTCTAGTTGACAGGACATCTTCACAATTTGGATCTTTTCTCAAACGACAAACCGACCGGTGGTCGGGGGGCGCCCGTGGGCAAGTTGATGGAGGCGTCCAGGGGCCTAGACGCCTCCATGAAATTATTTTTTTTTTTATTTTATTTTTTTACACCATCATTAATATTATTTATTTTTATTATTCTGCATTGATGGAGGCATCCAAGCAAGTGGACGCCTCCATGATTTTATGATTTTTTTTATATATTTTTGTATTTTTTGTAATTTTGAAAATAGTGGAGGCGTCCAGGGGCCTGGACGCCTCCATAAAGACCCCCCCGGATCCCCTAAAAATGCGTCGGTAGCCGTCTGCCAGACATTCTCCTGGTTCCGAAAACTTCCGATGCGTCCGATTGGTGTCGATGCCGTCCAAATGCCATCTGATTTCTGAAACAAGACGATTTTCGGATGCCGAAAAGGCGGAAGAAGACTCAAGAAGAGGACACACTCAAGCGATTCAAAATGCGAAAGCCGCTGTGGGGCGTCGCATAATAATATGAGATTTTCTCGGGGACGTCAGGAATAGCGTGCCTACACCAGTGACCTCTATTCGAACAGTGGAAAGAATGGAGACCCTTCGACTCAAGGCGTCGGCCACCTTATTCTCTTTTCCAGCCTTATATTTTAGGACAAATGTGAAAGACTGGATAAATTCTACCCACCGACCATGCCTAGAGTTTAAGCCCTTCTGAGAGCTAAGGAATTTTAAAGTCTCGTGGTCCAAATATATGACAAACTCTTGAGGTAAGACATAATGTCTCCAGTGTTTGAGAGCTTGGACCACGGCATGGAACGCCTTATCATAGGTGGAGTAACGAAGCTTTGCATCAGAAAGCTTCTCGCTGAAATAAGTCACAGGGTGGCTTTCCTGACTAAGCACTCCTCCTATACTTACGCCAGATGTATCATAGGATATCTCAAAGACTTTGGAAAAGTCTGGCAGGCGGAGGACATGGGCTTTGGTCATGAGCTTCTTTATGACAGAAAAAGCCTGGGAGGCGGCTTTGGTCTGCTCAAAATTCCCCTTGTAGATGCAATCCGTAATGGCTGCCATAATGGTGCTAAAACGTTTAATGAAGCGTCTGTAAAAAGTGGCTACCCCATGAAAACTACGAACGTCATGGACGTTCTGGGGCTCTGGCCAGTCGACTAAGGCTTGGACCTTGGATTAGTCCACAGACACTCCTTGACTCGAAACAACAAATCCGAGACAAGTGACTCGGTCTGTCCACACTTCTTGAGATTGGCATATAGGGTTTTTTTCGTCAAAGTCTCACAGAATTCCATCAAATGCTGGATGTGGTCCTGAGGGTTGTGGCTAGAGATGAGAATGTTGTCAAATTAGACGACAACAAAGCGACTAATGAGACAGCGAAGGACTTCCGTCATAAGTCTCATAAAAGTGCTAGGGGCATTGGATAGATGAAATGGTATGACGAGCCATTCATACTAACCTTCTTTTGTTTTGAAGGCTGTGTAATGCCCCGGCTTTTTCGGATCTGGATCCGTGGGTCTTGGATCGTCTTTTCGCGGGTTATGGATTCTGTCCGATTGAGCTTCAGACTATTTTTACCGGATTGTCGGACCCATTGGTGGTGTGCCCGTGAGTTTCCTTGGGTCCGTGGCGTTGTAAGGAGCACCCCGATAATTTCCTGGAATTTTCAGAGCGCCTTTGTGGGTCCCGGGTCCCGTTTTGGGTTTTGCGCGTGTTTGTGGCTATCGGACCTTTGGAACCCCGTGTAGGGTGAACCGTTGCGTTCTCCGACTCTGAGATGTTACCACGATGTTGTGCGTTTTTCGAGGATCACGGAAAATATTTTTCCTATTTTTTGATATTTTTTAGATTTTTAGATTTTCTATATATTAACCTCCTTTTTCTCTCTCTCTCCCCATCTCTCATTTCTCTCCCTTTTCCCTCTCTCTTCTCTTACGTTCTCTCCTTTCCCCCTCTCACTCCGAGCGACCGACGGAGGTGGCGAGGGCGGTGTGGCTCATGGGGCATGGAGCGACGGGCATTGGATGAGGATCATGATGGTGGAGACGGTTCGTGGGGTCGCGGGCCAGCGAGGGTTTAAACATCATTTCTTCGCGGATCGACGTCCTCGTGGCGTCAAATCTTCGGTGGAGGTAGGGAGATGGAACCATAACTCGCATACTTCATTTCCCATGTGTTTGGTAGGCCGTGGCGAGCCGAGCGTGGGTTTATTGCCATTTTTGGGAAAAAGCATGATTTTGGGGTGTGAGCCCGATCTAGAGTTTTGATCGCGTTCTTGGTGATTTTTGAGCAATGTGTGATGCCTTGGGGCTTGGGGAAGGGTTTCCCCTTTGTTTCCCCAACACTCGGGGGTGATTGGGGTGTGGAATGAGCTTTCCTGTCGTGTCCGCCATTTTCGGGCTAAGGACGCCTTAGCGGTCCTTCCAGAGACCGCTAGGGGTGCCAAGCGGTCATGTGGAGACCGCTAAGGGTCCCACTATGTCGGTTTAAGGTTGGCGGTCACGCGATAGACCGCCAGGGTCTTTGGCGGTCCAGGGGTAGACCGCTATGACCGCTTGAGTTTCGTGTGTTCCGGGGGTTTAGCGGCCTAAAGGTAGACCGCTATCCTGTGCCTCGCGGTCCACGGGTAGACCGCCATGGCTTCGTGAGTCCCGGGTGCTTGGCGGTCCAGCGGTAGACCGCCAGATTTGCTTTAGAGGCCTAAAGGTAGACCGCTCTCCTTTGTGGCGGTCTAGGGTTAGATCGCTAGGCCATTTCTATGCTCGCCGTGTCCGTCTGTGTGTCTTGGTCTCCGGTCGACCCGGTTGTGACCTAGTGGTTGACCTTCGGCCACGTGAGTGTCCTGGACACCCCGTTGTTGACACCCGTTTTTTGCCGATAAGTTGAGTCATTTCTCTTACTCCCATTTGTTGATGCCTCGAGTTATCCGTTACTCGCTGGGCTATTTTCTGGCACGTTCTGGGTCAATTTTATGGGTAGCCTCCCTCCCTGGCTAAGTCTGCTTCAATTCAGGGCTTAATGGGCCTTGATTTTGGTTAGTCAAGCATTTTCATGGATTTCAAGTGTCCAGTGGCATGTACGGTTCATACCTGGCCGCTCAACGATGTGCGGTTATCTATAAACCGTCCATACATTTATGGAATATTTTAGTTAATTTTCTGAATTTCCACCGACATGCTTTTGTGCGGTCTCATATTAGCCATTCAAAATGATGAATGGGCTAATTGTAGCCGTACTTCCCCCAGAGTCCTACGCTTCATTATTTTCTCAGATAATTACCCAATTAATCTATTTATCACCGACAGGGCTAGAACGGTCGGCCTTTGACCGCTTTTATTCTTGAACGATCCAATCCTAGCCGTTCATCTGTGAGAGTCCAACGGCGAGGTTCTCGGTTGGTTTAATGGATAAATGGTTAATAATTCCTCTATATTTGAGTTTCCACCGATAGGTATGGACGGTTTAGTGGTAGCCGCTCAACACGATGAGCGGTCTATCGTAAGACCGTTTAACTACTCGCATCCTGAAGAATTAAGAGATTTTCTCTTTCCATTCGTGGATTTATCCCCCAACTTCATCCAGCCATTTCTCCGCGAATATTGAGTCATTTTTAGTGCCGTTTCTTCTGGTTGAAAGATAATTCGATTATCTTCAACTTTTCTTTCATTATCTCGACCTAAAAATGCTTAGAAACCCTAATATCGAGCTAAGACTCCGGGTGCTCTATAAAAAGACCCTGAGGCCCAGCCTGGAAAGGGGGGGGGATTTTTGGTCGACGACGAAGCCCTGCCGAAACTTTGAGCGACCTACGACCAGGGAGGGAGACCTTCTACATCCACACAGGCCTCCGATTTAGGGGAGTATATCATTACTTGTGTCTTTAGTTCATTAATCCGCCGTTCTCTCTTGTTTGCATGCATCATCTTCTCCACATTTCTTCCATGCTTTTCTCATTCTCATGCATCATTCACACTCCCTCCTATGTTTTGACGCCCCCAGGGGTTTAAAAATCCCCAGGTACCCCCAATATCATTTAGTCATGTTCATTTCCGTCCGTTTGAGCATTTACTACACTTTCTAGTTCTAACTTGGGTTTTTCTTTGTGTCCTACACGTGATTTTACAGGTCAGCAACACACTAACGCGAGGCCCATCCTTTCTGGCCGGCCGGAAAGGGTGGAGGTTGGACCTCTGCATCTTAGGGTGTGGTGACGTTGGGTGATTCCATACTGTCCGTTCTAAGGGAAGTGCGGCCGATATTGCACCGTTCATCTCCTTCCCGCGGCCGATTCGGAACCGTTCTTCCTCCCTCGTTCTTCATCCTGCGTTCCACCCAACACTGACGGGCGATCTGCCGTAAGGCCGTTCAAGACAAGGGAGGCTCATTCTGAGCCGTGCATCTTACAGTGCTCGTTAAAAGGCTAGTGTCTCCCTCTCTTTCCAAGGTACGGTGTGTTTATTACATTAGGCACCATGGTGGCGATCACATGTGTTCACATTCTCTTGTCCCTTGCCAGTCTGCTTTTTATTTGCTTTCACATTGACATTACCCAAAGGGATTTAAAGGGAGTTTTAAGCCGGTGTAGAGAAAGTAACCATTTCCTACCAACACCCGTGAGTTCCGTGTCCGTGTTTCTGGGGTGTTTGGAGATAACGTGTTATCTCGATTAGCGTGCCCGTATGTTCAGGGGTCCGGTGACCTTGTGTGTGTGTGTTTCGGGCTTTGTGTTACGCTCGATTGAGTCACCGTGTATCGGTGTGAGTGCGGTGGGGTTCCCCCGCATGTCCTGGGTTTCTGCGGAAGATGGTTCCTGACTGGGACAAGTGTATGGCCTCGGACTGCGAGTCCAGTCATTCAACCTGGGGCTGGAAGTTTCCTGCTTTTCTCAGGGATGGGGAATCGACGTGGCAGCCTGTGAGCTGCCTTCGGAATCGTGCTTCTATACTTTTCGCGTGGGCTGTGTGTGTGACCAGTGGACTGTAAGTATAATTACCCAGTCTGGTGCTGGAGTGTTTCTGAGTTCCCTTCCCGAGGGAATGGTCTCGGCGGCTCGTGACCTACCTCGGTATTCGTGCTACCGTGGATTTAGACCTAGGGATTAGGCAAGATTAACGACATTATGCCGTTGCGTATGACGGTCTTGACCTCGAGTCTTGTGACTCAAGGACCGTTGGATTTAGTGAGTCTAGAAGACTGTCCAGAGTCCAATGGCTTGGCGCCACCTAGTTCTTCTCGACTTTCGCATAGGGTGGGCGCGCGGTTCTCAGAGTTTCTCTTCGAAGAGTGGTCACATGAGTGACTCCCCACTAGTCGTAGCCTTCCGACACGCGAGTGGTCTCACCAGGGAGTGGTGGTGAGACTACCCCAAGAGACGGTTTTTAAACTGGTTACCATAGGGCCCCACGTTTGACGCCAGAGTCCGGCTGAGGGGAAAACCTGTCAGAGGGCCAGACCTAGGATGTACGGTCTGTGTGTGCACACGTGGTTGGGGACAGTGGACCCGTGCTGACGAGCGCGACCCCAGCTAGTCACTTGCTTTGTGGTTGCTTGTATGGTGTCCCCGTCCCACCAGGGGTCGAGGGGGACACCTGAGGCGCGGTCTAAGACGTCAGTGGACGCATCCGGCCTTGCTTCTGGTGGGCAGGTACTCCCGTGACATGAGACATGACTCTCCTGTTTCTGGGTTCTGTTTCCCGTCTGCGAGACGTGATTTTTTGGACCGTCCGGTGTTTCCGAGGTAGTGGCCAGGGTGCCAGTGGCTTCCCCGAGGTTTCATCGTGCCAGTGTGGGACTGTGCGGTCCTGGTTGGTCGTGCCTGTGTTGGCAGACTTCTGCGGCAGGGTTGCCGTGAGTGTTTCCTCGGTATGTCTGGTGTTAGAGTGGTCCGGTTCTTGATTGTGAGATCGGGATTTCTCTTTCTGCTTGATCGGTACAGTAGGAGTAGTTGTAGTGCCGAGTTTTTACCGGCCACCGGTTTGCTGTTCCTGCTGTTGCTGTTGTTGCTCTTGTTAGCATTGCTTTCCGCTACCGCCGTTGTTCTCGGTTGGGGTTCCGCAGTATCCCTACTGAGCCAGTGACATGAGGCTCACCCCTGCTTTTCAGATGCGGCAGTTCTTCCTCGAGGTTCGAGGGTGCTATTCGGATGTTCTTAGTTGCCAACTCGTCGGGCCGAGTGTTCACTCGGCATGTGGTACGCTTTACTGCTTTAGACTGTACTTTCTATTAGACTGGACTCTGTTGTAGTAGTTGTTTATTTATTTCTATTAATTGTTGAATTGTCCTGCCTTATTTCCTATTTCTTTATACCTTCACACTGCTTTTAGCCCTTCCGAGCCTTCCCGACTCGTGGGCGGCGGGCCAGGATTCGAATGGTATCGGGTTGTTCTCGGTATCCGGATCTTGGGCCGTCACAGTTGGTATTAGAGCGATGGTTGTGGACGTACATAGGAATTTAAAATATTGCAGTGATCAGAGTCCATAAGGTCTAGTACAGTCGACAGCTGGCATAGGGTTTCGTGCATATTTTCCGCTTTGTTTTTCGCTTGAGAGCTTGAGTGCGCTGCGTGGTGCTGTGAAGGTGGTTGTTGTTCGCGGCTTTCATGCTGGCGTGGGGTCAAAGGATCGAGGTCAAGAGCTTTCTCCCTCATCGGTGGTGGCCCCGGTTGTGCTGCGTTGGGCAGAGGTTGCCGGCAGGTGCGTTGCTGCGGTGCTGCGTTCGAGGTGTTCGCTGCGAGGTCAGGTGGCTGGTGAGGATTGTTCGTGGTTAAGTGGCCGTGAGCGTGCTACGAGGGAGCTATTATAGAGTTTGGCCACTCCAGCGTGGGATTTATCCAGCCCCTGACATGTTAAGGTCGTGGTTTGAGGTGGCAGAGCGGGTGTTCCGATCGAGAAGTGCACTCTGGTGAGCGGGGGATCTTCTCGGTGAGCTGCTGATTTTCGAGCCTGATGTCCTAGTCATGCTCTGTGGCATCAGAAATGACGTTTCAGTCCTGATTATTTTATGGATTTCGAGGTAAGATTGGGTTGTGGTGTCCCAGTAAGTCTTGCTCCTGCGCTCTTGTGGGCGAATGGGTTGTGTTCACTTTGGATTTGGTTGAGATGAGAAGGTTCCGTGGTGAGTTCGGGACTCGAGGAGGAGCATCGTCAATTGTCGATTATGGCTCGTGTGCGGCTCTTGGCGTGGTGTGTTGCAGTTCGAGGAATTGCTTGGTGGTGCATCGAGAGATGTTGTGATCGTGGTCCGACGTGACACTCGTCGAGTGTGTCGGAGGCGCTGACCTAACGAGGTAATGGTTTTCTCGGTGTTGGAAGGTGTTGTTCTCAGCATGCGTGAGGTTTGATGTCAGGTCGAGCGTGGAGATTCTTCCGTTGGTCGGAGGTATGTTGGTTTCTCCTTTGGTTGGAGAGATTGTGTTTAGCTAAGGTTCGTCGTCTTGCATTGCGTGTTCGGATTGGTTGACCTCTGTGTGCCATGAAGTCCGTGCGAGATGTGATCCGTGTTTTGGTAAGGTGGTTACCTGTGAGAGTTGTGCCCATTTCCCCTGGCGTGCAAGGGTGCTGGGACTGCTCCGGAAGGACGAGTGCTGGTTGGGCGGTGTTCGCGAGAATTCTTGGCTGGTGCTGGAATTTTTCGATGCGTGGTGGTTCGGAGCCTGCAGAGTTGCAGAGGATTGCCAGATTTTGGAGTGAATCTGTGTTTGGGGTTCGAGGTAATGGAGCTTTCCTCACCCTATTTTCTGAGGTTGACCAGCCGAGTTGTGGATTGTCGGGATGATGAGTCTCGAGTTGCCATGTCGGCTGTGCGTGTGGATCAGAGTGTGTAGCAGAAGCCTGGTGGGCCCGTGACCCACTGGTTCAGGATCCTAGTGTCGGTTGCTACGGGCGGATTTCCTGAGGTCGCGTTGAGCATTGGAGGATTAGTTCCTCGGTGTGTGACGTGTTGTTGCCATGCCGTTGCTCGAGGTATTGTAGTTCTTAGCATTGGCAGGATGGAGTGTTGGGGAAAGATGTTGGCAAGTGTGCTGCATGAGTACCCTGTTCCTGTGCTGGAAGCTGTGTCAGGCGTCGATGTTAGAACCAGATGGGGTTGTTGAGGATGTCGCCTGATAGAGGTCGAGGACGTGTTGGTCAGAGTTGGTGGTTGGGTGCCCGACTTGTATTGCAAGTTGTGTTCTCGGATGAGGTCATGTTCTAGAGGAAAAGATCTCTGAGAGTTTTTGGGTTCCGGTCGGTAGCTGCGAGTGACTGGTAAGGCTAGTCTCGTAGCCGACCATGATAAGGTGTGTATTGTTGGGACCCGTGTGCATTGATCTCGACGTTGGCAACCAGGTTGCTGTGAGATTGGGTGGCACTTCCTCCCCTAGAGACGTGTGCCATGAAGTGTCCAGGTGGTGTCCCATGGCTCTATGGTAAGGAGGCAATCGAGATTGGCAGGTGTCCACTTGGATTAAGTTGAGACGAAGGTTTTGATGAGACAAGACGAAAGAGTGACGCCTGTGGGCGGAGGCCTTTATGTGAGATTAGCGTCGGAGTGGTGGTCCTTGATGGGACGTTGGCGTTGGAGTGGTTATCCCTGGTCTGTGACCAGCCTGGGAGGATTTCCCTGTAAGTCTGAGTCGAGTGAGGTGATGACCGAAGACTCCTGAGTCTTGTCATTGGTTTCATTGTACTCCCCTGAAAGGGTAGAGTTGCCGCGATGCTCGAGATCGGATGCAATGTCCGAAAGAAGTTCATCTCGAGATGTGGTAATTGTCTGTGTGAGTCAGCGGATGGCCTGTTATGAGATGAATCGTGCCTGTTGGGCCGGCGAAGGTTTCCCGTTGACGAGTATCTGGCGACCAGTGGATGGTCTTTTCACAGACAGAAGATGATGTTGGTTGTGCATCGTGAACAGTGAGAGCCATGTATCGATTAGACCTTTGGTGGTCGTTTCTATGATGTGTCTTTCCGGATGGGATCTGGGCTTTGTCAGAATTTATCTTCTGAGAGAGTTGGCACAGTGATATGTCTGGCTTTTGGCTTGCCAGGTGTGAGCTGATGGAGGCTCTGTTTTGGTTGTTCCCTGGAGCTAGGTGTGCGACCGGTCAACTGGCTGTGAAGCGGATGTGTGTTTTGTCTGCCGACCATAGGATGGATCGGTAGCTGTTTCTCGTGACGACGACTGTGTCTCCTGGGTGAGCGAGATGGTGGCAACGGTGCCATGATTGGTTCTCGCGTTGTGACTGAGGTGATGCCGAACTGTATCCTTTGGTGTGTGCCAGCTCTGATGGCCGGTGTGTGCGGCATGTGGAGCGAGATGCCGTTCGTGATTGTAGTCTGGCTGTGTCCCTCAGGATCCATGCTTTTGTGAGAATCGAGATTTGTTGTGCTGGGGCACTGACAGCATTGTCAGTTGGTTATAGTGTTCTTCCCCTGTGGCTTGGTGCTAGTCCTAAATTTTGAGGATTAAATTTCTTTAAGGGGGGAGGGCTGTAATGCCTCGGGTTTTTCGAATCTGGATCCGTGGGTCTCGGATCGTCTTTCCGCAGGTTGCGGATTCTGTTCGATTGAGCTTCAGACTATTTTTACCGGATTGTCGGACCCGTTAGTGGTGTGCCAATGAGTTTCCTTGGGTCTGTGGCATTGTGAGGAACACATCGGTAATTTCATGGAATTTTTAGAGCGCCTTTGTGGGTCGCGTTTTGGGTTTTGCGCGTGTTTGTGGCTGTCGAACCTTCGGAATCTCGTGTAGGGTGAACCGTTGTATTCTCCGACTTCAGGACGTTACCACGATGTCGTGCGTTTTCCGAGGATCACGGGGTGTATTTTTTCTATTTTTTTGGTATTTTTTAGAATTTCTGAATTTTCTATATATTAACCTCCTTTTTCTCTCTCCCCCCATCTCTCATTTCTCTCCCTTTTCCCTCTCTCTTCTCTCACGTTCTCTCCTCTCCCCCTCTCACTCCGGGTGGCCGACGGAGGTGGCGAGGGTGGGACGGCGTGGCTCGTGGGGTGTGGAGTGACGGGCACGGGACGAGGATCGCGATGGTGGAGGCGGTTGGTGGGGTCGCGGGCCGGTGAGGATTTAAACAGCATTTCTTCGCGGATCGACGTCCTCGTGGCGTCAAATCTTCGGTGGAGGTAGGGAGATGGAACCACAACTCGCATACTTCATTTCCCATGTGTTTGGTAGGCCGTGGCGAGCCGAGCGTGGGTTTATTGCCATTTTTGGGAAAAAGCATGATTTTGGGGTGTGAGCCCGATCTAGAGTTTTGATCGCGTTCTTGGTGATTTTTGAGCAATGTGTGATGCCTTGGGGCTTGGGGAAGGGTTTCCCCTTTGTTTCCCCATCACCCGGGGGTGATTGGGGCGTGGAATGAGCTTTCCCGCGGTTTTCAGGCTCGGGACGCCTTAGCGGTCCTTCCAGAGACCGCTAGTGGTGCTAAGCAGTCATGTGGAGACCGCTAAGGGTCCCACTATGTCAGTTTAAGGCTGGCGGTCATGCGATAAACCGCTAGGGTCTTTGGTGGTTTAGGGGTAGACCGCTATGACCGCTTGAGTTTCGTGTGTTCCAGGGGTTTAGCGGCCTAAAGGTAGACCGCTCTCCTGTGCCTCGCGGTCCATGGGTAGACCGCCATGGCTTCATGAGTCCTGGGTGCTTGGCGGTCTAGCGGTAGACCGCCAGATTTGCTTTAGCGGCCTAAAGGTAGACCGATATCCTTTTTGGCAGTCTAGGGTTAGACCGCTAGGCGATTTCTATGCTCGTTGTGTCCATCTGTATGTGTTGGTCTCCAGTTGACTCGGTTGTGACCCAGTGGTTGACCTTCGGCCTCGTGAGCGTCTCGGACACCCCGTGAGTTCCGTGTCCGTATTTCTGGGATGTCTGGAGGTACCGTGTTACCTCGATTAGCGTGATTATGTGTTCAGGGGTCTGGTGACCCTATGTGTGCGTGTTCCGGGCGTTGTGTTACACTTGATCGAGTCACCGTGTATCGGTGTGTGTGCGGTGGGGTTCCCCCGCATGTCGTGGGTTTCTGCGGAAGATGGTTCCCGACTGGGCCAAGTGTATGGCCTCGGACTGCAAGTCCAGTCATTCAGCCTGGGGCTGGAGGTTTCCCGCTTTTCCCAGGGATGGGGAATCGACGTGGCGGCCTGTGAGCTACCTTGGGAATCATGCTTCTACGCTTTCCGCGTGGAGTGTGTGTGTGGCCGATGGACTGTAAGTCTAATTACCCAGCCTGGGGCTGTAGGGTTTCTGAGTTCCCTTCCCGAGGGAATGGTCTCGGTGGCTCGTGAGCTACCTTAGTATTCATGCTACCGTGGATTTAGACCTGGGGATTAGGCTAGATTAATGGTATTGTGCCATTGCGTACGATGGTCTTGACCTCGAGTCTTGTGACTCAAGGACCGTTGGATTTAGTGAGTCTAGCAGACTGTCCAGAGTCTAGTGGCTCGACGCCACCTGGTTCTTCTCGACTTTCGCATAGGGTGCGTGCGTGATTCTTGGAGTTTATCTTCGGAGAGTGGTCACATGAGTGACTCCCCACTAGTCCTAGTCTTCCTACACGCTAGTGGTCCCACCAGGGAGTGTTGGTGAGGCTACCCCGAGAGACGGTTTTTAGACTGGTTACCATAGGGCCCCACGTTTGACGCCAGAGTCCGGCTGAGGGGAAAACCAGTCAGAGGGCCAGACCTAGGACGTATGGTGTGTGTGTGTGCACATGTGGTTGGGGGCAGTGGACCCGCGCTGACAAGCGCGACCCCAGCTAGTCACTTGCATTGTGGTTACTTGTACGGTGTCCCCGTTCCACCAGGGGTCGAGGGGGACACCTGAGGCTCGGTCTAAGACGTCAGTGGACGCATCCGGTCTTGCTTCTGGTGGGCAGGTACTCCTGTCACGTGAGACGTTACTCTCTTATTTCCGGGTTCTGTTTCCCGTATGCGAGACGTGATTTTTTGGACCATCCGATGTTTCTGAGGTAGTGGCCAGGGTGCCAGTGGCTTCACCGAGGTTTCATCGTGCCAGTGTGGGACTGTGCGATCCCGGTTGGTTGTGCCTGTGTAGGCAGACTTCTGCGGCAAGGTTGCCGTAAGTGTTTCCTCGGTTGGTCTGGTGTTGGAGTGGTCCAGTTCTTGATTGTGAGATCAGGATTTCTCTTTCTGCTTGACCGGTACACTAGGAGCAGCTGTAGTGCCGAGTTTTTACCAGTCATCGGTTTGCTGTTCCTGTTGTTGCTCTTGTTAGCGTTGCTTTCCGCTACCGCCGTTGTTCTCGGTTGGGGTTCCACGGGATCCCTACTGAGCCCGTGACAGGAGGCTCACCCCTGCTTTTCAGGTGCGGCGGTTCTTCCTCTAGGTTTGAGGGTGCTGTTCGGAGGTTCTTAGCTGCCAGCTCGTCGGGTCGAGTGTTCACTTGGCATGTGGTACGTTTTACTACTTTAGACTGTACTTTCTGTTGGATTGGACTCTGTTGTAGTAGTTGTTTATTTATTTCTGTTAATTATTAAATTGTCTTGCCTTATTTCCTATTTCGTTATACCTCCACACTCCTTTTAGCCCTTTCGAGCCCTCATGGCTCGTGGGCGGCAGGCCAGGATTAGAATGGTATCGGGTTCTTCCCGGTATCCGGATCTTGGGCCATCACAGGCTGTCTTCCACTCATCCCCTGGTCGGATTTGGACCTGGTGGTAGCCACTTTTCAAGTCAATCTTGGAAAAGAGTTTGGCTCCACTCATCATCTCAAGCATGTCATCAAGACGGGGAATGGGAACCCTATACTTGATAGTGATTTTGTTGATAGCATAGCTATCAACACACATCCGCCAGGTGCCATCTTTCTTTGGTGTGAGCAAGGCAGGAACAGCACATGGTCTCTTACTCACCCTGAGGAAACCCTTTTGAATAAGGTCCTCGACAATTCTTTGTAGCTCAGCATGCTCCTTGGGGTTCAATCGGTAATGGGGAAGGTTGGGTAGGGTGGACCCGGGGACAAAGTCAATGGCATGTTGTACATCACACATGGGAGGGAGTCGTGAGGGCAAGTCCTCCGAGAAAATATCTTGGAAGTTTGCAGGATTGCCTAGACCTCTGGTGGGACTGAGACTTGGGACTCCTCTGGTGTAATGGTGACGACAACAGCCCAAATAGGGGCACCCTCAGTAACCTCTCTGTTTAGCTCTCGGACACTGATGAAGTTAAGGCGCCTAACTAGGTCGTGACCAACCTTAGGGGCCTTGGGAACGGGTGTGATAGGTGCAGGAAGAGAGGGAATGGGAAGTTTCTCTTCATTGGGAGTTCGGGGACTCTCCTGAACCTTGGGGGTTTCAGTGGGGGTGGAGGTGGAGCTCTTTCCCGCGGTCAGCTTTGGGGGTGCCGACTGCAACTGAATCTTCTTCCCATTATGTGAGAAGGAACACTGGTTGGATCAACCGAATGTAGTAAGGTCCGCATCATAGATCCACAGTCGTCCTAGGATGATACTACCGACCTTCATAGGCACTACATCGCATAAGATCTGTCCTTGGTAGGACTGGAATTGGATGGGAATGACATATGTACTGGTGACTGGGATAGACGTGTCGTCAACCCAAGCCACGGTGTATGGCCGAGGATGAGGGTGCGTAGGTAGACCTAAATGGGAGACAAAGTCTGACGAGACTGTATTGATACAGCTCTCATTGTCAAAGATCACCTTGCAAGGTTGGGATTTCACCATGATGTAGGTTTGGAAGATGGAGGTTTGACACCAGTCGTCCTCCTAGGGGTGTGTTAGGATGCAGCAAACTACACCCAATCTTCTCGGGCTACAACTCTCTGTAATATCTCCAACTTGCATGTACTCGACATGTGTGCCATCAAATCCTACGTCTAACTCCTCAAATTGGGCGATGAGGTCATGATCGACCGCATACCTCTCAATGGATTCTTCTTCCTGAGATGGAAGCTCTACAAGCTGGGGGTCGGTGATGACTAAGACTCGGGTGGGGCAGTTAGTGGCAACATGACCTAGGTTATGGCACCTAAAGCAGCGAATTTTTGAGATAAGGACGAGCTGGGAGGTGCTAGGGATGGCTCCTTTTCCCTTGTCATCCCTCCTATCAATTGGCGGAGTGTACTCCAACCTGGTCAAATAGTGGGTGCAGGTAAGGGGTTCCTTATGAAAGGAACGATAGGGGCAATGGCCCGGAGTGGGGTAGTAGTAGGGACATAGGAAGTGGAGGGGCCAAGTCTCTCAGAGTAGCGGACCATGGAGTTTCGAGATTCAGGTTGGCGGTAGGTGGGAACTTGATGTGGGACCACCCTTTGAAACCGCTCGACATCTCGAGCAACCTAGTAGGCGTGCTAAGGGGTGATAACCTCTCGTAGGAACAACTCCTGTTGTATACTCTCGTGTATGCTAGCCCTATATCACGAGAGGGTGACAGAGGCATCCTCCACGACTCGACTCCGAAGGAAGAATTCATCAAATTTGGCGATGTACTCGTCCATGGACTTTCCATCTTGGGTGAGTTTCTGCCATTGGTCTAAAAGATGCTGATGGTAGGAGGGTGGCAGATACTTCTCCCTTAGTTTCTCCTTCATTTCTTCTCACGTGTTTATGGGCTCCTCTCGTCTTCTTGCTAGGAGATTCTCGACGTTGTACCAGTAGGTCTATGCTTGACCTAGGAGATTCATTTTGGCGAACCTCGCCCTTGTAGTAGGGGTCATGTGGTGATGCCAATCAAAATATTGGTCCATCCCGGTCTCCCAATCAAGATATGTGGCGAGATTTAGGGACCCATCAAAACTGGGAGCGTCTATTTTGACGTTCCGTAGGATTATCTCCTCATCGTCGTGGTCTCTCTCTCGAGGCGCACGATCCTCTTGCTCTCTACCTTGAGGAGTCTGATTCTAGCGGGCTTGGTCTCTCTCTTCCCTAGGGTTGGCTACAGGATCTTCGTGACCATTCAACCTTCCTTCCTCTTTCTTCAAGTGATCCTCTAAGGCTCGGATCCTTTCACCTAGCTCCGCTCGTAATTGGCCTATAGATCTTTCAATTTGGGCCATAAGCTGTTGTTCTAGCTGGGCTAGCATGTCATCCATGCTATCCTGATCCATGGGTGATTGTAGCGTTGAAGTGCGCTCTAGACGGGCCGATGATGATGCGGCGGCGACATGAAAATGGATCGACGGCAACTCCAGGACACGAACAGGACTTGATAGGATGCTACCTCGCGCAGCTCGGCCTCACGCCGGACGGTCTCACACCGGGCGACACTCAGACTCACAAAATGAGAAAGAGGGAAGGGAAGGAAACACAAAGGGGATGGCCCTTACGTGATTGCAATTCTTAAGCTTTCATTCATGCCTTAAACCATTACATGAGCCTCCTTTATATAGGAGGTGGCTATAGCAATCACAGCCACAATCTTTTACAAATAGCATATATGTCCTTAGCCTTATAAAACAAACTCACCTACCTAACTTTTGACTTGGGGGTTTTAACCAAATAAGACTTGGGGGTTTTAATCAAATAAAATACACAAAACACACATGTTTTTTGACTATGACTTAGCCTAATAAGACGAAAGTAAAAATACATGTACTAATACATGTATTTTACACACAATACACAAATACGTACAATATAAATACACACAAATAAATATTATGCTCAGGACGCCGAGTATTCAAACGAGTCACCGAGCCATAAACTCGGTGCAGTGGCAGTGCGGCGTCGGCTCCGAGCATTGGGCCCGGTACTGGGCCCGGTGTCCCCACCAACCCTCCCGGGGCGGCTGGAACTCGACTCCGTCGAGTAAGGGGGGACACTGCTGTGGTAGTGCTCCAGCAGGTCTGGATCGAGGCGTTGGAGATCTTCCCGGCTGATCCAGGAATCATCATAAGGTGGACGGTCCTGCCAGCGGATAAGGTAGCGCTGGTACACCCTGCTCCGTGTAGTGGTCACCTGCTCATCCAGTATCCTCTCAATATGCTCGCGCGGTACTCTCGAGGCTGTGGGACGATCAGGGGTGGGCTCACTCTCAATGGGAGGAGAAGGCTCGAAAGGGTCACTAGGAATCGCTGTTGGTTCCTTGTAGGCCACTAAGTCTGCCACATTAAAAGTCGAGCTAATCCCATATTCGGGAGGTAAGTCAACAACATACGCATTAGAGCCAATCTTCCGCAGAATTGGGAAGGGTCCATCACTACGGACTTACAACTTTTTAACGGCTCCCGAGGGGAGTCGTTCGGGTCAAACCCGTACCATAACCATGTCACCTTCTTGGAATTCATGGTGACGCCTATGCGAATCAGCCAAGTGCTTGTAAGTTTCATTACTGAGGTTTATTTGCTTGCTAATTGACTCATGCAGACTTGTGACATGCTGTGCAAATTCCTCAGCTGGCTTGGATGTTCTAGACTCGAGTGGAAGGGGAATGAGATCCACAGGTTACCTAGATTTGTAGCCATGCACGACCTCAAATAGACTCATACCTATGGACCTATTGACGTAGCTGTTGTATGTAAATTTGACTCTGGGTAAAAGAAGATCCCAAGTGCCCGAATGATCCCCTACGAGACACCTCAAGAGATTTCCTAAACTCCTATTGACGACCTCTGTTTGTCCATCGATTTGTGGGTGATAGGCAGTGGAGAATTTGAGTTTGGTGCCAACTAGGTGCCAAAGTGTCTTACAGAAGTAACTAGTGAACCGGACATCTAGGTCAGACACGATGGTTTGGGGGAGACCATGCAGACGCACGACTACATCAAAGAATAAATGGGCTACTCTAGATGCATCAGATGTTTTAGAACCTGCAATGAAGTGGGTCATCTTAGAGAACCTATCAACGACAACAAAGATGGAATCATGCTTGTGAGCAGTGCGTGGTAAACCAAGGATAAAATCCATACTCACATCAATCCATGGTCGATCAGGAACGGGGAGAGGAGTGTAGAGGCCAGTCTTCTGTTTGACCTGTTTGGCCATCGTGCACGTCCTACACTGGGCTACAATCTTGGCCACATCTCTCTTTAGGCCATGCCAATAGAAGTGCTCCTCCACAGAATGGCTGGTCTTGTTGCGGCCAAATTGACCAGCAAGACCTCCAGCATGCATTTCCCTAATCAGGAAGTCCCGAACAGAAGTCCTCGGGACACAGAGTTGCTGCCCTCGAAATAGAAAACCATCCTGAAGTAGATAGTCAGAGAAGGCTATCGAGGGTCCAGCAGACAGAGCAGAGTAGGCAGGGCCAAAGTCAGGACACTCTCCATGGAGTTCCTTCATGCGGTCAAATCAAGTGACCTCTACCCGAACAGTGGAAAGAAGGGAGACCCTTCGACTCAAGGCGTCGGGCACCTTATTTTTCTTTCCAGCCTTATGTTTTAGGACAAATGTGAAAGACTGGAGGAATTCTACCCACCGACCATGCCTAGGGTTTAAGCCCTTCTGAGAGCTAAGGAATTTCAAAGCCTCGTGGTCCGAATATAAGACAAACTCCTGAGGTAAGAGATAGTGTCTCCAGTGTTTGAGGGTTTGGACCACGGCATAGAACTCCTTATCATAGGTGGAGTAACGAAGTTTTGCATCAGAAAGCTTCTCACTGAAATAAGCCACGTGGTGGCTTTCCTGGCTGAGCACTCCTCCTATTCCTACGCCAGAGGCATCACAGGATATCTCGAAGACTTTGGAAAAGTCTGGCAGGCGGAGGACAGGGGCTTTGGTCATGAGCTCCTTTATGACACGAAAAGTCTGGGAGGCGGCTTTGGTCCACTCAAAATTTCCCTTACAGATACAATCCGTAATGGGTGCCATAATGGTGCTAAAACTCTGAATGAAGCATCTGTAGAAAGTGGCTAGCCCAAGGAAACTTCGAACGTCATTGACATTCTGGGACTCTGGCCAGTCTACTATGGATCGGACCTTAGATTGGTTCACAGATACTCCATGACTTGAAACCACAAATCCGAGAAAAGTGACCCGGTCTGTCATTAATTCACATTTAGTAAGGTTGACAAACAGGGTTTCTCTCCTCAAAGTCTCGCAAACTTCCCTCAAATGGTGGATGTGATCCTGAGGGTTGTGGCTATAAATGAGAATGTCGTCAAAGTAGACGACAACAAAGCGACCAATGAGAGGACGAAGGGCTTCTGTCATAAGCCTCATGAAAGTGCTTGGGGCGTTGGATAGTCGAAACGACATGACAAGCCACTCATACAGACCTTCTTTTGTTTTGAAGGCTGTCTTCCACTCATCCCATGGTCGAATCCGGACCTGGTGGCAGCCACTTTTCAAGTTAATCTTGGAAAAGATGGTGGCTCTACTCATCATGTCAAGCATGTCATCAAGACGAGGAATAGGAAATCTATACTTGACAGTGATCTTAATGTGGCGCGGCTGTCAACACACATCCGCCAGGTGCCATCTTTCTTTGGTGTGAGCAAGGCAGGAACAGCACAGGGGCTCTTGCTTACCCTGAGGAAGCCTTTTTGAATAAGATCCTCAACAATTCGTTGGAGCTCAGCATGCTCCCTGGGGTTTAATCTATAGTGGGGAAGGTTGGGTAGGGTGGACCCAAGGACAAAATCAATGGCGTGTTGAACATCAAGCATGGGAGGGAGTGTTGAAGGCAAGTCTTCCGGGAAGATATCTTGGAAGTCCTGCAGGAGTGCCTGGACTTTGGGTGGAATGGAGACTTGGGACTCCTCAAGAGTAACGGTGACGACAACAGCCCAAATAGGGGCACCCTCGGTAACCTCTCTAGTCATCTCACGAACACCTATGAAGTTAAGGCACCTAATCGGGTCATGGTCAACCTTAGGGGCCTTAGGGATCGATATGACATGTGTGGGAGAGGAGGGAATGAGAAGTTTCCCTTTGGTGGGGGTTGGGACATTCTCCTGAATTTTGGGGGATGCAACGGGTGTGAAGGTAGGACTCTTTCACGTGGCCACCTTTGGGGGTGTCGGGCACAACTGAATCCTCTTTCCATTGTGGCAGAAGGAACACTGATTAGACCGACCGAATGTAGTAATGTCTACATCGTAGATCCATGGCCGTCCAAGGATGATGCTCCCGACCTTCATAGGTACTACATCGCATAGGATTTGTCCTTGGTAGGACTGGAACTGGATGTGAATGACACATGTAGTGGTGACAGGGATAGACGTGTCGTTAACCCAAGCCACGTTGTACGGCCTTGGATGAGGATGGGTAGGTAGACCTAGACGGGAGACAAAGTCTGAAGAGACTGCATTGATACAGCTCCCGTTGTCAAAAATCACCTTACAGGGTTGAGATTTTACCATAATGTATGTTTGGAAGATGGAGGTTCGACGCCAGTCGTCCTCCTGGGGGTGGGTAATGATGCAGCGAACTAAACCCAGTCTTCCCAGATTCGAACTCTCAACAATATCTCACACTTACATGTACTCGACATGCGTTCCATCATACCCTGCATCTATTTCCTCAAACTGAGCGATGAGGTCAGGATCAGCCTCGTATCTCTCAATGGCTTCTCCTTCCTGAGGTGGAAGCTCCACATACCGGGGGTCGGTGATGACTAAGGCTCGGGTGGGACAGTTGGAGGTAATGTGCCCTAGGTTATGGCGCCTAAAGCAACGAACTCCTGAGACAGGGAATGGTTGGGAGGTGCTAGGGATGACTCCCTTTCCCTTGTCATCTCTCCTCTCAGTTGGCGGAGTATACTCCAGCCTGGGTACAGCAGCGGGTGCAAGTAAGGGGTTATGTGGGAAAGGAGCAGTAGGGGCAACGGCCCTACGTGGGGTAGCAGTAGGGACATAGAAGGTGGAGGGGCCAGCTCTCTCAGTATAGCGGGCTATGGGGTTTCAGGGTTCAGGTTGGCGGTAGATGGGAACCCGAGGTGGGACCACCCTTTGAAACATCTCAACATCTCGTGCAACCTGGTAGGCGTGCTCGTGGGTGTTAACCTCCCGCAAGAATAATTCCCGCTGAATACTCTCGTGTAGGCCAGCCCTAAACTGTGAGAGGGTGACGGATGCATCCTCCATGACTCGACTCCAAAGGAAGAAGTCATCAAATTTGGTGATGTACTCGTCCACGGACTTTCCATCTTGGGTGAGTTTCTACCATTGGTCTAAAAGACGCCAATGGTAGGAGAGTGGCAGATACTTCTCCCTTAATTTCTCCTTCATTTCTTCCCACGTGCTTATTGGTTCCTCTCGTCTCCTTACTAGGAGATTCTCAACGTTACACCAGTAAGTTTTGGCTTGACCTAGGAGTTTCATTTTGGCAAACACCCTTGTCGCAGGTGTCATGCGGCGATGCCAATCAAAATATTGGCCCATCCCGGTCTCCCAATGAAGGTATGTAGCGGGGTTGAGAGACCCATCAAAATTTGGAGCGTCAATCTTGACGTTTCGTAGGATGATATCCTCATCGTCGTGGTCTCTCTCTCGAGGCGTGCGGGCCTCTTGCTCTCTACCTTGGGGAGCCTGATTCGGGCGGACTTGCTCTCTTTCCTCCCTATGATTGGTTACAAGATTGCCGTGGCCATTCACTCGTCCTTCCTCTCCCTTCAGTCGATCCTCTAAGGCTCGGATCCTCTTATCGAGTTCCGTCCGTAGTTGGCCTATGGATTCTTCAAAGTGGGCCACGAGATTATGCTCGAGCTGGACTAGCATAGCAGTCACGCTCTCTTGATCCATGGGTAGCGTTGAGGGGCGCTCTAGGCGGCCGGATGAATTCCTAGACCAACGTGGCATGCACGACCTCGGACCTAAATGATGTAGTCCTGGGACCGATAATTAGCAAGCTATAGACCCGAATTTTGTTGGCTAATAGGCAAAGGGTCAACTGGACTGGTCAGGGAGAGTTGCTCGCCCGTAAGCGAAGTAGTTGTGGAACTACCTCCTGACAGTTAGGGTGCCTTAATGAGGCAGTCTAGGGCCTAAGGATAGGTGCATACAAGCTCTCACTTTCCATCCACAGCAATGCACTCAGGAGACTGGCTGCGTGGATCGGGCTCTCGCTCACTTCGTCGCGCGACAAAGGATAAGGATACTAAATAAGCAAGTGATTTGGGAGCACGCACCTAGCTGACTGAGAAGTCAAGCTCCGACCGGAGACGAAGGCGAGCGGGGACGTGCGTGCCCGCACGGCGTCGATGAAGCTTCACGGTTACAATGAATTTACTCCACGCATGGAGGATTTAATTATTATAGACCACTTAAAATTTCCCGCGCAGGGGAACAAATCAATCTAAAATTTTCTCCGCGCATGGAGACTCTCGCGTATGCACGTTCCGTAATCTACGGATCTTATGTCGGTATCCGGGCAACTCAGACACGGGCCGAGCTGTAATAGTGGACTCGGGTGCCACAAGAAATAATAAGTTAAACAGATATATAATAATATATATATAAGATTATATATATTATATATATTTAACTCATTTTTAAAAACCTCTTTTTTAATCAAATAATATATATAATTATATATAGATATATATATAACATTATATATATATTATATATATTTAACATATTTTTTCAACCTCCTTTTTTGACTTTTCTTTTTAACTTTTTTTTTCAACCCTCTTTCTTTGACTTCCTCTGCAAACCTTTTTTTTTTCAACCTTCCTTTCTTTCTTTCAAACCTTCTCTGTTCTTTTTCAAACCTTCTGCGTGTTTCTCACGCGGCTGATGGTCAGCCAGGGTGGCGAGGTGGGTGGCGAGCAGGCACGCGGGCGCGTGCTTGGGCGAGCCACAGCGGGAGCGGGCACGGGCGCACGGTGAGCACGAGGTCGGGCGCGCAGGGGCGTGGGCCCGGCCACACGGCAGGCTCGCAGGGGCCCACAGGGGCACTGGGCGGGCGGACGGCCGGGTGCGCAGGGCACGGGGTCGGACGACCGAGCGCGCAGGGCCGCGGGCCTGGGTGCATGGCGGGCGCGCGGCACGTAGGGGCGCTGGGCGGGCGGACGGTCGGGCCCGCAGGGCGCGGGCCCGGACGGCCGAGCGCGCAGGCGGGCGCGCCGTGGTGCCTGCGCGCAGGAGGGGCGCGGGCCGTGGGTGCGGCCGCGGCTCGCGGGGCAGGCGATGTGGGCGCGTTCGCGGGGCGCTACGGAGGCGGTGGCGGGAGGTGGCCCTGGGCGGCGGCCTGCAGGGCGGAGGCGGTGGCGGGAGGTGGCCCTGGGCAGCGGCCTACAGGGCGGAGGCGGTGGCGGGGTGGCCGTTACGGCCAAGGCGTTTGAATGGGGGTGGCACGGGCAACGAGGCCACCCCCTGTGAACTCCTTTACTTTATTTATTTATTATTTTTTTCCTATTTCTGCTTTGCGCTAAACGAGAGAGAGAACAGAGATTAACAGAAAAAGAGAAAGGGAGAGATTAACAGGGGAGGGGAAAAATATTTTCACTTTTTTTTTCTTATGCTTCCCTCAACTAATATCTTTTCTGCTACTCTTCCCCCTTTTTTTTCTTTTCACTCTAGCAACCTAGGGAGAGAAAGAGAGACGACGTCGGGGACGTCAGGGTCATCGGAGACGTCGTTGTTGGGCTCTGATACCAAATCTAACGCCGCGGCGACGTGGAAATGGATCGACGGCAACTCCGGGACACGAACGGGACTGGATAGGATGCTACCTCGCGCAGCTCGGCCTCACGCCGGACGGTCTCACACCGGGCGACACTCAGACTCAAAAAATGAGAAAGAGTGAAGGGAAGGAAACACAAAGGGGATGGCCCTTACGTGATTGCAATTCTTAAGCTTTCATTCATGCCTTAAACCATTACATGAGCCTCCTTTATAAAGGAGGAGGCTATAGCAACCACACCCACAATCTTTTACAAATAACATATATGTCCTTAGCCTTATAAAACAAACTCACCTACCTAACTTTTGACTTGGGGGTTTTAACCAAATAAGACTTGGGGGTTTTAACCAAATAAAATACACAAAACACACATGTTTATTGACTATGACTTAGCCTAATAAGATGAAAGTAAAAATACATGTACTAATACATATATTTTACACACAATACATAAATACGTACAATACAAATACACACAAATAAATATTATGCTCAGGATGCCGAGTCTTCAAACGAGTCACCGAGCCATAAGCTCGGTGCAGTGGCGGTGCGGCGTCGGCTCCGAGCATTGGGCCCGGTAGTGGGCCCGGTGTCCCCACCAGATGAATTCTTTGACCAACGTGGCATGCCCGAGCTCGGACCTAAATGATGCAATCTTGAGACCGAAAATCAGCAAGGTGTACACCTAATTTGTTGGCTAATGTGCAAAGGGTCAAGTCCTTTTACGAAAGGACCGGTCAGGGAGAGTTGCTCGCCTGTAGGTGAAGTAGCTGTAGAACTACCTCCGGATAATTATGGTGCCCTAATATGACAGTTCTAGGGCCCAAGGATGGGCACATACAAGCTCTCTCTCTCCGTCCACAGCGATACACTCAGGAGATAGGCTGCATTGATCGGGCTCTCTCTCACTTCATCGCACGGCAATTGAAAAAGATACTAAACAAGTAAGAGATTGGAGCACGTCCCTAGCTAGACTTAAAAGTCTAGCTCTGACTGGAGATGAAGGCGAGCGGGGACGTGCGTGTCCGCACGGCGTCGACGAAGCTTGGATGGTTACAACAAATTCACTCCACGCAGGGAGGTTGCAATTATTACAAAACCGCGTAATTTAAATTTTTTCCCGCGCAGGGGAACAAACTAACCCAAAATTTCTCCTGATAGGGAGACTCAGGGACACTTACATTCCATATTTTATGGACCGTCTTTCGACTACCGCGCGACCCAGGCGCCGATCGAGCCGCCGTTGTATGGACTTCAGGTGCCACAATTACTAATTTAATCAATTGATATAAATATAACACTTTTTTTCTTCTTCTTCTTTTTCCAATTTTCTCCCAGTCTCCTGCGCGTGTCTCAAGTGTCTAGGGCCGGGTCAACACAATCAGGCGGACTGGGCGGTCAACGCAGGCTGGCGAATGCTGCAGGCGGGCGCAGGCACACGCGGGGAGGAGGGCGCACGCGGGCCGCAGGGCAGGCGCAGGCGCTGGCGCGCTGGCGGATGCGGCGGTGGCGGGCACTGGCGCTAGGTGGGGCGGGCGCATGGGAGGGTGCGGGCGCGAGGGGCTGCGGCCACGCGGCAGGCGGGCGTGGTGGCACGGGCGGTGGTGGGCGCACACGCGGGCGTGGGCGCCGAGGGGCTGCGGCCACGCGGCATGCGGGCGTGGAGGCTACACGCACGACGGGCGCGGGCGGTGGTGGGGAGGCGCCGAGCCCAGGGGGTCGCGGCGGCCTGGGTGGTCATTGCGGTCGACATATTTTTTAAACATGGGCACGGGCAACGAGGTTCCTCCACACGAACGTCACTTTTTTTTGTTTTCTTCTCTCTCTCTCCCGAGAGAAGTAACTCTTATGTTTTTTTCACTTTGTTTTCTTTCTCAGCCGAGAGAAAGAACTCTTCTGATCTGTTTCTTTTTTTTTTTCACGTACAGAAGTTGGGGAGGGGAAACGACGCTGACGTCGGGGTTGACGGAGACGCCGTTGTTGGGCTATGATACCAAATTTGACGTGGCGACGTCAGAGGACGGATCGACAGCACTCCGGTGACGCGGACGGGACGGGATAACTACTATCTCACGTAGCTCGGCCTCACACCGGATGATCTCTCACCGGGCGACACTCAAATCTCACAAAGAGCTAAGAGGGAAGGGAAGCAAGATGGGGAGGAAACACATACGTGCTTTCAATCTTTCAATCTTTTCTATCATATGAAAACAACACACTTAGCCCCCTTTATATAGGAGAGGCTATATTACACTTGGATAAACATACCCCTAAACATTTCAGCTAAGGACATCCATGTCCTGGCCTAATAAAACAAACCACACCAACTATTTTTTTTGACTCTTGAGTTTTAAAAATAAAATACATACAACTTTTGACTATGACTAGCCTAATAAAACAAAGTCAATAATACATGTATTATACACACAATACATAAATACATACACAAATACGTACTCAGGACGTCGAGTCTTCAAGTCAGTCTCCTAGCCACAAGCTCGGTGATGTCGGGGCGGTGCGGCGTCGACTCTGAGTAGTGGGTCCGATAGTGGGCCCGGTGCCCCCACCACTACGGTAACCAACCTAAAAACCGTCTCTCTCGGGTAAAGACTCGCCACCACTCCCTGGTGGGACCATGCACGTGTTGGAAGGCTACGACTACTGGGAAGAACCAAGTGGCGCAGAGCCACTGGACTCTGGACAGTCCTCTAGACTCACTAAATCTGATGGTCCTTGAGTCACAAGACTCGGGGTCAAGCCCGTTGCACCGAACGTCGCCACGCCATCAATTTGCCCTAACCCTAGGGTCAGAAATCGCGGCACGATGACTCACGAGATACTTCACAACTATTGAGACCATTCCCTCGAAAAGAGAACTAAGAAACCCTCTAGCCCCAGGCTGGGCAATTCGACTCACCGTCCACAGGCCACACACGGCCCACGCTAAAAACACAGAAGCACGATTCCCAAGGTATCTCATAAGTCGCCACGTCGATTCCCCATCCCAGGGAAAAGCGGGAAACCTCCAGCCCCAAGCTGGGTGACTGGACTCGCAGTCCAAGGCCATACACTTGGCCCACTCGGGAACCATCTTCCTGAGAAACCCACGACATGCGGGGGAACCCCACCACACTCGCACTGATACACGGTGACTAGATCAAGCGTAACACAAAGTCCGGAACACACACACACACGATCGTCCGGACCCTCTAAATCTACAGGCTCGCTAATCGAGATAACACGGTGTCTCCAGACTCCCCAGAAACACGGTCACGGAACCCATGGGATGTCCGGGACACTCATGAGGCCGAAGGTCGATCACTAGGTCATAACCGGTCGACCGGAGACCAACACAACGCTAAACGGGAACGGCAAGCACGAAACCCAAGTGGCGGTTCTCCCTGGACCGTCACAGAGCCTAGCGGTCTGGCTAGGAACGCAAGGCCTGGCCTAGCGGTCCAGCCAGGACTGCATAGCCCCAGATTCCTCCAGAACCCAGGCGATCACTCCCAGACCGCCAGGAAGGATGGTGGTCCATTGCCTGACCGCTGGGTGTCACCTGGCGGTCAGTCGCCTGGCCGCTACCCCTCCCGACCTCAACGACTCTAAAACATAAAACGGTCATGCCATGGCCGCTATTCGGAGAGTAGCGGCCAGTCGCGAGGCCGCCACGGGACCTAGGTGGTCACCCTCAGGTCGCCGCATGCTCGTTAGGATGAAAATCGTAGACGGTCCTATCCTGACCACTGCAAGGTGCAAGGCGGTCCACACCAGGCCGCTAAGCTCTTCAGGCGGTCTATCGCGCGACCGCAAAATCAAGCGACATAGGGGTATAAGTGGCGGCCCCTAGAGGACCGCCAGGGATAGTGGCGGTTCCTGGTATGACAGCCTCTATTCCAGAAACCCAAAAATGGCGAGTTCGGAGGAAAACTCCGTTCCACTTTCCGTTCACGCCCATGTGAAGGGGAAATCAAGGGAAAACTAGTCCCCAACCTCTCTAGCACCGAGAGGACCCATTTAAATCCCAAAAACGCTGTTAAAACGCTAGATCCGGCTCACTCCCCGAAAATATATATTTTCCACAAAATGCTCAAATAAGCCCACTCGGCTCAACACGGCCTACCAAAATCGTGAGAATGGAAGTACACGAGCTGGGGATCCATCTCCCTAC
Organism: Amorphophallus konjac; assembly: GCA_022559845.1. NCBI lineage: Eukaryota > Viridiplantae > Streptophyta > Magnoliopsida > Alismatales > Araceae > Amorphophallus > Amorphophallus konjac. Next base: position 39,472,928 of record CM040123.1, read on the forward strand.
CTCCACCGAAGATTTGACGCGCCGTGGGCGCCGATCCGTCAAGAAAATGCCGTTGGAACTCCGCCGGGACACGAACTCGCGGCCGAGCTTCCACGTGCCTCCCCTGCCTCGATCCTTGCCCATCTTCGCCTGTGCCATGCCCGCGTCATCCCCGCCTCGCCCGCGCTCCACTCCGTCGGCCGTCGGAGAAGAGAGGGTGAGAGGAGAGAGCGTGAGAGAGGTGAGAGGGAGAGAGTGAGAGGAATGAGAGACAGGGAGAGAGAAAAGGGTGAGGGGATTATTTATAGAAAAATTTGGAAATTCTAAAAAATACCAAAAATAGGTCAAAATACTCCCCGTGATCATCAAAAAACGCACAACGTCGTTGTAACGTCCCGGAGTTGGAGAACGCAACGGTTCACCCTACACGGGATTCCGAAGGTCTGACAGACAAAAACACGTGTAAACTGCTAAACTCAATCAGGGACCCACAAAAGTGATCTGAAACCTACGGATCTTGATTCGATAAATAATCTGAAAACTCTGGGGCATTACAGGGATGCTCAACTGAGCTTTCTTGAAACTTCTCATACCTATGACACGGGGAATTGTGCTACCTACCGCTTTCCTTGGTACGCAAGGCGGTTCCCATACGTGCAGGGTGACGTCACCATTATCATGACAGTGTCCTTTCATTTCTGGAGAAGCAGAATTAGACAGTCGTTAGCGCAGTCCTAGGCATTCCTATCGAGTGAACCTGCGGTGGTGATTGGGATTTCAACTGGTCGCTCGATAAGAGGTGTCAAAACAAGGTGGATACGTCGCCGTCTTGAGTCTTTAAGAAAGGTGAGAAACACCTAAGGGGACACTTCTGCGATCTTCCTCTCTGGCGTTGGCGCTCACTACCTCTTTGTCGCTTGCTTAGCGTTTGGGGAGGTTCCCTCCTTCCTTCTCCTTCTTGTCGATCCCATGGCTCCACATAGGAGGGTCATCCTCACCGATTCTGAGTCTTCTAGCGATGGGAAGGGCAACCGTGGTGGTGCTTCAAGCACCTCAAGTGTCCAACCTGGCCCTCGTCGTCCCTTCTTCAATGTCTCCTACCGTGTCATCTATGGTCTTAGGATAGCCTTCTAGATCCCAGCGAAAATCAACATCATCCCCACCGTAGATGAGTATTTAGGAGTGTGCTTTCCTGGGGGAATCAACATCACCGTAGATGTTTCTCATGTTGTTAGTGTGGTCAACAAGTATATGGGAAATCGCGAGAAGATCCACTTGGAGGCTGTAAAGTGGATTCTTTATTACCTCAAAGGTGTTTCTGATGTAAGCTTGGTATTTCAGAGAGGAAATGGTGACGGTGCATAGCTACTTGGCTATGTTGATTCAAACTATGCTGGTGACTTAAATGAAAGGAGATGCTTGACGTGCTATGCTATCACACTCTCAGGTTGTGCTATTAGTTGGAAGGTTGTTTTGCAGTCTACTATGGCTTTGTCAATGACAGAAGTTAAGTATATGGCAGTGCCAGAGGGACTAAAAGAAGCATTGTGATTGAGAGATTTGGTTAGCGATCTAAGATGTACAGGAGACGACTTCGACATATTGTGATAGCCAGAGTGTCATACTTCTAACGAAAAATCAAATGACTCATGAAAGGACCTAACACATCGATGTCATGTATGATTTTGTTCGTGATGCCATGTTGTAGGGTAAGGTGACTTTTGAGAAGATTTCTATAGCAGAGAACCCCGCAGAGATGCTGATGAAACTTGATCAGGCGTTACCAAGACTTGATCAGCTTGCAGAGCAAGTGAGGTGTGCCTCCACAAGGGCGCTGGCGATGATGACGATTGTAATGCCTTGGATTATTCGGATCGTATATCCGCGGGCTTCGGATTATGTCCGAGAGGATTTCGGACTTGAATATTGATTTTTCGGACCCATGGATGGCTTGTATGTGAGTTATTTCAGGTCCGCGGTGGCCCGTTGAGTAGCCAGGCTCTTTCCTGGAATTTTTCGGAGCGCTTTCGTAGGTCCCAGATCGTGTTTTATTATTCACTCGGGCATTTGGCTGTGTAACTTGCGGAACCCTATGTAGGGTGAACCACTGAGTTTTAAGACTCTGGGATGTTATCGGGGCGTTTAGCATATTCTGAGGATCGAGGAAATGATTTTCCCTATTTTATATATTTTTTGGATTTTCTTAAATCCCAAAATTTTCTATAAATATTAAACCCCTTTTTTTCTCTCACCCCTCTCTTTACACCGTTTCTCACTCCCTCTCTCTCTCTCTCCCGTTTCTCTCTCTCTTCCCTTTCTCCTCGGGCGGCCGACCGTGGCAGAGGTGGATCGACGCCGAGCATTGACATTTTTATTTTGTATTTGTGTCCTTTAGTTTGCTTTTATATCCTTGGGAAAGTATATGTGCAATTGTAAGGCATTGTAAGCCAATGTGTCATTCCCTAGGATTGTGTGGGTTTTCATGTAAATTGTCAGTAGGTCCAGCAAGGGGGCCCTCACTCCTTCTACATTGTTCCACATAAGCCATATGGGTCCATGTGGGGCTGGTCAAAGTCCTATGTGGCATCTAGAAGGTTAATTGGACACATGGGAGACAAGTGGTTGAAAATGTCAAAGGGATGCCACCTACCTTACCTACCTAGTCAAAGGAGTGTCCCCTCCATATGTTATTTATTTATTTTGGGTTTTTGACCACATGGTGGAAGAAAATAGTCTATTTCCCACTAAATTCTCAGCCCCTCACCCCTTGCCATTCTCTATATAAGCCTATGTATAGTGTCATTAGAGATTAATGAAGGAAAAATTGGCATTTTGCCCCAAGAGAGCTCTTGGATGGTGCGCCCCTCTCCCCGTATCTCATTGCTGTTCTTCCCCTTCCTCCAAAAATCTAGGGTAGCAGACCCTTTCTACCTCCCCCTCTCATCCTCTGAGTTCCCTTTCTGAAGTTGCCGCCGCCGCCGTCGCGCCGCCGCCGTCGCCACCGGAGTTCTATCTCCATCAGGACAGAACCCCACCTCCGTGGATCTATCTTTTTATTCTGTTATTTGATCGCGCTGCAATTTTGAGAGCTTGTTCCTCTCTTTGTTAGCTTTCTATCCATATATCTTATGCCCCATTCTGATCTCGTTTGATATTTTCCCGCAATTTCTATACCACCCCTGTCAATCTGTCATTCTGCAGATCTACAGTACAGACTCGTCTTGTTCTATTTTTTCCACCCCCTTATCTATTTTTAGAAACTCCCCAAAAACTATTTAGTGTTCCCCACGTATATCCCCTTCCACCATAATTTTCTTGGAGTCTACAAAAATCGTTTACCCCTCAGTCAAAGGTGTGTTTCAGGAAGATTATTTGATGCCCTGTGTGTCTGTCAGTCCGGGTCAGGAAAAAAAGTAAGTTTGCAGAAGTTTTCATTTTCAATCCGTGTGGTGGATGAAGCTGTAAGAAAAGTATGTTGTAGATCTCTGAGTCTTCTTTCCAACGGTACCAGCCACGCCTCGATCGGCCTCCGAATCTGGGCGCAAGCATTTTTACCGTCAAGGCCTGCAGATCTATCATGTGTGCAGGTCCGAAATTATAGTCTGAAAAAAATTCAAGAACACGTGTCAAAAGTCAACTTCAGGAGCCGCCCTTTCAGGGAGTCAATCAGAGACATCCCGCCAACGTCCCAGCCAAGCGGCCTCTCCAGAAGACATCAGGAAGGCAGCGCTCTTTTGGAACAGATTACTTGCTGTCCACCGAGTCAGCTGCCGAGTTGGCGCAGCACCGAGTTGGAATAGTGCCGAGTCGGACCAGCAGGCCGAGTTCGTGCTAAGTTCGCCTCCAGATTGTTGCCCATCAACCCAGGGTCGGTCCTCCCGAGCCCCACTGTAGCTCTTTACCTCCCTGCGTGGAGTGGGCAATATAATTACTGTTGTAATTAAAGTTTTTACTATTGTAAACCAGGAGTTACCGTAACTGGCCGGGAACGTCTTCCCCACGTCCGGAGCGTGGAGGTACACTCGCTCCCCACTCTTTATCGCATTTGCTTATCTTGTATAGCTTTGAATGCCGCTGCGAGAGTAGGTTTCTAGCTAGATATACTCGTATCACCGCTGCGAGAGAGCGAGTTTGAGTGTTACCGTCCCGTGACTCAATCCGAGTCTACACGGAAAGACGATACCCGTGACTCACGGCCAGTTTCTCAACCGCGCCCAGTCCCACGTTTCTCTCGCTAAGGGACGTCCGTGAGCTAGAGTCCTAGGTTGCGTCCCCGTCCCGCATCAACTTGGTATCAGAGCGTCCGAGTTTGAGTCTAGGGTGTCTAAAATCAAAAAAGAAAAGAAAAGAGTGTCATTTACGTCTAGTCATCGTCTAAGTCGGTCTAAGGTTGCATCCGCATACCATTGTTCGGTATATAAAAAGGTGTTATCCGAACGTTAGGCTACGCCTATCGGGAAGGCCGCACACTTACGCGAGTGATCTTCGGATCGATTAACTCCGCCACGTACCGAATCTTGGTCGTGTCTAGGTTGGTAGTCGAGTCGGCATTCCAACTTTGCATTACTTAGGGTCGTGTCTAGTGTTTTGTCCAAGTGTCGGCATGGCCATCCACTAGCTTCCCCGTGTCCCATGGATTACCGAACACCTGGATCTTATCCATGGTGGCGATACTATCTAAAATGGAAGGACCACCCGAACCACCCCAAAAGGCCCGAAGCCCAGGACTGCTATGGCTCCAAAAACCCGAGTGACTACTTAGAGTGGGAAGCCGTTATAGACGACTACTTTGAGTGTTATCTTATGTCCGGTCCCGCGCAAGTCGACTTAGCCAAAAGGTGACTTTTCTATGAGGACGCCGAAACACGGAGGGACATCAAGTACTTCCGGGAAGATAGGAGGCTAAGGCCCATCGAGTCATGATGGGATATGAAGAGAGCGCTTAGGAGGGTCTACCTTCCCCGTCCACCTACCGCCAACTACGGGGGTCATACCACTAGCCATCCCCACCAACTCACCCGCAATCAAGTGGGCCACACCTCCAACCAACCCCGCCCCTTCACCCCCATCCAAGCCCTCCAAAGCAACCCCACTCAAGTGGTCCGCCCCGTCGCCTCCAACCAACCTCCCCTTGGCTTCCCCGTCCAATCCCACCCAAGCACCTCCAACCAAGTGGAAGCCCCGCTTCTAGTCGAGTCTAGGTCCACACCTGAGCCGAGAGCCGAGGAGCAAGTCCACTCCGAGGTCCCCACTCCAACCCGCTCCTTTGAGGAAATCGAGAAAAAGTTTTGGGATTGGTTGGAAAAGACACGGGCTTCTTCACTATCCATGAGTGCTCCATTGCCATCTACTTCCGAACTTTATTCGGAACCATCTTATTTGGAGCCACCAAAACCCGAGCCACCCGTGTTTCTTACGGGAACGCTATACATAGCCGAGCCACTTCTTAGTTGGCTCAAGGATGGCTTGGTCCCACGTCCTTACCCTTCTATGGACCCCACCTTACCTATAGTGCCCGTCAACTCCTTCCACACTACCTTTCGGTCTAGTCATCATGTTGATACATTGGATGACCTTATTATGGGATTAGACGCGCAATGAAAGTTGACGCATTTATTGGCCCGAAGCTTCGACCAACCCACTAGCCGTAGCTTCACCCATCCGGCCTTAGGGTCCATTACCTCCGTGTGCACCGTGGGTTGTATCACCACGGAGGTTCTCTTATTCCTCCCCATGTCGGCCGAACCCGACTTCATACCCTTTCGTCCGAGGGAGGAACCATACATCCTACACATGATCACCGTCCCACCAACAATGCATGAAGGTGACTATCCACACCTTCAAGACTTCTACACCGGGGACCGTGACTTGTGGGAACCTACCACAAGGGGTCATACCTTTTTTGATCCCTTTGACCCATTCCCTAGTGGACCCCTTGACCCACCTTATATACTTTAATTCTTCAAGGGAATCCACTACCACACTCCTTCCCCATGGGCCGGGTCGTCTACACCCACCAAGCCCGTTCACTTGTAAGATACACCATCCTCTAGGGGAAAGGAAGAAGATGCATTTGGAACCCCTGGCCCTCCCACCTCTAAGTCCAATATGCATGCATGGCCCACTTTAGGAGGTCTAGGAATTCCACATTCCGCCAACCACCTGTTACGTCTAATGCATGCATGGCACACATTCGGGTGTCCTGGTCCGCCGTCACCCATGTACGTTTCGGACTAACATTAGGTGTGTCTAGGGTCTTGTGTGTCTGTGCATACATCGAGTTGAGTCTGTCTGTATGCTCGCGTTGTTGGCCCTTTCGAGTTCGAGGCTTGTCGAACTATTGGGATCGGTTCTACCTCATATCGGATATAGTCACATAAGGGACAAGTGGTGATTCCTTGTGAGTCTTCGAGCCGCCTTCCCTCATTTGAGAGTGACCCCACCCCGGAATGTCCACCTCTAGCCTCATTCCCATGGCAGCGTGTGCATATCGAATCTATACGGGGTGAGCAGGTGTCGATTACTTGGAGTGGAGCGTACTCCGCGCTTCCAGGTACGATGACGGATCCGCCGACGTCACGAGCAGCCGTACCCCTTACTCGACGGGGTCGAGTTCCTCCCACCCGGGGAGAGTTGATGGGAATCGACGCCGGGCATTGATATTTTTATTTTACATTTGTGTCCTTTAGTTTACTTTTATATCCTTGGGAAAGTATATGTGCAATTGTAAGGCTTTGTAAGCCAATATGTCATTCCCTAGGATTGTGTGGGTTTTTATACAAATTGTCAGTAGGTCCAGCAAGGGAGCCCTCACTCCTTCTCCATTGGTCCACATAAGCCATATGGGTCCATGTGGGGCTGGTCAAAATCCTAGGTGGCATCTAGAAGGTCAATTGGACACATGGGAGACAAGTGGTTGAAAATGTCAAAGGGAGGCCACCTACCTTACCTACCTAGTCAAAGGAGTGTCCCCTCCATATGTAATTTATTTATTTTAGGTTTTTGACCACATGGGGGAAGAAAATAGCCTATTTCCCACGAAATATCCAGCCACCCACCCCTTGCCATTCTCTATATAAGCCTATGTATAGTGTCATTAGATATTAATGAAGGAAAAATTGGCATTTTGCCCCAAGAGAGCTCTTGGAGGGTGCGCCCCTCTCCCCCTATCTCCTAGCTGTTCTTCCCCTTCCTCCAGAAATCTAGGGTAGGAGACCATTTCTACCTTTCCCTCTCATCCTCTGAGTTCCCTTTCTGAAGCTGCCGCCGCCGTCGCACCACCGTCGCGCCGTCGCCACCGCCACCGGAGTTCTGTCTCCATCAGGATAGAACCCCACCTCCGTGAATCTATCTTTTTATGCTGTTGTCTGATCGAGTTGAAATTTTGATAGCTTGTTTCTCTCTTTGTTAGCTTTCCATCCATATATCTTATGCCCCATTCTGATCTCGTTTGATATTTTTCCCGCAATTTCTATACCACCCCTATCAATCTGTCATTCTACAGATCTACAGTACAGAGTCGTCTTGTTCTATTTTTGCCACCCCCTTATCTATTTTTAGAAACTCCCCAAAAAATACTGAGTGTTGCCCACGTATATCCCCTTCCACCATAATTTTATTGGAGTCTACAAAAATCGTTTACCCCTTAGTCAAAGGTGTGTTTCAGGCAGATTGTTTGCTGCCCTGTGTGTCTGTCAGTCCGGGACAGGAACAATAGTCAGTTTGTAAAAATTTTCATTTTCAATCCGTGTGGTGGATGAAGCTGTAAGAAAAGTATGTTATAGATCTCTGAGTCTTCTTTCCAACGGTACCAGCCACGCCTCGATCGGCCTCCGAATCTGGGCGCAAGCATTTTTACCGTCAAGGCCTGCAGATCTATCATGTGTGCAGGTCCGAAATTACAGTCTGAAAAAAATTCAAGAACACGTGTCAAAAGTCAACTTCAGGAGCCGCCCTTCAGGGAGTCGATCAGAGACATCCCGCCAACGTCCCAGCCAAGCGGCGCCTCCAGAAGACATCAGGAAGGCAGCGCTCTTTTGGAACGGATTACTTGCTGTCCACCGAGTCAGCTGCCGAGTTGGCGCAGCACCGAGTTGGAATAGTGCCGAGTCGGACCAGCAGGCCGAGTTCATGCTAAGTTCGCCTCCAGATTGTTGCCCGTCAACCCAGGGTCGCTCCTCCCGGGCCCCACTATCGCCCTTTACCTCCCTGCGTGGAGTGGGTAATATAATTACTGCTGTAATTAAAGTTTTTACTGTTGTAAACCGGGAGTTACCGTAACTGGCCGGGAATGACTTCCCCACGTCCGGAGCGTGGAGGTACACTCGCTCCCCACTCTTTATCGCATTTGCTTATCTTTTATAGCTTTGAATGCCGTTGCGAGAGTAGGTTTCTAGTTAGATATACTCGTATCACCGCTGCGAGAGAGCGAGTTTGAGTGTTACCATCCCGTGACTTGATCCGAGTCTACACGGAAAGACGATACCCGTGACTCATGGCCGGTTTCTCAACCGCGCCCGGTCCCACGTTTCCCTCGCTAAGGGACGTCCGCGAGCTACAGTCCTAGGTTGCGTGTCCGTCCCGCATCACCAGGTTGGTTAACATAGTTTTTGGCGGGGGCAGACTGCAGATGGCGGTCTGGCCAAGACAGCCTTCTGCAAGACACAGTCCCCAGGAGACCGCGTTCTGCCTATCTTCGTGTTTTATTTTTCTGTCAGATGGCGGCCATGTGGAGACCGCCACCACAGGTAATGGCCCTGCTAAGACCGCCACCATGTGGCTAACAGGTAGCGGCCATGTAATGACCGCCACCTCATCTGAGTGTTCCTTTCGGGTCGTTTTGGCTTCCGGTTGATTCGGTTTCGACCCCTTGGTTAGCCCTTGGTCCCGTGCATGTCTTGAATGTCCCGTAAGGGCCGTGACCGTGTTTGTGGGTGTTCAAAAGGTATTGTGTTACCTCGATTAGCATGCCGGCATAATTTAGAGGGTTCGGAAGACCCCATGTACTTCGGGATGTTCTGGTTTCACTAGATCGAGTTCCCTGTGTCTTGGTATGTGTGCGGGAGGTGTTTCCGTACCATACTAGTTTCTACGGAAATGGTTTCCGTATGGACCATGTGTATGGCCAATGGTCGAGTAACTTGCGACAGGTGTGTATGTAGCCAGTCTAATGGGAATCTGTGCCAAGAGCACTAACATTTTATTTGTATTTGTGTCCTTTAGTTTATTTTTATATCCTTGGGAAAGTATGTTCACATTTGTAAGGCTTTATAAGCCAATGTGTCATTCCCTAAGATTCTTTGGATTTTTGTGCAAAAGTCCAATAGGACCAGCAAGGGGCCCCCATCTCCTTTCCTATTGGTCCACCTAAGTCTTAGGGCCCATGTGGGGTCAGTCAAAGGTCCAAGGTGGGATTCTAGATGGCTTGACCATTCAAGGGGATAATTGGATTAAAAAGTCTAATATTCCAACCCTTAAAGTCCAAGATGCTTCCCCCTTATAATATAGTTTATCACATGTTATATTTTTTATTTTTTTGGTCATTTGACCACATGGGGAAGAAAATCCCCTCTCTCCCACGAAATTCCCAGCCCCCCACCCCTTGACATTGTCTATATAAGCCTATGTATAGTGTCATTAGATATATTAATGAAGAATTAAGTATTTTTGTCAAGAGCAAGCCCAAGGGCACCCCTTGTGTCTCTCCTCCCCTCTTGTAGATGGATTTCTGCCATTCTAGGGTGTGAAGCCCTCCTCTTGGTGTGACTCCAAGATCTTCACCTCCGCTGGATGCGACTTCCGGCCACCGCCTTCCGTTCGTGCCGCCAACGCGCCGCCACCGCCGCTTCGCCGGAGTTCTGTCTCCATCAGGACAGAACCCCAATCCCGAAATTCTAGTTATTTTATTTATAGTCTGATCAAACCCTAATTTTTAGGGTTTGTTCTGTCCATCTCCCTTAACCTCTAGTTCAAATTCCGTGTCATTTGGAAGTCATTATGTATTTTTTCCATATTTTTATTTGTCCTCTCAGTAATCTGCCCTTTTACAGATCTACGGGACAGAGTCACATTGTCGCATTTTCCCCACCCTCTTACAAATTTTCAGAAAATGCCAAAAAATTACTCAGTGTTCCACACATATATCCCCTTCCACCATAATTTTCCTGGAGTCTAGAAAATTCATTTCTCCCTCGGTCAAAGGTCAGTTTCAGGCAGATCCCTTGCTGCCCTGTGTGTCTGTCAGTCCGAGTCAGAAAAAGAAACAGACATACAGTCGTTTTCATTTTCAATCCGTCCACTGGATGGAGCTGTCAAAATTATATGTTGTATATCTATGAGTGCTCTTTCCAACGGTACCAACCACGCCTCGATCGGCCTCCGGATCTGAGCATCGTAATTCGTGTCGCCGAGGCCTGCAGATCTGCTCCCTGTGCAGGTCCGAAATTACAATCTAGAATATATTCAGAAATAAATATCAAAAATCAACTTCAGGAGCCGCCCCCCTTCAGGGAGTTGTTCAGGGACGCCCTGCCATCATCCCAGCCAAGCGGCGCCTCCGGAAGATCTCAGGAAGGCGACGTTCATTTAGAAACCGTTACTTGCTGTCCAGTGAGTCAGTAACCGAGTTGGCGCAGCACCGAGTTGGAATAGTGCCGAGTCGGACCAGCAGGCCGAGTTCGTACCGTACGCACCTCCAGATTGATGCCCGTCAACCCAGGGTCGGTCCTCCCGGGCCCCACTTGTAGCCCTTTACCTCCCTGCATGGAGTGGGCAATAAAATTCACTGTTGTAATTAACTTTTACCGTTGTTACCGGGAGTTACCGTACTTGGTCGGGAATGTCTTCCCCACGCCCGGAGCGTGGAGGTACACTCGCCACCCTCCTCGTAGGCATTGCTTTACTCGTATATTTTTGTATATACCGATGCATGAGTGATAGATTGTCTAGCTTGTTATCATTTTATCACCGTTGCGAGAGCAAGAGTGAGTGATCATCCCGTGACTCGACCCGAGTTAACGCGGAAAGGCCGATACCCGAGACTCACTGCCGATTTCTCAACCGCGCACGGTCCAACGTTTCCCTCGCTTAGGGACGATCGTGAGATAGAGTCCCATGTCGCGTATCCGTCCCGCATCACAGTCTGCATTTTAATGGTTTTCTTTAGAGAGTCTTTATGTCTAGTGAGCCTCCACTAGTTGTAGCCTGATGACACCTCGTGTCGGCCCACCTGAGAGTGGTGGCGGGGCAGTCCCGGCAAAGATAATTTTTAGGCTAGTTTCCGAGGGCCACCTTGCCTTGCAGTTAGAGTTCACCTGGGGGGGGAAACCAACTAGAGGCTTGGCTCAAGGTATTGAGCCTATGTGTGCACACGTGGTCAGGGACGTTGGACCCGCGCTGACGAGCGTGACCCTGACTAGTCCTTGTTTCTTGGTTACTTTTACGGTGTCTCAGTTACCGCGTTCGAGACGAGTGGGAGACACTCGAGGCATAGTATAAAACGTCAGTGGACGCGTCTGACCTTGCTTCTAGTAGAATGGTACTTCTATCACATGAGGTGTGATTCTCGTGAGAGCTCGTGACACATGTTCGTGGTTCTTGTGACACGTAAGTCATGGTTTGGTTTCCCATCTGTGATGACGTGGTTCTATGGGTAATGCCCATGTGTTTTCCGATGTAGAGGTCTCGAGTTCCCGGTTGAGTTACCGAGGTTTCACCCCTAGGTCGTGTCTAGTTCACGATAGTGGGATCATGATCATATCTTTCTACCGTGGGATCTGATTGGGCTTTCGTCGGTGTAGACGAGCCTTCGTGACAGAGGTGTCATGGCGTTTCCCGGTAGTGTGGTCAGGATTTCGTACTGGTTCGGTAGTTCTCGACTGTGAGATCGGGGTGTACTTGCGTTGCTGTTAGAAGTAGTTTAGATAGCTGAGATTTTACCGGTGGCTGTAGATACCGTTTATATTACGGTTGTACTTCCGTGTCCTTTTAAAACTGTTGCTACTCCTGTTGCTTTTTCTATTCTTGTTTGTAGCGCTGCTATTTTACCGTCGTTATTTTAGTTCCAGGGGTTCGCGAGACCCCTACTGAGCCAATCAGATGAGGCTCACCCCTTCCTTTTCAGGTGTAGCGGTTCGGCCTTAAGGTTGGAGGTGCAGCGCGGTGGTTCTTAGTTGCCAACTCGCGAGAACAGGGAATGTACCTGGTGCTTGAGTACGTTTCTTTTCCCTATAGACTATACTTTAGTTGGACTGGACTCTACTCTCTGTTGTAGTTATTTAATTGAAAATGTAATTTTATTTCTGTTAATTTAACGATCCATTATATATTGTTAATTATTGTTGCTGCACTTATTTCTAATTTCGATGTACCTTCACACACATTTTTAACTCTTCGGAGCCTTACAGCTCTTGGGTGGCGACTCAGGGTCCAAGAATATCGGGTTATTCTCGGTATTCGGATCATGGGCCGTTATAGTTGGTATAAGAGCTCTTGAGTTATGGACGTACATGAAAATTTGAGATAATTGCAGCATTCAGAGTCCATAAAGTCCAAGTGCAGTCGGCAACTGGCATACGGTTTGATGTTGATTACTTCTTGCTTTCTCGTTTAAGAGTTAGAATGCGCGGCGTTGGCGGTGTGCTGGCAGTTCCGGCTATTGTTAGAAGCCGACGGGGGCTTGGAAGAATGAGATAGAGATTTGTCTTTTCCTCTGGGGTGGCCCCTGTTGTGCTGGCCAAAAAGAGATTCTATCGGAATATGTGAGTCTATGGTGCAGCCTTTGAGGAATCTGTGATGAATTTAGGTGGCTGGCGGGAATTGCTAATTACGCGATGGCCATGAATGTACTCTAGTGGAATTATTATCGTTTCGGCCACCCTAGTTTGAGTCTTAATTAGCCAGTCCCTGAGGCGTTGAGGTCATGTTTTGAGATGGCAGAGCAGATGCTGTGGTCGAGAATGTGTTCGAATGAGGTGAGGATTTTCTCTGTGAGCTGTTAATTATTGAGCCCGACATTCTTGCCATGATATGTCACGTCAGAAATGATGCATTAGTCCCGATGATTTTTGCCTATTTTCATGACAAGATTGGGTAAAGATGCCCAAGCTACTTTTAGTCCTGCGCGTTCATGTGCATAAGGGCTATTCTAGCTGGGACCTGATCTGGTGTTGTGTAGCTGTGGTGTGGTCCGTGGCCTAAATGGTGGAGAGCTGAGACCATTGTGCACCACGGTGATCGTGCCGTGTGAGGCGGTAGGTGAGATATGTAGGCTTAATGTTATATCTGGGACTCAAGGATGGATCTTAGCAGATGTCGATCGTGGTTTGTGTTGTAGCTCTTGGCGTGGTGGCAACTCAGGAGATGGATGTTTCGAGGATTCTCAGGATTGAGAATGAATTGGAGTTAGTGAGGATAGATTCGAGGGAATCGTGTCCTGTAATTATTATTATGGCATCCTATGAGCCTGACATCTCTAATGTTCTTCTTCGTTCCTCGATAAGCATTTGGTGTGTTATCAACCCCGAGATCAGAGACATGCGTGAGTAGGGAGCGTGTGGCAACGGCTAGCTCAACTATTGTGGCAGCATATGGCTGGCGATTAGTAGAGTCAGTGCTCGAGGCATGGGGTGTTGTAGTTCGGCAAGCTGTGAAGGTGTGCCGAGGGATGCTACCAGTGTAATCCGACGGAACGCTTGGCAAGTGTTGTCGGAGGAGCTGATCTGATGGTGGCAATGATTTCTCCTTATGTTGGCTAGTGAGGTGCCTAGCATGTGTGAGACTCGAGATCAGGTTAACTGTGGAGACCCCCTCGTGTTATGAGAGGTATATTGATGTCCCGTTGGTTTGAGAGAATTGTGTGGAAGCTGGATTTCGGGTTCAACTGTATCGCATTGTGCGTGCGGGTTGATTGACTTCCCTTGTATCCCTCGGAGTCCGTGCGAGATGTTTGCCCTGTTTTGGCAATGCGATTGCCTGTGAGGATCCGCGCCCTTTCCCTTGATGCATGAGGATGTACCGGTGCCGTTCTGGAAGGATAATCACCAGTTGGGCTATGTTGTGAGCATTCGTGGCGGGTGTTGTGATTTCTGATACATAGTGAATTGGAGCCTGCGAAGCTGTTGGAGGATCGCCAGATTAAGAGTTAGAATCTGTGCTCTTGGTTCGAGATATGTTAGTTTCCTCACCCTGTTTGCTGGAGTCAGCTAGCTACATTGCGGAATGTCGGAATGCTGGATTCCGAGTTGTTTGTGTTGATTGCGTGAGTTGTGCAGAGTGCGCAGCGGAAGCGTGGTGGGCTCATGACCCACTGGTCCAGGATCGTAGTAACGGTTGCTACGGAATGACTTCAAGATTTGGTGAGTATGTTGGAGATTCTTGACCTGCGAGAGATGGTCGATCCCCTAGTGTAAGATTGCTTTTGGCAATGTGAGTCAAGTTGTTGCCATGCTGACACGAGGTATCGTGATATGTGGCACTGGCAGTGGAGAGAACTGGGGAAGCGTAATGGCGAGTGTGCTTTGTGAGTACCTTGTTCTCCCCTGGTAATGGTGTCAGGAAATGGTGATGGACCCGGTTGGGAGCTGTAAAAAAGAGCCTGACAGAAGACGTGGACACGATGATTCGAAGTCGGTAAACTAGATGTTCCACTCACGTTGGAACTGTGTCCGCGGTTTGGAATTGTGGATTGAGATGATGGAGTCCTGTCGTTGCATACTCCCCTGAGAGGGTAGAGTTGGCGAGAGTATACCAGAATTTGTTGCGATGTCCGAGCAATAACCGGCTCGCAAAGTGAGGTCTTGAGTGGCCAGTTGCGAGACATGCCTTTTCCTGAATTGGACTTGGGATAATAGGAGGTGTGTGTATTGAGACCGGAGTTGGTTCGATCGTGTTCTTGACTTTCGGGTCGTTGAGCATAAGGACGTTGTAGCATGGAGCCGACAGAATTGTGGTGTGAGCTAGTTAAGGCTCAGCGTCGGCTGTCCCTTGTGCAAGGTGTTAGATGTGCCAGCGTAATGAGAAGCTAATGTTCTGATCATTCTGCCAAGCAAGGATTCTAGTAGTGGCAGGATTCATGTCGTGGACTGTGTTTTCACGATGTGTGAGGTGGTGCCAGATCTATATTTTTCTGTATATCATGCTCGCTCTGAGGATCAGTGCATTGGGAGCTGGAGCGGGATGATTTTGTCCTTGATCATAGTCTGGTTGTGTCTCTCAGAGATTTTGTTTTTGCGGGACTTGCAGTTTTGTCGGAGTTCTAATAGCGTTGTCAGTCAGGTAAGACGTTCTTCCCATGTGACGTGATGGTTGCCTTAAATTTCGAGGATGTAATTTTTATAAGGGGGGAGGGATGTAATGCCTTGGATTATTAGGATCGTATATCCGCGGGTTTCAGATTATGTCCGAGAGGATTTCAGACTTGAATATTGATTATTCGGACCCTTGGATGGCTTGTATGTGAGTTATTTCTGGTCTGTGGTGGCGCGTTGAGCAGCCAAGCACTTTTTTGGAATTTTTCGGAGCGCTTTCGTGGGTCCTAAGTCGTGTTTTATTATTCACTCAGGTTTTTGGTTGTGTAACCTGTGGAACTCTGTGTAGGGTGAACCGCTGAGTTTTAGGACTCTGGGACATTATCGATGCGTTGAGCATATTTCGAGGATCAGGGAAATGAAGTTTGCCTATTTTTTTGATTTTCTTAAATCCAGAAATTTTATATAAATATTAACCCCCTATTTTCTCTCACCCCTCCCCTTCCACTGTTTCTCACTCCCTCTCTCTCTCTCTCTCTCCCATTTCTCTCTCTCTCTCTTCCCCTTTTGCCCGGGCGGCCGACCGTGGCGGAGGTGGACGAGGCAGGGACGGCGTGGGATAGCGAGTCGGGAGGACGGGGCGAAGATCGAGGCGGCGGCGGCGCGAGGAGATGCTCACGGAGTTCGTGGCCCAGTGGCGTGTGGAAGCTCGGATTCGTATGGAAATGACATTTTCGTGCGGTAAAAGCTTCGTTCAAGGTAGGGGGATGAATACATGGCTCATGTGTTTCCTTTCCTCGCGATTTTTAGGCCGTGGCGAGCATGAGAGTGGGTTGTTTTGCGCGAAGGGTCAATTTCGCATGCTTGGGGTTTGAGCGACGGATAGTTAGTTTTGACCATGTTTTCCATGTTTAAATGATGCCTCTTGGTGTCCCAGAGGTTAAGGGATTATTTCCCGTTGTTTTCCCCTTCACTTGGAAGTATTTGGGGCCTGGAATGGAGGATTTCACGTGGATTCGTGAAACGCGGCTCGGGTTGAGGTAGCGGCCGTACCAGAGACCGCAATCTGCCTCTAGATGCCTAGGCGGTCCTCTGGAGACCGCCATTTGGCCTTGTACGTTGGTTCCTAGTAACGGTCTTGCGACGGACCGTCTCCCGAAGGTGGCGGTCAGGGGAGGACCGCTACCAAGTTGGTTAACGTAGTTTTTGGCGGGGGCAGACTACAGATGGCGGTCTGGCCAAGACCTCCTTCTGCAAGACACGGTCCCCAGGAGACCGCGATCGACCTATCTTCATGTTTTTTTTTTCTGTCAGATGGCGGCCCTGTGGAGACCGCCACCAGAGGCAGCGACCCTGTTGAGACCGCCACCATGTGGCTAACAGGTAGCGGCCATGTAATGACTGTCACCTCATCTGAGTGTTCCTTTCGGGTCGTTTTGGCATCCGGTTGATTCGGTTTTGACCCCTTGGTTAGCCCTTGGTCCCGTGGATGTCTTGAATGCCCCGTAAGGACCGTGACGGTGTTTGTGGGTGTCCAAAAGGTATTGTGTTACCTTGATTAGCGTGCAGGCATGTTTTAGAGGGTCCGGATGACCCCATATACTTCGGGCTATTCTGGTTTCGCTAGATCGAGTTCCATGTGTCTTGGTATGTGTACGGGAGGTGTTTCTGTACCATACTAGTTTCTACAGAAATGGTTTCCGTATGGGCCATGTGTATGTCTAATGGTCGAGTCACTTGCGATAGGTGTGTATGTAGCCAGTCTGCATTTTAGTGTTTTCCTTTAGAGAGTCTTTGTGTCTAGTAAGTCTCCACTAGTCGTAGCCTGACGACACTTCGTGTCGGCCCACCTGGGAGTGGTGGCGGGGCAGTCCCAATAGAGATAATTTTTAGGCTAGTTTTCGAGGGCCCCCTTGCCTTGCAGTTAGAGTCCAACTGGGGGGGAAAACCAACTAGAGGTCTGGCTCAAGGTATTGAGCCTGTGTGTGCACACGTGATCAGGGATGTTGGACTCGTGCTAACGAGTGTGACCTTGACTAGTCCTTGTTTCTTGGTTACTATTACGGTGCCATAGTTGCCGGATTCAAGGTGAGTGGGAGACACCCTAGGCACACTATAAGACGTCAATGGATGGGTCTAACCTTGCTTCTAGTGGGAGGGTACTTCTGTAGAGGGTACTTCTATCACATGGCGTGTGATTCTCGTGACTCTTGTGATTCTCAGGAGAGTTTGTGACACATGTTCATGGTTCTCGTGACACATAAGTTGTGACGACCCAGACTCCAGATATCGGATATACCCGATATGACTACTGAGTAGACCCGATACCACTTGGAACCCGTGAAGCCTCCCAAGAGCTGTAAAGCTCCGAAGGGATAAAAGGACTGTTGTGTAGTACATTGAAGTCGCAGATATAACAGTAAGTAATTAAATTTCATTAATCAGGTTTGCTAAAGTAGCCGAAATAAAATTATTTTTTAATTAATAGTTAAAATTAACAATTATACCAGAGTCCAGTCCAAAAGAAAGACAAGTACAGTCCAAAAGGAAAGAAGAACGTACACTGAAGTCGGGGGAAGCCCGATGCAGGTACCGCTGGCAACTACGAGCACGCTACACCAGGAACCCCGAAGGAAGAAGAGCGCCACACCTGAAAAGCAGGGGTGAGCCTCGTGTCACTGGCTCAGTAGGGGTCACGCGGATCCCCACTGAAAAATAACGCAGTAACACAGAACAACAGCTAAAACAGCAGCAGTAGGAAAGCAAGAAAAGCTAAACTACAACTAGAAAGCTGTAAAAGAAAGCTGCAAAGGCAGGAGTAGAAACAGTTAAAAGAAAAGGGAAAAACCAAGCCGTAAAGAAAGAGAACACGGCTGCCGAGCAAAGCACGTCTCCCTAAGCTACTCCAAACAACGACAAAAGGGTGAACCCTGATCTCACGAAGTCAGGAGTTACCGATCCGTCAGCTAACCGTTAGCCCAAAGGCTAAAGCCCACGAAACCAGGTAAAAGCCCTAGGAAAGACTTAGACAGACACAGACACCGAAGCATACACGACTAGATCGTCATGCACGCAACAGAGAGTCAACCTCGGGTAAAGTCAAGAACAGACTAACCCAGATGTTGCATCCCATAGTTCGTGCTTGATTTCAATGATATCAAAACGATTATGTTTGTGTGTGTATGTGTTTCATTGAGCAGCATGTTTTGTGTGTATGTGTTTCATTGAGCAACATGTTTTATATCTTGATTTGATGAGTTGAAAGATGGAGTCAATGTTTACTCTTGAAAGCCATGTGAACTCTCGGTGTTTAAGGAACTAATGTTATATTTATGTTGGTTTGTAGGAACACAACTTCATGGTTCATACTTGGAATCTTAAGGAGTCCATCAATGAAGTTCTTCTTCTTAAAGGGAGTTAACTCTGTTCGTGTTTGAAAGTTATATGAATGATTTGTATTTAAGGATCTCATGCCTTGAATATTTTGATTTGCAGGATCAAAATCTATGATTCATGTTTGGAACTCAAAGGAGTGCATCAATGAAGATCTTATTAAAAAAGGGAGTTGACTAACTCACTGCATTGTGATGACTCTTCTATATTTCATGCATTCCATCAAATAACTTTTCACAATCTTGGTTGGGTATTTTCATGCGCTTTCCTCGTAAGATTTTTGGGCTTGAAATAACCTCAACCTTGTAACTTTAAATTTGATGGATGTGATCTTCTAAGTTGCTAATGACATGAATGTGGTTCATGCATGTGAAGACAATGTTCCTCGTGAAAATAAGGCTTCATGAGAGTTTTTAATCAACAAGAATGCCATTTGAATGAATGTGGTTCTATGATATTATGCATGCTTTGCATTGGCATGATTGTTAACACTTGTGTAATGAAGCATCTTGATGTTGAAGATTTGGTTGATTCAAGAATGTGATTGAATGGTTGAGCTTCCATGTTATTATATTTGATTGAATGATAGATTCATGCTTATCATTACAAAACTTTGTCATTTGGTCAAATGTATTTTTGCTAAGTGATTTGAGAAGCAAAACACATGTTTGAATAGGTTCAATGATGTATTTCATTGTGAACATGTTCATAGTGTTAATGCATAACTCATATATTTTGATTCTCAACTAACCTCTTGGTTTATCATGTTTTTCAGGATGTAAAATCATTGTTGATCTTCATGGGATTATGGTAACATTTAATCAATTGTTTCCCTTTGGTTTGATGGTGGTTTTAGTTATTTTTAAACTCAAACTATCTTACAGTCTTCACCATTTTCAATCCAACCATTGGATCTCCCCTCTGAAAATTTTATGTTGTAGCTCTGGGAGTCCTCTTTCCAACGCCTTCAGTCTCGCTACGATCGGAGTTCGGAGCTAGGAGAATTAATTCCTGCCGCCGAAGCGCGCAGAGCTGTTTTTGTGTACCCTGCCTGAAAGGGTCGACCCCCACTAAAAGGGTCGACCCATGGGCTCGACCCCTTTAAACCTGGCTCTTTTTTTTTGGCCCCGATAGCAACCTAGTTGCCAAGGGTCGACCCCAGGGGTCGACCCCCACTGAAAGGGTCGACCCCAAGGGTCGACCCCTGTAACAGAGGGCCTCTTTTTGTGTATTCCAGCAACTTGGTTGCCGAGGGTCGACCCCAAGGGTCGACCCCTTCCGGACGGGACTTACGAAAGTGTTTTAAACTTATTGTAAACCCTATTAAACCATTCTAAATTATACCCTAATGGTTCCTAATCATGTTAGGGTGTTTTAAACTCATTTTAGAAGGGGTATATGGGTCATTTGGTTTGTCTCCTATATATATCAATGTGTTGCTCCGAATTTCAGAAGTGATTAACCCTAATGCTCATTTGTTCTTTCGTATATGTGAAGAAAAGGGGGAAAACGTGGTGGAGCTCTTCCAATGAGGATATCATCTACATCCGTGAAGATCTGGAGCTCGTGGAAGAAGAAGAAAAGGAGCGATCGAAGAGAGGATCAAGAGGACGTAAGAATCGTCGTCATCCGGCTACCCTCCAACTCGTGGTTCAAGGAACATCATCAACCGGCCTTGGAAAACAAAGGGGGACTACTTCTATGTCTTCTATCAGTTCTTTGTGATATGTTCTATAATCTATATTTTGGGTTTGAGCATGCTTGAGTATTTGTGTGTTTATTTTTTGAACAATAGAGATACTCGTGTGTGTGACCGTTTGTGTATACGGTCGTGTTTGATCGCCTTCGTGCGATCGTGTTTGTGTTATTGTGCTGCGGTTGTTGCAGCGTGTGTGTGTGTGTTGTGATCCGGTCGTCGGATCGTGTGTGTGTTGTGATCCGGTCGTCGGATCGTGTATGTGTTTGTGATCCGGTCGTCGGATCGTGTGGGAGACTTCGTCTCCGTCTGTGTGTGTGTGTTGGGGCGTGTCCCCGTGTGTGTGTGGGGATTCATCCCCGTGTGTGTTTGGAGCGTCGTCTCCGTGTTGGGGATTTATCCCCGAGTGAAGCCTCACCGGGTTTGGTGAGGGGTGGACGTAGGGAGCCCGTCGTGGTCCTGAACCACCTTAAAAATCTCAGTGTCCTATGGTTTGCATTGTGGTTTGCCTTGTTATGTTTAACAGCTTAATGTGTTTATCTTAATCGTGTGTGAACGGTGAGATTGAGAGAATTTAATCATCTTGCTTGAGTGAAATCTTCAATCTCGTCAAGGTTGTTAATTCCGCTGTGCGCTTGTCTATGTTTTTAATCGGTCATAGTTTTTAGTAGTAGGATCTATTCACCCCCCCCCTCTAGATCCGTGTTCCTGTACTACGAGACCCAACAATTGGTATCAGAGCAAGGCTCTACTGTCTCTAGATCTCACGATCTACAGAGTGATCCCAGTGCTTGTTCAATCATGAGTTTTTCTGTCGAACAGTTTCAATGAATTCTGCACATATTTTTAATGGTTCTGATTTTTCCTTGTGGTTGGGCAGATTATGTAGGACTGCAAACTCTGTTAATCCAAAACTTTGGAAGTTGATTCATAATGGTCCTCACATTTTACCTTCAGATGAGACCAAGTGGTCTAAACATGATAAATTGAAGAATCATGAAAATATTATTATCTTGAGTTTATTACAAGCTGCCGTAGACACTGACTTGTTTCCATTTGCTTCTTCTTGTAGAACGGCAAAGGAGCTTATGGATCGGTTAATCAAAGCTCAAGAGATGGAAGGGCAAAAAGGTTTCATGGCCGACGATGCTGATCAATGCCATGATGAAAATGTTGATGAGGTAAATTCTGAAAATGAAGAACTCTCTATTGAGGAATGGCAAATGGCATATGCTGAACTGTATAAAACATGCAAGAAACTCAAATCTGAAAATAAGAACTTGAAAAGGAAGATTAATGAGAATGTGCATGATAATCCTTCCTGTGAAAATTGTAAAACTTTGGACTCAAAGATTGAGAATCTGGAATATGAAAAAGAACTTCTAGAATCCAAAGTTGAATTATTTTCAGATGATATGTCTTGTATGAATGAAGAGATTGAGATGTTTAGAAAATCTAATACTGCTCTTGAAATTGATAATGATACCCATGATTTGCTTGATCAAAATAAACACTTGTTGTCTAAGATTTCATTGCTTGAAGAAACAGAAAAATATCTTAGAAACAAGTTAGCTTCTTTGTCTGATGATGATAAGTTGTTTGAGAAATTGCTTGATTCTGAAATTGATAACAAGAGCATCATGGATGAAAATGAAGATCTTAAAAAGAAAAATGGTGCTTATGTTGATTCAGAATTCCTTGCTTGAGGGAAGATTGAAATGCCTTGATAAGCTTGAAAAAGAAACTTCTTTGTTGAAATCTGAGAATGAACAATTGCTTGTTAAGATTTCAAAGTTTGTTGAAACTGAGAAAGTTCTTGAAAACTTAACTGAAAAACTCTATGCCATGAATGATGAAAACAAGAAAATCTTGAAAGAGAATGAAAACTTGGAATCTGTGAACTGCTTACTTAGTGAAAAAATCTTTGGATGTGAAAAAAAAATCAACATCTTGAAGTTTGATTTGTCTAGATTTATCAAAGGGAAGGAGAACTTAGACACTTTGTTAGGTGTTAAAGTGAACTTTAAAAAGAGGGTCTTGGTTACATCCCGGTCAACAAAAAATCTTTTGAATCAAAAATGAAAACCTCTTTTGTTCGTGCCTCTGACATTCCTAGCACCTCCAAAGCTCCTCCTCCCATTTCTCAAATGAAAACTTCTGAAAATAGTTTTGAGAAAAAGAATAATCTCAACACAAAATCCACCATGCAAGAAGGGTATCAAAAAGTTCAGAATGGGTGAAAAATAAATTGAATGTTGAATGTTTCTATTGTGGCATGCATGGCCATGAAATGATGATTGTGTTGTCTTGAAAGTAGATGATCAAAATGCCTGCAAAAATAAACCTTCCTTCAAAAGAAAGAAAAATATCTCATATTTTTATTGTCACAAACTTGGCAATGTCATGGATGATTGCTTTGTGAAACAAAATGATGATTATCGTGCCATGAATGCTAAGTATAATTTTCAAAGAAAATTCAGAAATGAACATGTCTTTCATGCTCAAAGGTTTGCATTCAATAAGAGAAACTTGACCACAAACACTCATGCAAACAATGGAAACTCATTCCGTAGACCCACATCACCTTACTGCTTTCATTGTGGGAAATACGGTCATGTATGAAAGAATGTTGGTTTTTGAAAATAGAAAATCTCCATGCTTCTAGAATGCATGCTAGGTCTAATTTTGTTAAATCTAGACCTTTTGAAAATAGAAGATGGAATGATTTGAAAATTCCTTTACTCCTAAAAGGAAGCCTTTGGTAAAACTATTTTCCTCAATACCTTTATTGTGGAAACCATGGACATGTCATTGAGGATTGCAGGATCATGAAGAATGATGATATTGTGGCAACGAAAAAGAAGAAAGTGGTTGGTGGCAATGCTACTAACATCAAGGGACCCAAAAAGGCTTGGGTGCCCAAATCCCTTGAATGAATTGGCTTTGATGCAAGTGTACCTTGAGGTAAATAAAGAATGAAAGGGGTTCCAATAAAAAGGAACAATGCACACTCACTTGGTAAAATCCCAACTTTGCTCTTTCATTGTCAAATTTGATGGTTTTGATGACTTGGGATGATATTTTAGTGTGTTCTCATGTTATGCTCTAATTTCTTCACAAGCCACATATGTATTCAATGGATGAATATTTGGTATATCAAATGGTGGTTAGAGAAGGTTGGACTACGTTCAACTGGATACTTCCACTAAGCGTGATGGTGGTCTTCGGACCTATGTTCTCCGCCTAGTACCAAAATTCAGAAGTTGAATTATATGGCTTATAAAGAATCTTGTGTTGTGAATGAAATCAATTTGCCTTTGATTTGAATAGCTTTCAAATTGAATCTGAAAAACTCTCTTGTTTCATAAGGTAAAATTCTCTGAACTATGGACTTGCTTGATCAAATGCAACAATTGATATTGAATGTTGACCATGGCTCAGTTTAAAGCTCATTGACCATATGAGATTGATTCGCCAAATTGATAAGTTGTTTGACGTGTTCATAAATCTACTCTTGATAATGGTTGTTCAAACACTTATCTTGCTCATTTGCTAAATTTTGTGTGAAATCTGTTGGAAACTCGGTTATTTGCATATTCACACATGCGGGGCGTATCATGTTCAAATTGAAGCTTATGTCTCATGAAATATTATCTTTGAATGATCATGGTTGAACATTTGGGTTCTAAGGGATATGGCTTTTCATGATGAAATCTGAAATAAAATGCTCATGATTCAGTGCCAAAATTATTAAAAATTCATCTCATGCATTCACCTGATTCATGCTTTTCTTATATGCTCAAGTCATTACAAAAAGCTGAAAACTTGCATAAAAAGAATACATTGACATCTTTGCATATCATTCATACTATGCATATAAAATGACAAAAAGATGCATATTGCATCTTCATGCATAGAGAGCATATGCATAAATTTCATGATAATCGCATATCTTGACTCCTGAATGCTTGCATGAATACTTCCATAAATCATTGCATGCGCGTATATATTTATCTTTTAAAACCATTCTTGGAAAATTTATAAGACCTCACCTCCTTGTTAAATAACTTTGCAGTGATTTTATTCATATGTGATACATGTCATATATTAAGGGGGAGGATTTATTTCCGACCGTGCATACATTTAGGGGGAGTCGTAGCCGTGTCTTATCGAATTCATTTTATACATGCAAAACAAAAATTTACCTCCACACTCTTTCACATAATGAATTCAATGACTTTCATTGATAAGGATTTAAGAAATTCCTTCTAACACTTTAAAGGGAACTTGAATCTCTACATCGACATTAAAGAGTAATCGTGAGGAAAAAGTTGCCTACCCCACAAAAATTCAATAAGTGGAATGTGGATCCGAGTAATCGGGAATCCCCCCTGAAACAGAGGAAACTCGCGTCAAAAGGAGAAACAAAAATCCATATGTGTGACGAATCCAAGTAGCCGGGAATCCCCATTGAGACATATGAGGAAACTCGTGCCGAAAGGTGAAGTCTATTAAAAGAAATAAAATCAGGGTTGTGCGAAGCTACCGAAAGTCGAGAATCTAAAGTGAAAGTGTAGAGAGAAGATTACCTTCTAGTGTTCTTTAGAAAATCTGAAAATCCATATGTTTTGAAGCTCATTAGTCATTGCCTCACATTTCACATGGCATTTTTGTGATGTATGTATCTTATGAATTTACCTACATTCATGGTTTATGTAGTACTCCTAGTTGTGTTTGCATAAATCTCTTAGTTATGCTTCATGTCTTACATTCTTGAATTTGAATCACATGCTCTTTTCTTAACCCGTACCTCATTAAGGGGGAGTTACTATATGTAATATTTGTGTGCATGACGATTGTGCTTGTGTGCTTACATGTTCATGTATTCCCCTTGAGTCTAATTCTGAGCATAAACATTGCATTTGAAGGATAGAAGTTATCATGTGCATAGCTTCATATCTTGCATGATTAGCATTCACAAAGTGCATATTCAGTGCTAATTTCCATATTTACATATTTAACATTTTTAGCATGTATATAGGTCAATCATGATATCATCTTGATCAAATCCATATTTTTCAACAATTGGCACAGTTCATTCTGAAATACATATTCTGAACACTTCATGTTGCATAAATGTCAAAATGAGTTCAACCACCAATTGGTATCATGATCAACAACTGCTATCTTTGAGGCTCTCTCTCTTCGAGAATTGAAATTGCCTATGTTTGTGCCTCTATCTTGATCAACGCTTGGTTTCATATATTTGAGCCCCTACTTAACATCAATTGGCCCTTAAATTGGAAACTCATCTCCTTTGCCCTAACATGTTCATTTTATGTCACATGCTCCCTTGTCTTTTTGTAGATGACAAAAAGGGGGAGAATGATTGGTGTGTGCTCAATGGTGTATGAATGTTGTTGTCTTGGGGAGAATGTGAGAACTGGTTATGCTCAATGTTTGCACATGTTTGCAAAATCTGTATTATCATACACATCGTTTTGTCATCATCAAAAAGGGGGAGATTGTTGCATCCCATAGTTTCGTGCTTGGTTTCAATGATATCAAAACGATTGTGTTTGTGTGTGTATGTTTTCATTGAACAACATGTTTTATATCTTGATTTGATGAGTTGAAAGATGAAGTCAATGTTTACTCTTGAAAGCCATGTGAACTCTCGGTGTTTAAGGAACTAATGTTATATTTATGTTGGTTTGTAGGAATACAACTTCATGGCTATACTTAGAATCTTAAGGAGTCAATCAATGAAGCTCTTCTTCTTAAAGGGAGTTAACTCTATTCATGTTTGAAAGTTATATGAATGATTTGTATTTAAGGATCTCATGCCTTGAATATTTTGATTTGCAGGATCAAAATCCATGATTCATGTTTGGAACTCAAAGGAGTGCATCAATGAAGATCTTATTGAAAAAGGGAGTTGACTAACTCACTGCATTGTGATGACTCTTCTATATTTCATGCATTCCATCAAATAACTTTTCACAATCTTGGTTGGGTATTTTCATGCGCTTTCCTCGTAAGATTTTTGGGCTTGAAATAACCTCAACCTTGTAACTTTAAATTTGATGGATGTGATCTTCTAAGTTGCTAATGACATGAATGTGATTCATGCATGTGAAGACAATGTTCCTCGTGAAAATAAGGCTTCATGAATATTAATTTTTGTCAACAACAATGCCATTTGAATGAATGTGGTTCTATGATATTATGTATGCTTTGCATTTGGCATGATTGTTAACACTTGTGTAATGAAGCATCTTGATGTTGAAGATTTGGTTGATTCAAGAATGTGATTGAATGGTTGAACTTCCATGTTATTATATTTGATTGAATGATAGATTCATGCTTATCATTTCAAAACTTGTCATTTGGTCAAATGTATTTTTGCTAAGTGATTTGAGAAGCAAAACGCATGTTTGAATAGGTTCAATGATGTATTTCATTGTGAACATGTTCATAGTGTTAATGCATAACTCATATATTTTGATTCTCAACTAACCTCTTGGTTTATCACATTTTTCAGGATGCAAAATCATTGTTGATCTTCATGGGATTATGGTAACATTTAATCAATTGTTTCCCTTTGATTTGATGGAGGTTTTAGTTATTTTTCAAACTCAAACTGTCTTACAGTCTTCACCATTTTCAATCCGACCGTTGGATCTCCCCTCTAAAAATTTTATGTTGTAGCTCTGGGCGTCCTCTTTCCAACGCCTCAGTCTCGCTTCGATCGGAGTTCGGAGCTAGGAGAATTAATTCCTGCCGTCGAAGCGCGATGAGCTATTTTTTGTGTGCCCAGCCACTGCATGGGTCGACCCCTGGGGTAGACCCACTGCAAGGGTCGACCCCATGGGTCGACCCCTGTAACATAGGGTATTTTTTTATGTTTTCCAACAACCTGTTGCCCGAGGGTCGACCCCTTCCGGACGGAGCTTACGAAAGTGGTCAAATCTTATTGAAAACCTTTTCAAACCTTTCTATAATATACTCTAATGGTTCCTAATCATGTTAGGGTGTTTTAAACTCATTTTAGAAGGGGTATATGGGTCATTTGGTCTGTCTCCTATATATATCAATGTGTTGCTCCGAATTTGAGCAATGATTAACCCTAATGCTCATTTGCTCTTTCGTATAGGTGAAGAAAAGGGAGAAAACGTGGTGAAGCTCTTGCAAGAAGGAAATCATCTACTTCCGTGAAGATATGGAGCTCGTGGAAGAAGAAGAAAAGGAGCGGATCGAAGAGAAGATCAAGAGGACGTAAGAATCATCTTCATCCGGCTTCCCTCCAACTCGTGGTTCAAGGAACATCATCAACTGGCCTTGAAAAATAAAGGGGGATCATTTCTATGTCTTCTATCAGTTCTTTGTGATATGTTCTATGATATATATTTTGGGTTTGAGCATGCTTGAGTATTTGTGTTTATTTTCTGAACAATAGAGATACTCGTGTGTGTGACCGTTTGTGTATACGGTCGTGTTTGATCGCCTTCGTGTGATCGTGTTTGTGTTATTGTGCTGCAGTTGTTGCAGCGTGCGTGTGTGTGTGTTGTGATCCGGTCATCGGATCGTGTGTGTGTTGTGATCCGGTCGTCGGATCGTGTATGTGTTTGTGATCCGGTCGTCGGATCGTGTGGGAGACTTCGTCTCCGTCTGTGTGTGTGTGTGTTGGGGCGTGTCCCCGTGTGTGTGTGGGGATTCATCCCCGTGTGTGTTTGGAGCGTCGTCTCCGTGTTGGGGATTTATCCCCGAGTGAAGCCTCACCGGGTTTGGTGAGGGGTGGACGTAGGGAGCCCGTCGTTGTCCTGAACCACCTTAAAAATCTCAGTGTCCTATGGTTTGCATTGTGGTTTGCCTTATTATGTTTAACAACTTAATGTGTTTATCTTAATCGTGTGTGAACAGTGAGATTGAGAGAATTTAATCATCTTGCTTGAGTGAAATCTTCAATCTCGTCAAGGTTGTTAATTCCGCTGTGCGCTTGACTATGTTTTTAATCGGTCATAGTTTTTAGTAGTAGGATCTATTCACCCCCCCTCTAGATCCGTGTTCCTGCACTACGGGACCCAACAATTGGTATCAGAGCGAGGCTCTGCTTCCCTAGATCTCACGATCTACAGAGTGATCCCAGTGCTTGTTCAATCATGAGTTTGTCTGTCGAACAGTTTTCAATGAATTCTGTACATATTTTTAATGGTTCTGATTTTCCCTTGTGGTTGGGCAGATTATGTAGGACTGCAAACTCTGTTAATCCAAATCTTTGGAAGTTGATTCATAATGGTCCTCACATTTTACCTTCATATGAGACCAAGTGGTCTAAACATGATAAATTGAAGAATCATGAAAATATTATTGTCTTGAGTTTATTACAAGCTGCCGTAGACACTGACTTGTTTCCATTTGCTTCTTCTTGTAGAACGGCAAAGGAGCTTATGGATCGGTTAATCAAAGCTCAAGAGATGGAAGGGCAAAAAGGTTTCATGGCCGACGATGCTGATCAATGCCATGATGAAAATGTTGATGAGGTAAATTCTGAAAATGAAGAACTCTCTATTGAGGAATGGCAAATGGCTTATGCTGAACTGTATAAAACATGCAAGAAACTCAAATCTGAAAATAAGAACTTGAAAAGGAAGATTAATGAGAATGTGCATGATAATCCTTCCTGTGAAAATTGTAAAACTTTGGACTTAAAGATTGAGAATCTGGAATATGAAAAAGAACTTCTAGAATCTAAAGTTGAATTATTTTCAGATGAGATGTCTTGTATGAATGAAGAGCTTGAGATGTTTAGAAAATCTAATACTGCTCTTGAAATTGATAATGATACCCATGATTTGCTTGATCAAAATAAACACTTGTTGTCTAAGATTTCATTGCTTGAAGAAACAGAAAAATATCTTAGAAACAAGTTAGCTTCTATGTCTGATGATGATAAGTTGTTTGAGAAATTGCTTGATTCTGAAATTGATAACAAGAGTATCATGGATGAAAATGAAGATCTTAAAAAGAAAAATGGTGCTATGTTGATTCAGAATTCCTTTCTTGAGGGAAGATTGAAATGCCTTGATAAGCTTGAAAAAGAAACTTCTTTGTTGAAATCTGAGAATGAACAATTGCTTGTTAAGATTTCAAAGTTTGTTGAAACTGAGAAAGTTCTTGAAAATTTAACTGAAAAACTCTATGCCATGAATGATGAAAACAAGAAATCTTGAAAGAGAATGAAAACTTGGAATCTGTGAACTGCTTGCTTAGTGAGAAAATCCTTGCATGTGAAAAAGAGACAAATGATTGAAAATGACTTGTCTAGATTTGTCAAAGGGAAGGAGAACTTAGACACATTGTTAGGTGTTAAAGTGAACTTTAAAAAGAGGGTCTTGGCTACATCCCGGTCAACAATAAATCTTTTGAATCAAAAATGAAAACCTCTTTTGTTCATGTCTCTGACATTCCTAGCACCTCCAAAGCTCCTCCTCCCATTTTGAAAAGAAAACTTCTGAAAATAGTTTTGAGAAAAAGAAAAATCTCAACACAAAACCCACCATGCAAAAAGAGTTTCAAAAAGTTCAGAATGGGCGAAAAATGAAATTGAATGTTGAATGTTTCTATTGTGGCATGCATGGCCATGAAATGAATGATTGTGTTGTCTTGAAAGTGGATGATCAAAATGCCTGCAAAAATAAACCTTCCTTCAAAAGAAAGAAAAATGTCTCATGTTTTATTGTCACAAACTTAGCCATATCATGGATGATTGCTTTGTGAAACAAAATGATGATTATCGTGCCATGAATGCTAAGTATAATTTTCAAAGAAAATTCAGAAATGAACATGTCTTTCATGCTCAAAGGTTTGCATTCAATAAGAGAAACTTGACCACAAACACTCATGCAAACAATGGAAACTCATTCCGTACACCCACATCACCTTGCTGCTTTCATTGTGGGAAATACGGTCATGTTATGAAAGAGTGTTGGTTTTTAAAAATAGAAAATCTCCATGCTTCTAGAATGCATGCTAGGTCTAATTTTGTTAAATCTAGATCTTTTGAAAATAGAAGATGGAATGATTTGAAAATTCTTTACTCTAAAAGGAATCCTTTGGTAGAAAGCTATTTCCTCAATGCTTTATTGTGGAAACCATGGACATGTCATTGAGGATTGCAAGATCATGAAGAATGATGATATTGTGACAACGAAAAAGAAGAAAGTGGTTGGTGGCAATGCTACTAACATCAAGGGACCCAAAAAGGCTTGGGTGCCCAAATTCGTTGAATGAATTGGCTTTGATGCAAGTGTGCCTTGAGGTAAATAAAGAATGAAAGGGGTTCCAATAAAAAGGAACAAGGCACACTCACTTGGTAAAATCCCAACTTTGCTCTTTCATTGTCAAATTTGATGGTTTTGATGATTTGGGATGATACTTTAATGTGTCTCATGTTATGCTCTAAATTCTTCACAAGCAATATATGTCTTCGATGGATGAATACTTGGTATATCAAATGGTGGTTAGAGAAGGTTGGACTACGTTCAACTGGATACTTCCACTAAGCGTGATGGTGGTCTTCGGACCTATGTTCTCCGCCTAGTATCAAAATTCAGAAATTGAATTATTTGGCTTACAAGGAACCATGTGTTTTGAATGAAATCAATTTGCCTTTGATTTGCATGTGCTTTCAAATTGAATCTGAAAAACTCTCTTGTTTCAAAAGGGTAAAATTCTCTGAACTATGGACTTGCTTGATCAAATGCAACAATTGATATTGATGTTGACCATGGCTCAGATTGAAACTCATTGACCATGTGTGATTGATATGATAAATTGATAAGTTGTTTGACATGTTTGAAAATCTCCTCTTGTTAAAAGATGTTCAAACACTTATCTTGCTCATTGTCAAATTTTGTGTGAAATCTATTGGGCACTTGGTTATTTGCATATTCACACATACAGGGCGTATCATGTTCAAACTGAAGCTTTTGTCTCATGAAATATTGTCTTTGAATGATCATGGTTGAACATTTGGATTCCATGGGATATGATTTTTCACGATGAAATGTGAAATAAATTACTCATGATTCAGTGCTAAATTCATTAAAAATTCATCTCATGCATTCACATGTTTCATGCTTGTCTTAAATGCTCAAGTCATTACAAAAATTGAAAACTTGGATAAAAAGAATGCATTGACATTTTTGCATATACATACTATGCATATAAAATGATAAAAAGATGCATATTGCATATTCATGCATATAGAGCATATGCATATATTTCATGATAATCGCATATCTTGACTCGTGAATGTTTGCATGTATGTTTCATGAATCATTGTATGCTTGTAAGTATTTAACCTATGAAACATTTTCTTGATCTTTCTAAGATCTCACATCCTTGATAAATAACAATGCAGTGATTTTATTCATATGTGCTACATGTCATATATTAAGGGGGAGGATTTGTTTCCGGCCGTGCATACGTTTAGGGGGAGTCATAGCCGTATCTTGTCAAATTTATTTTATACATGTAAAATAAAAATTTACCCTCACACTCTTGCACATAATGAATTCAATGACTTTCATTGATAAGGATTTAAGAAATTCCTTCAACACTTTAAAGGGAACTTGAATCTCTACATCGACATTAAAGAGTAATCGTGAGGAAAAAGCTGCCTACCCCACAAAAATTCAATAAGTGGAATGTGGATCCGAGTAACCGGGAATCCCCCCTGAAACAGAGGAAACTCGCGTCAAAAGGAGAAACAAAAATCCATATGTGTGACGAATCCAAGTAGCCGGAATCCCATTGAGACATATGAGGAAACTCGCGCCGAAAGTGAAGTCCATTAAAAGAACAAAATCGGGTTGTGCGAAGCTACCGATAGTCGAGAATCTAAAGTGAAAGTGTAGAGAGGAGATTACATTCTAGTGTTTTTTAGAAAATCTGAAAATCCATATGTTTTGAAGCTCATTAGTCATTGCCTCACATTTCACATGGGTATTTTTGTGATATATGTATTTTATGAATTTGCCTACATTCATGGTTTATGTAGTACTCCTAGTTGTGTATGCACAAAACCTCTTAGTTATGTTTCATGTCTTATACTCTTGAATTTGAATCACATGCTCTTTTCTTAACCCGTGCCTCATTAAGGGGGAGTTACTATATGTTATATTTGTGTGCATGATGATTGTGCTTGTGTGCTTGCATGTTCATACATTCTTCCTTGAGTCTAATTCTGAGCATAAACCTTATATTTGAAGGATAGAAGTTATCATGTGCATAGCTTCATATCTTGCATGATTAGCATTCACATATTGCATATTCAGTGCTAATTTGCATATTTGCATACTTGTAATTTTCAACATGCATATAGTTCATACTTGATGTCAGCTTGTACAAGTCCTCATATTTGACATTTTCAGCATGCATATTGATCATTCATGATATCATCTTGATCAAATCCATACTTTTCAACAATTGGCACATTTCATTTTGAAATGTATATTCTGAACACTTCATATTGCATAAATGTCAAAATAAGTTCAACCAACAAATGGTATCATGATCAACAAATGCTATCATTGAGGCTCTCTCTCTTCGAGAATTGAAATTGTCTATGTTTGTGTCTCTATCTTGATCAACACTTGGTATCATATATTTGAGTCCCTACTTAACATCAATTGGCATTTAAATTAGAAACTTATCATTTAACCTCACATGTTCATTTTATGTCACATGCTCCCTTGTCTTTTTGTAGATGACAAAAAGGGGGAGAATGTTTAAGGTGTGTGCTCAATGGTGTATGAATGTTGTTATCTTGGGGAGAATGTGAGAAGTGGTTATGCTCAATGTTTGCACATGTTTGCAAAATCTGTATTATCACACACATCGTTTTGTCATCATCAAAAAGGGAGAGATTGTTGCATCCCATAGTTTGTGCTTGGTTTTAATGATATCAAAACGATTGTGTTTGTGTTTCATTGAGCAACATGTTTTGTGTGTATGT
Organism: Amorphophallus konjac; assembly: GCA_022559845.1. NCBI lineage: Eukaryota > Viridiplantae > Streptophyta > Magnoliopsida > Alismatales > Araceae > Amorphophallus > Amorphophallus konjac. The sequence continues at coordinate 39,506,262 of CM040123.1, forward strand.
GTTTCATTGAGCAACATGTTTTATATCTTGATTTGATGAGTTGAAAGATGGAGTCAATGTTTACTCTTGAAAGCCATGTGAACTCTCGGTGTTTAAGGAACTAATGTTATATTTATGTTGGTTTGTAGGAACACAACTTCATGGTTCATACTTGGAATCTTAAGGAGTCCATCAATGAAGCTCTTCTTCTTAAAGGGAGTAAACTCTATTCATGTTTGAAAATTATATGAATGATTTGTATTTAAGGATCTCATGCCTTGAATATTTTGATTTGCAGGATCAAAATCCATGATTCATGTTTGGAACTCAAAGGAGTGCATCAATGAAGATCTTATTGAAAAAGGGAGTTGACTAACTCACTGCATTGTGATGACTCTTCTATATTTCATGCATTCCATCAAATAACTTTTCACAATCTTGGTTGGGTATTTTCATGCGCTTTCCTCGTAATATTTTTTGGCTTGAAATAACCTCAACCTTGTAACTTTAAATTTGATGGATGTGATCTTCTAAGTTGCTAATGACATGAATGTGGTTCATGCATATGAAAATAATATTCCTCGTGAAAATAAGGCTTCATGAATATTAATTTTTGTCAACAAGAATGTCATTTGAATGAATGTGGTTCTATGATATTATGTATGCTTTGCATTTGGCATGATTATTAACACTTGTGTAATGAAGCATCTTGATGTTGAAGATTTGGTTGATTCAAGAATGTGATTGAATGGTTGAGCTTCCATGTTATTATATTTAATTGAATGATATATTCATGCTTATCATTTCAAAACCATGTCATTTGGTCAAATGTATTTTTGCTAAGTGATTTGAGAAGCAAAACGCATGTTTGAATATGTTCAATAATGTATTTCATTGTGAACATGTTCATAGTGTTAATGCATAACTCATATATTTTGATTCTCAATTAACCTCTTAGTTTATCATATTTTTCAGGATGCAAAATCATTGTTGATCTTCATGGGATTATGGTAACATTAAATCAATTGTTTCCCTTTGGTTTGATGGAGGTTTTAGTTATTTTTCAAACTCAAACTGTCTTACAGTCTTCACCATTTTCAATCCGACCATTGGATCTCCCCTCTAAAAATTTTATGTTGTATCTCTGGGAGTCCTCTTTCTAACGCCTCCAGTCTTGCTTTGATCGGAGTTCGGAGTTAGGAGAATTAATTCCTGCCGCCGAAGCGCACTGAGCTATTTTTTGTGTGCCCACTGCCCAGCCACTGCATGGGTCGACCCCTGTAACACAGGGTACTTTTTTGTGTTTTCCAGCAACCTGTTGCCCGAGGGTCGACCCCAAGGGTCGACCCCTTCCGGACGGAACTTACGAAAGTGGTCAAATCTCATTGAAAACTTTTTCAAATCTTTCTATAATATACCCTAATGGTTCCTAATCATGTTTGGGTGTTTTAAACTCATTTTAGAAGGGGTATATGGGTCATTTGGTCTGTCTCCTATATATATATATATCAATGTGTTGCTCCTAATTTGAGTAAGGATTAACCCTAATGCTCATTTGCTCTTTCGTATAGGTGAAGAAAAGGGAGAAAACGTGGTGGAGCTCTTGCAAGAAGGAAATCATCTACTTCCGTGAAGATCTGGAGCTCGTGGAAGAAGAAAAAAAGGAGCGGATCGAAGAGAGGATCAAGAGGACGTAAGAATCGTCTTCATCCGACTTCCCTCCAACTCGTGGTTCAAGGAACATCATCAACCGGCCTTGGAAAATAAAGGGGGACTACTTCTATGTCTTTTATCAGTTCTTTGTGATATGTTCTATGATCTATATTTTGGGTTTGAGCATGCTTGAATATTTGTGTTTATTTTCTGAACAATAGAGATACTTGTGTGTGTGACCGTTTGTGTATACGGTCGTGTTTGATCGCCTTCGTGTGATCGTGTTTGTGTTATTGTGCTGGGGTTGTTGCAGCGTGTGTGTGTGTGTGTGTGTGTGTGTGTCCGGTCGTCGGATCGTGTGTGTGTTGTGATCCGGTCGTCGGATCGTGTATGTGTTTGTGATCCGGTCGTCGGATAGTGTGGGAGACTTCATCTCCGTCTGTGTGTGTGTTGGGACGTGTCCCCGTGTGTGTGGGGGGATTCATCCCCATGTGTGTTTGGAGCGTCGTCTCCGTGTTGGGGATTTATCCCCGAGTGAAGCCTCACCGGGTTTGGTGAGGGGTGGACGTAGGGAGCCCGTCGTGGTCCTGAACCACCTTAAAAATCTCAGTGTCCTATGGTTTGCATTGTGGTTTACCTTATTATGTTTAACAGCTTAATGTGTTTATCTTAATCGTGTGTGAATGGTGAGATTGAGAGAATTTAATCATCTTGCTTGAGTGAAATCTTCAATCTCGTCAAGGTTGTTAATTCCGCTGTGCTTTGTCTATGTTTTTAATCGGTCATAGTTTTTAGCAGTAGGATCTATTCACCCTCCCCTCTAGATGTTTGTTCCTGCACTACGGGACCCAACACCAGAAAAGGTCACGACACGAAGAACGAGAAATTTGGGAGTCACGTGTCACGTGACGGAAGCACCTCCTCACTAGAAGAATAGCCAGATGCGTCCACTGACGTCTTACATTACGCCACAAGTATCTCCCTACGGACACCGAGAACGACGGAGACTGGGATACACAGAACAGGAACTACAGTAACGAGTGACTAGTCCGGGTCACGCCCGTCGACGTTCGTCCAAAACGCCCTTGACCACGTGTGCACACACCAGCTCATGCCTAGAGACAGACCTCTAGCTAGTTTTCCCCCCCAGCAGGACGCTACCGTAAAGCAGGGGCCCACGGAAACTAGCCTAAAAACTGTATCTCGGGAACTGCCTCAACCACCACTCCCAGGTGGGCCGGGGTCGTCAGGCTACGACTAGTGGAGGCTCACTAGACACAGAGACTCGGAAAAATGAGTGCTGGAGTACAGACATGTCGAGAAAGCACTATCGCACGTACTACGAAGCACCAAGGCAGCACACCAAACTGCCAACAAACTCAGGACAGGACAACTAGACCTGCTAACACAATGATCCTTGAGTCTCACGACTCAGGGTCAAGATCGTCGCACAACGGCGAAATAAGTCACCAATCAGCCTAATCATAAGCCACAGGAAACGACACTAGATCATCAGATCCACACAACCGTATAAAACGACTCACGGAGACCTGAGGGATCACCAAGACCCTCAACACATCTGGACACACAGACCAGGGTAGGACAGTACTTCAAGGCGTCCAGAACCACTGTCTCGAGCTATCCAGAAGAGTCGAGACTCACACACGGTTACTTGTCAACCACTGGGTCTCACCGGGTTGACCAGAACCTAATAATGACGCACAAGCACCCTTGGCTACCTTATCACATGGTCATAGCCCTCATAGGACGTCAACAGACATCCACGGGTCAGTGGACAAATGACAAGGTCAAGCCAAGACAATCGAAAACCAAAATACTGGTAAACCATCCTAGGGACGCAAGCGGTACATCACTCGACCGCTAAGCAACACAGAGGCAAAGACGCTGGCGGTCTTACACTGGGCTGCGAGGTGACTGTGGCGGTCAAAGATATGGCCGCTACACCCAATCAACCCTCAAACCGACTTACCCAGTTAAACCACCATAGCGGTCTAATATAGACCCGCTACACAAACTAGGCGGTCTAGACATGAGCCGCCACACTAACCGCCCTAAGACAGTAAGCAACCTAAGACAAACGGACTGTAGCGACTTAAGAAGGGCGTGCTACAAGGAAGAGGCGGACGAAGGTTGGGTCGCTAAGGCCAACCAACTTAAAACATTGACACGGTCAAACCCACAGTAGCGGCCTAAGAAAGGCGTGCTACAGCACATTGGCGGTCAGAACTAGGGCCGCCAACTCGAATCGACATACACTAGAATCGAGGAAAAATGAACCTTGGCGCACCACCATAGGGCCGCCATAGGCAAGTGGCGGTCAGAGGTTCAGCCGCCAACCTCAGCCAACCTAAAACTAACCGACACACTATGGAGTGTGGTGGTCCATCGTGGGGCCGCCAGAGACCTGTAGCGGTCTCTGAAACGACCGCCAACGCGATACGACGAGAAAACTGGGAAAATGGCCGATCTCGGCCATTCCACGCACCATTTGCATCTAAACGCAGGGGAAACAAACCTAGACGACAAAATTAACTTTCCACATGCCGGAAGGGCTCCATGCAACATCTAAATCGCACGAAACGGGCAATTCCATCGAATCGACCCTAATTGGGTCACCGGGGTTCCCGGACTTGTACCGGCCCCAAATGACGACCAATCAACACGAAATCAACGACAATGGAATACAGACATGCTGGGGGTCACAATGAAACTAATCTAGTCAAAAACCATCACCGTTTTCCGGCGAACCCTACGAACTCCCTAAAAGCATGATTTTCCAAAAACAAACCAAAATCTGCTCGTTCTCGCACCGAACAACGTGAAACTACAGAAAACACAGAGGAGAAGTAGATGATCCGTCTCCCTATCTCCACCGAAGATTCCACGGGCCGAAATGGCCAAACCACGTCCAAAACCACCTCACGAGCTCAACCGTCGGCTTTGAATCCACCGTTTGGGATCGCGCCAGAAACGGTCCGATCCTCGCCCCATCGCGCACTCGATCACTGCCACAGCATCTCCACTGCATGCCCATGCCTCCTCTGTCTACAGTCGGAGCTGGAAGGGCGAGAGAAGAGAGAAAATGGGAGAGAGAAAGGGACGCACGCGAATGAGGGAAAGGAAAGAGGAAAAGAAAAGAAAAAGGAAACGAAATTAGGAATTTTCCTAATTTTCGAAAATTCTGATTTTTGACCTGAAAATCTACTAATTCAGAAAAATACGTAAAAATAGTCGAAACTATCTTCTCAAAGAGTACATCACAACTGTAACGTCTTCGAGTCGATGAACTGAGAAATAAACTTACTACAGGGTTCCGTAACTTGTACAAGAGAAAAACCCACGCGGATCGTAAAACTCAACTCAGGACCTACAAAAGCGATCCGAAACTCTCCGAAAAGGATCCGATAAGAATCCAGGGTGTTACATAAGTCGTTGTTTGGTTTCTTGTATGTGATAATGTGGTTCTATGGGCAATTCTCATGTGTTTTTCGATGTAGAGGTCTGGGGTTCCCAGTTGAGTTATCGAGGTTTCACCCCTAGGTCGTGTCTGGTTCATGATAGTGAGATCGTGATCTTATCTTTCTACCGTGGGATCTGATTGGGCTTTCGTCAGTGGAGACGAGCCTTCGCGATAGAGGTGTCGTGGCTTTTCCTGGTAGTGTGGTGAGGATTTCGTACCGGTTCGATAGTTCTCGACTGTGAGATCGAGGTGTACTTATGCTGTTGTTAGAAGTAGTTTAGATAGCCGAAATTTTACCGGTGGCTGTAGATACCGTTTATATTACGGTTGTGCTTCTGTGTCCTTTTACACCCGTTGCTACTCCTATTGTTGTTTCTGTTCTTGTTTGTAGCGATGTTGTTTTACCGCCGTTGTTTTCGTTCCAGGGGTTCGCGGGACCCCTACTGAGCTAATGAGATGAGACTCACCCCTTCCTTTTCAGGTATAGCAGTTCGGCCTCAAGGTTGGAGGTGTAACGCGGTGGTTCTTAGTTGTCAGCTTGCCAGAACCAGGACTGTACCCGGTGCTTGAGTACATTTCTTTTCCCTGTAGACTGTACTTTAGTTGGACCGGACTCTACTCTCTATTGTTGTTATTTAATTGAAAATGTAATTTTATTTCTGTTAATTTAACAGTCTATTATATATTGTTAGTTGTTGTTGCTGCACTTATTTCTAGTTTCGATGTACGTCCACACACATTTTTAACCCTTCGGAGCCTTACAACTTTTGGGTGGTGACTCAGGGTCCAAGAATATCAGGTTATTCTTGGTATTCAGATCGTGGGCCGTTACAACGATCGTGGTGGAGCTTGACACTAGATGCGTCTTGTGAAGACGTGTCAAGAGGAGAATTTTTGGTGTGGCGCACCTTCGCATCTGCACAAGAGTCCAAAACGTACTCACGTTCCAATTGAGATGTGCATGCGTGCACGAGAGAAGCGGGAGGCGGAGTGCGACGTGGAGAGTTTGCATCTCACGTGAACATGAGACACCTACCCAGACGGGGTAGGTCTCATCATACCTAGACCAAGTAGGCCCCCTCCCATGCCTATAAATAGGACCTCTTCTCTATTGTTTTGCAATCAATTCGTGGGTGAACACCTAAGTGTGTTTGTTTGTTTATTTCTCAGAGAACGACTTTAAGAGAGGTCTTGGGTGTGAGATATTGTAAAGTGCTTTGAGTGAGTTCTTGTAAGTGGAATTTGTTCTTTGGAGGTTGGGTGCGATTTCGTAATTTTCTCCACGTCTAATGAGGTTTCTCGTCGTCGTTGCCCGTGGATGTAAGGGTTCTACTCTAAACCTATGAACCACGTGAAATCTTGAGTGTTTACTTAGTGTGATTGTTTCTTTTTTTCCCCTCTTTTATTCTTATCGTGTGGATCAAATATTGAGACATTATTTTATTCGTGAAGTGGTCAATGTTTTAACAACGTAAATTTTGATTTACAAACAAATACCATAAAATGTTTACATTTGTTGTTTTCCTCTCCATTAAAAAGAGCGTAATCTACCTATGATCCATGCTGCTAATGGAGTGGTTTTAGTGTGTTGTAAAATAATAGTAAATATTATTCTTAACAACATTATTTTAGAAATTTCATAAAAATTAAAATTAGTAATTTAAAAATCTTTAGTTTTGACTTTCCATAATCTTGAAAATTAAAATAGATTAAAAAATGTTACACGAGTCAACCAATTTAGAAACACAACAATTTATGACACGGAGAACAGGGCAAACTAACTTACACCATTCCCACTTTGAAGAATAAATCACTTAATTACATTTTATTATATTGTAATGGCACACCAACCTGCCTCTATCGAACAAAAAAATTGGCTTTGAAGATTTTGATATGCATTGAGACATAGAGTACCATGGTTGCATGCAATCTAAATTTTTTTAGGGACTACACTCTAAATAAAATCTTTAGCCCCACTTTGAAAAGGTGTTAATCCTACATTAACCCGAATTTAACACAAGACTAACTCTTTTGACGCTTTGATTGTAAATTTCATTTAAGCATATTTAAATATGGACTAACCACGAAGTATCACGGGGTTTCGAAACTCACTTGCTGAGCTGGGATACATGCATGTCTAGATTAAACACTCCTCTAATTAATGCTCACTCTCTCTCTCTCTCTCTCACACACTTAATTAATGCTCTCACACTCTCTCTCTTATTTGTTTATATTTAACAATAAATTATTATCATTGTTAAATTTTTAGTTAGTTGTATTAATGATAATTTTTATAATTTTTTATTATTATAATGATATATTTATCATATATAATCTATAAAATATTTATAAAAGTAAAAAATGAAGATATTAATATAAACAGTAACCTTTTAAATTGTTTTTAAATTTTAATTAGTGAGATTAATGACGTTATTTATAAAAAAAATATTTTTATAATATATTCAATTTATAGACTATATTAAAAATATTTAAAAAGTAAATTAAAATAAAATATTTTAAGATGAAGAGTAACCTAAACTCATAATTAATGTCGTTCTTGACTTTTAAATTTTAATTAGTGAGATTAATGATGTTATTTAATTTTATTTTCATAGTATATTTAATTTATAAAATATATTTAAAATATTTAAATAATTAAAGTAAATAAATTTGTAAGATGAACAATAACTTAAACCCATAATATATTAATTTCATTTTTGACTTTTAAATTTTAATTAGTGAGATTAATGATGTTGTTTATAAAAAATATTTTCATAGTATATTCAATTTATAGACTATATTAAAAATATTTAAAAATTAAATTAAAATAAAATATCTTAAGATGAAGAGTAACCTAAACCCATAATTAATGTCATTCTTGACTTTTAAATTTTAATTAGTGAGATTAATGATGTTATTTAATTTTATTTTCATAGTATATTTAATTTATAAAATATATTCAAAATATTTAAAAAGTAAAGTAAATAAATTTTTAAGATGAACATAACCTAAACCCATAATTAATGTCATTTTGACTTTTAAATTTTAATTAGTGAGATTAATGTTGTTATTTATCAAAAAAATATGTCCATGATATCTATATTTTATAGAGTATATTTAAAATACTTAAATGTGAAAATAAAATAAAATTTTAAAATATGAATAGTAACCTAAATCTATAATTAATACTATTTTTATTTTTAAATTTTAATTAGTGAGATTATTGATCTTATTTATAAATATATTTATTTTCATGGTATATTCAATTTATATAATTTATTTAAAATATTTAAATATTAAAGTACATAATTTTTTAGGTGAACAATAACCTAAACCCGTAATTAATACTATTTTTGACTTACAAATTTTAATTAGTGAGATCATTGATGTTACTTTTAAAAAAATTATTTTCATGGTATATTTAATTTATAAAATATTTTAAAATTAAAGTAAAATAATATTTTTTAAATATGAGTAATAATCAAAACCCGTAATCAATGGCATTTCTATGTTTTAAATTTTTATTAGTGAAATTAATTAGGTTAATTATCAAAAATATTTTTATTTTTATAATATTTTCAATTTATAACATATATCAAAAATAATTTGAAAATAAAATAAAAATTAAAGATAAATATTAACTCAAACTCAAATAATATATTTGAGAGAGATAGAGAATGATATGTGAGAGAGGGGAGGGAAGAGAGATAGAGAGAGAGAACGAGAGATATATTAAAAAAATAAAAAATATTTAAATATGATAATTTAGTTGTTATTATTAACGGGATAACTCACTTCCTATCAAATTATATTGGATTAAAAATAAATTAATTCATCTCTTTATTTCTAAATTAATTACTCTCTCGTCAAATTAAAAATAACTTAACTTAAAGACTAACTTAAGTGAATTGAGTTGACCCATAAAAATGCTAACTATGTTCAAAAGTGGAGCTTAGAAAATAGGTGTACAGGGAAATAGAGCACGTGCACGTGCAGCATAACAGCTATAAGATCACGAGAGACAGCTAATTTTCGCCGGATGATCCCAGTGGGCGTGAATGCCGGCGCCCCCCATGTGGAACCCACCACCGGGACGAGGACCCGCCATTTTTTTTTTAAATAAACAAGATGGCAAATTTCATTAATTCTCGAAGATACACGTACAAGAAAAGACACACCCCACCAATACAAAACAAAAGTAACATCATATGTAGAAGTACCTAGATATAAAGGAACATGGTGAAAACATTGTAGCACATTAGCATCATTGGACGACGACAGGAGAGGCTAAATCTCCTCGATATTACGAGATTTAACTCACTTTTTTTAAAGCAGGATAGACCATTCATTTCGTACTAAAAACATTATACATGGAGAACATAGATATCAAATCGAACAGGAATAGTCATCTCTGACCCTAAAGACAACAATCCTTCGAGCAACATGAGATAAAAGTAAGAAATCAACAAATGCTCCTAAGAGGGTAGGGAACTCTTGAAGACGACGATGGGACAGCTGTCGATACTGAAGGTGACTGTTTTCATCCTCGAGGAGCGCAAGGCTACCAGACTGCTTAACCGAATAACGGTGTGGATATGACGCTCGGGTGACAAGCATCCGAAGAGATGCTTGAGAATAAGCACAGAATCTCCGAGCTCTGGATGTGTCGAGGGGAGAATACTCGTCGCCTGCAAATGCAACAAGCTGGTCTCCTCTTCGTCAAGGGGACCGCACAGCGCCGAAGGGCCCGCAGAGATAGGAGTTTCAAAAGGGTTTGGGGGGACAACACAGTGGTGGGGGGGTGAAGGGGGTCGGAGGAGGAGGGGGCGTCGGAGGAGGTGGACGGAGGGAGGGCGGAGGGTCGGCCGGGGAAGGGGGTGGGGTGCGGCGCAGGAGGTGGGGTAGGGAGCAGCGCAGGAGGGGGGGCGGAGATGAAGAATCGAGAGATAGGGCGGATGGAGGAGGGGGGGGCGCCGGAGGGGGGGAATGGCCGGGGGAATGGAGGGAGGGGGGCGGAGGTCGCCTGGGGAGGGGAGGGGGGTACGGGGGACAGAGAGGGGGGGAGAGGAGGGTCGCCGGAGAAGGGAGGGAGGGGTCGAGGGAGTGCAGGAGATCGGCGCAAGGGAAGAAGGGAGACAGGGGGGAACGGGTTCCAGAGGAAATCGAAGGAGCTCCGATTCCCCTGACAGATCTAGGTAGGGTTAGAAAACCCCCCTGACAAAATCGAGGACGATCTTCGGAGAGACGAACCTGGCGAAGAGCCTCCTATAGAGGAGAAGGAGAGAGGTGGGTTCCCGGCGGGAGCTCCCCCCCACCCGACGACCCACGGGGGTCTCTCGTGACTAGAGGAGAAGATGGCTCGACGCACAACTCCGCCTCCTCCCCACCTCCCTGCTTGTAGCTGCTTATCAGCACTTCGCATATGCGACTATAAATCTGGTGAGAGAGTGACGTCAAATTAAGGTATAATTAAAATTAGTATCTCTATTGTTATCAAGCTGATGGCGGATTGCGAAGTGACTATATCGAAAGAGAAGTCACTCGTGTCTAAAATCGGGAATAGCCCTCTTGGATGGATATTAGTGCCAAGTTGTCCCTGTTAGTTCTTGTTTAAGAGGTCAATTTGGATTCATAAAATTAAAATTTTGGATCAAAATATCTTTACAAAAAGTGTTATTTTTATCGACATATTATGATAAAGGAAGACAAGGAGAGGTACGATAGATAAATGCATAAAAAAGAGAATAAATAGTAAGAAAGATTAATAAAATTTTGTTTTTAAAAAACATAGTTAAAAATTTATCGGGATATAAATAATAGATTTGAGAGATAACAAAGATATTTTTGACATTATCATAATATAACGAGATTATTTATAACGACATCTACATAAGAATCGTCGTTACACAATTGTTGAAAGAAAAAATATGTTACGATAATTACCACTACAAATAACAATAAAAAATTCAACCTGAAAGTTCAAAGGGAAAACCAACCCGACTGTATATATATGATGATTCACCTAAAAAACATCACCGAAGGCCATCGAGTTTCAAACCCGAGCCAAAAAAAAAGGGAAGAAAAAGAAAAACGATGGGACTGGGGGATGACCGGAACTCCTCGTGGTACATTCGTAATTTCTTTGAAAGAGAAGGGTGGAATAACATAACCAGAGGAATTCGTTGTAACGGCATCAAAGGAGGGCGGGGGGGTGGAAGACGCCGCCCGTTGGCGTGGGTCCCTTCCGCCAGTCACGTTCGAAATGTCGAAAGCTTCCTCCTTTTATCTTTTTCCTTATTCCTTTTTCTCTTTCTTTATTTCTTTCTTTTTTTTTCCCTTGCAACGTGCACGCCACTCTTTGGGAATCGGACGGCCAGGATTCGCGATCTTCTGGATTGGCCCAGCCGCGAAGTGGGGTCCACACGTGGGAGGAGTGAGGCGGGAGCGGCTTCGAGCGTTGGAGCGGTGCCGAGTGCCGAGGAGGACGCGTCCGATGCGCTGTCCGGTAGTACCTCGCCGGGAGATGTCGGTGGAAATGTTAAAAGCATGGCAGTAGTACTAGTAGGCGTATGTATATAATATATATGTTATTGCTATAATGTATAATAAAATTCTATTTCTCACGTGTCCTCGTCTCTTCGAGAGACGAGTATGTCCCACCGTTAACATACGCTGTTGGCCTGTCATCGAAAAATGGAGTTTGGTCGGATGAATCCAGCCATTAACTATGAAAAAATATTATTATATGATTTCCCAATAGCTATTGTCCATATTAATATTATCAGAATCAGACCGGTGTCTGAATCAGATAATGAGCTGATTTAATTTGAACCGGTTTGACCGTTGGTTCGAATCGATTTGAACCGTGATGTCATTATAATATTGATATATGGTCAGACCCGATTCTATAATAATCAAAATAAATAAACATACATGTATATAGAGAATAACTTGTAACTACTTGTTGAAAATATAGCCTTTATGTTATTCAAATATCTTCATTTATATGTTGAAAATAGAGCCGTTACGTTGATTCAAATATCTTCATTTATATATTGAAAATATAGTCTTTATGTTTAGTCCCATATTTGAAGTTAGAAAGAATTCCTTGGTTTTATATGTTGAAGAGCTCACACTTGGGTCAGGACCTAAGAGACATAAGATGTGGGCCGGGTGGGTACCCAACCCCGGGCCGGGTCAGGTTAGCGGAGGCGGGTACCCAACCATTTTTTATTTTTTTTTGGGCGGAGGAATAAGGTCGAACCAGCCCGAACCGGTTCAACGGTCGAACCGCGGTTCGGACGATTTTTTACCATTTGACCGGACCGAGCCTAATCAGACCGATTCACGGTCTAACCGGTCCGGTTCTGATAACACTGGTCCATATAGAAAAGTGACATTATATTATCATCATATTTGAATTTTCGTGAGATTTACTAAAAATGTCGGTCATTTAAAATAGAATTATTTTATGTATGAAAAATACATATATTTGAATACGTGAAGAAAAAGGCTATCATGTAATCTTTTAGGGGAGATTTGATAACCGAGTCTGATCGCTTACGTTAATCGAGTCAATTATCATTTTTGAGTGTGAGAAGAGAGGTGGGACCCACCACTCTCTCTCTCTCTCTCGTCTACTATCTCACCCTAACTTATTCTCAAATTGACCCTTAATGTTCTCGATAATTAATTCAAGTCCAATGATAAAAAATAAATCTATAATTTATGCTCTCACAACGACCCAATTTGAATCATATGTAAGAGACTTCTCGTCTATAAACAATCGTATGTTATGACTTTCTTTCCGCGAATAACAATTTTTGTGTGTAGGAAAACCCCCCGAACAATCACTCTATGTCACATGCATGCACCATAAAGAGAGATTAAAGGTAATACATGTTAGACGACCTTTTTTGTATATATCTCTGTTGAAAACTGAAATCGTGTGAACATTTGTTTACATTTAGCGATTTGTGTGTGTATCAATTAAGTGACATGTATGTCTCTATCGTCATCTTCACGTAACAAACTAGTGAAAAAGTTCTTAAGAAAGATACAAATAAGAAGACGAATGAATACTTCGTTAACTATTTGACAAAAAAATTATGACGATCTTAGATTGTTGCAAATGAAATTGATATAATTACAAATATACTCTTAGAATCTTGAGTATTCCATGATTTGTCCTAATGTATCAATTTGTTTATGATGGAGAATCTAATATAGTGATACTCGGTCTACACAGAGTGTGAGATATCTGATTCATGCGCATTCTTTTTTCTTAATGTTAGTAAATCTCGCATTCATATTTTTTAAGGATTAAATATGAATCACGCCCTCTCTCTCTCTTCTCAAAGTCGAAATTAGAATCTCCTTATTATGAGACAAGATCATCTATCAGACGATCTTACTCGAGATCTTGTGCATATCATATTAGTTTGAGTCAGGAGACACATACCATATTGCATTGGTATGATTTGTCATAATGTATCGTTGAGAGTCTAGTATGTGATATAATAATGAGTTGGTCTGACTCATTTTATAAAAAAATAAATATAAATTCACCTCTCCGTATCACTATGTTAGATTCTCCGTTATTAAAAATAAATAAATAAATAAATATAAAAAGAGACTCGATTAGATGACCGCCCCGACTAAGTATGAGTAAGGTTTGGCTTATACCTGTACAGATGCGAGTCATTCCATCCTAACGATACTAGTCATATGACAAATTAATCTCAACATATTCTACCCTCTGTACCCTTGTATTCTTTATATTACCATATATATCTCCATAATAATCATATTACATCGTATGCATTTATATCGTTATCAACCGTTTATTTAATGTAATTCTAAGTAAATTAATATGACATTTAAAGAAAGTAAATTAATGTGAAAGAAATATTAATCTAATACTGTTGTTTCATATTCCAACATCATCGAATAAATGAAATAATAGCATATACATACGTCGGTACAATCTTTCATATTATCTTGCATACCCTGTAAGATCTTATATTGTACCTGTTCCACGTAATAATCCATTGCCTTGGAAGATGTTATAGCATGAAGGGTCCAAGGGAACCGGTCCAACGGAATAAGAGTCCTTAAAATGGGGGTATTTATGGTAATATTAAGAATGTGAGGATGTAAAGTAGAACTTAAGGTGCCATGGACTTATATATAATTATCTATAAAATTTATCAAACAATCTCCGTAATTGTAAATTTAAGTGGGGTACACGTCCGATCCTATTCCCACATATTAAAACCCCAACAGTAATCATACCGTATAATCCACGCATTTTCAATGGGTTTTATGTTAAAAGAGATGCAGGTCCCCCGAGCCGTTGATTCCGCACGTAAGCGACCCAGTCAGAATGTTAGGTTTCCCCGTGGGACGGACGGACGGACGAAGGATGGGGGAGGATGGACTGACGCGTTGACAGGGTGGGACGTCGTTGACTCCGGGGAAGTAAAAACCCCCACGCCAACGGATTAGCTGCCTCTCCACTTTCTTTCATAGCAGAGACGTAGGAAGATGAACCGTTTTAACTGTTCATTCCCGACACTCGAGAAAAGCGTTGAGGAAATAATCTTTTCGGAGATTTTGGGGATGAATATAAGGATATTATTCCTCTTCATATGATTTTTGAATAGAAAAATGAAGGCACGCACTTGTGTTTTTCGGTCTGATTATTACCGACCTTTTTGTTACTTCAAAATCTTTGGGTTTGACTCAGCACTGTGTGTACCGTGTCATGCGAATATGGCATTTTTGTGATATTTTATAACTTTTCACGTCGGAACAAACGGCCCGACAAATCACATATATTGTTTATAATTATCATTCTATAGACAAAAGTAATCTGAGCAAGTAATTTTAGCATATAGATGTATGAAAATGAAGATACTCTTCTTAGGATGTAAATACAAGAATAGAATCACTATTTTTTGAGATTTTTACGTGAAAATTATTATTAAAGATGAATTTATAAAAAATATTTCTAAAAATATATTAGTAGACATATCACTTAATTAATTTAAATAATGCATAGATGTCGTTTAAGTGTACTTTTTTATTAAAAAGAAATAATATGATTGTAAATAAATATAATAGTTTTATATAATTTAAATTTACACGATGATATATTTACTAATATATTTATAAAAATAATTTTTATAAATTATTATTTAACAATAATTTTCATGAATAAATGTTATCATTGTTATTGTTCATGAATGTGCCTATTTAATCTCGAACCACAACTTTGGTTGGGAGTTACCTCTCGCTTGTCTCGTAGATATATCTAGATTAACATGAGATTGTGTTTTTGGCATAGGTAAATAGTTGATCCTAGGCACGTACGAGCGAGGGTTAACCCCCAGTTAACTTCTCCCATTTAAACCTCGATTAGGGGATAGTTAACCTCTTTTGACCCATTGCCCGTCGACATGAAAAGATATCTTTATTACGTAGCAGAGGAGGTAACTCGAGTTAACCCTATCCCACTATCAAAAGGAGGTGTAAAAGGCCATTTGTACGAACACAAGGGGGGAAGCGGGTTGGACGATCAAACTGTCTTGATGGTGCTACGTTAAGATTCGGATGGAGTGATCAGATTTAATCACTCACCTACAAACCAACGGCTTACATAGCGCCACGTCAGTGACCTCATCCATTAGGCACCCCAGATCTAGAAGGGATTCCCGTTAACAATATTGTTCTCACTCCGGTTGCCCCCTTTCTTTCTGGGTTCATGATTGCCGGTGGTGGACGGGATGCACGTGCATCATCCGCGCCGGATTTCTCGCGGCAGACATCAAATCTACCGGACAACATCATATCATATCATATTTGCTTTTAGTTAAGTGATGATTATCACGAGATATCCAACCAAATCGTGTCAACGAGTGATAATAGTGTGGCATCTTTTTGCTTATTTCGTTGAGAAATTGGACTCGAACGATCTTAATCTCACGATGATAAGTTTTTCTTTATAGATAATTTAAGAGCAAATATTGAAAAATCTGCGGTTCTCACTTGAGATTTCAATATTTGAAATGACAACTTTCCCGTTATAAATATTTAAATTTATTAATTTTTTAAAATAATTTTTAAATTATTCTAACTTAAAGTGTAAGCCACGTCATCGTCTGATTATCTAAAAAAATAAAAAAAATAAGTCGATTTTTAAAAGAACGTGACCAACACTATTTATTTGATCTGATTTTTTTTCTTAGATAATTTAATGGGACTTAACTTGCACCCTAAATCAGAGTATTTTGAGACTACTTTAAATAAATAATAAAATTATTGCACACCCAGGGTGTGTACATCACACCCAGAGTGTCAAGTGAGCCAGGGTCGTTCTGAGCTCACCGACAAAGTTCCCAAATGGTCCTGGGCCCAGGCCTAACTGGTTTGTCCCGACTGAGATGGCCCAACTTAAACGACGTAGCAAAAGTTGGTCCAATTAGAGGTCATCCCCAATTAGAGGACACTGCAAACAGATTTCAATGGTTATTTCCTTTTCCTATGCCGTTTTTCAAGTCGCATTCGTTGAGAATAACAGTATGGTCTCTTATCATTCGGGCCGTGTTTTTTTTTTGTTTTTGACATCATGCTGTGTGTTTATATTTCCGCCAACGTCACGTCTGATGACTCGGGGCACGATGTGGAGGGATTTTCTGTTGACCCCGAAATCACATTTGGCAAGAAAACAGTCTTTACAAATGTTTAGGTTTAAGTACTTAACTTTTTTTATCATTCTCTTTTACGCCCAGTTAAATACTTAATTTGTAAAGAAAATTATTCCTATAAATATATTAGTAGACATGTATAAATCTGTGTAACAATACCATATTTATTTATAATTATATCTTTTTTGTAAAAAACTTACAAAAGAATCGAGTTTAAATGATATTTATGTATTATTTGAATTAACTTAATGACGTGTCTACCAATCAATATATTTTTAGGAATAATTTTTTTATATATTCCTCTTTAATAATGATTTTCATGCAGAAAAAACTTTATTAATTTCAGATCAATTTTATATTTTAACTGTGATTAAGATTTTGAAATCCTGAGATGATTATAAACAGAAAATTTGATATTATTTAAATCTAATTTTGTTGATTACAGGTCCCTCAAAAACATTTTCAACCGTGCAATTAGTGAGCCGTGACCCGTGACCCGTGACCCGTGAAGTTCAGTGTCAATGAGCTGCATCCTTCACACTTCGCGTGCACTCGGGTACCGCTGAGCTAATATCTCGGTGGTCAGAAAAAAAATGCACGTGGATGGAGATTAATAGGGTGCATTTTATTTTTAAAAAATATGATATGTTAAATTTTTTATTTAAATTTTAAAAATGATAAATATCTGTTTGATAAAAATGTCATTATTTTTAAATTTTATGCAGACATGTTTGGCAACAATGGACGAGGGAGAAAGTGGAAGAGGGGAGCAGAGGGGAGGTGGGACACCGGCCATAAGAGGGGAGGGAGAGGGGAGGTGGGATGCTCGGCGGAAGCGGGGAAGGGGGGTGCCAGTCATGGCAGGGAGAGGCCGGAAGAGGGGAGGGAGAGGGGTGTAGGGGACGCTGGCCAGAAGAGGGGACGGAGATGGGAGGTGGGACGCTAGCCAAAAGCGGGGAAGGGAGGGTGCAGGGGATGCCGGCCGGAGGGGGGAATGAGAGGGGTGCAGGGGACGCCGGAGGGAGAGAGGAGGTGGGACGCCGGCCGGAAGAGAGGAGGGAGAGGTGGGATGTCGGCTGGAAGTGGGGAGGGGGGGTGCAGGGGACACCGAAGAGAGAGGGGTGGGAGAGGGGTGCAGGGGATGACGAAGGGAGAGGGGAGGTGCCGGCCGGAAGAGGGGAGGGAGATGGGCCGGAAGAGGGGAGGGAGAGGGGAGGTGGGACGCCGGCCGAAAGAGGGAAGGGAGAGGGGAGCAGGGGACGCCGATCAGAATAGGGGAGGGAGAGGGGTGGATAGTAGAAGAGGGAGAGGGGTGCTCACATTCTGTAGCCTTGCTTGAGGTGGGATCAGGGAGGAGGAGGAGAAGAAGAAGTAAAGGCGGGTGTTCCGTGCAGTCAGAGAAGAAGAAGGAGACGTAGTCGCGCAGTCGGAGAATAAGAAGGGGATGCAATGACGTGCAAACAAGGAAGAAGAAGAAGAAGCGACCGACACAGCGGTGGCGACGGAGATAAGGGAGGAAAGAAACATATCTTAGAGGAGAGATTTCTCTTGAAAAATAACGGGAGAAGTCCAAGAGATGAAATCGCATGTAGTGGGATGAGGGGAGGCCATGTTCTAAAAAAAATACAAGAGAGTTGTTTTTATTTATAAATAAATTTTAAGATGATGAAATTCTTTCCGAGATTAGATTCTTCTTAATTTTTAATTTGAGAGAAAAAAGAAGAAGAAGAAAAGAATAACCCAACGTCCCATAAAATTAGCCAACGTTACTGCTCCACGTAGCCTTCACCTGGAGTGTTCCTCGAAGACCCATAATGAGGTCCTCACCCCACGCCCGTCCAATTCGGCTAATTTCGGACCGAGATTTCGCTGAGGCTACTTCGGGGTTAAGTTAGGAAACTATATCTTGAATTAAAATTTCCCCCGTGGCCACCTCTATATGCAGGTTTGATCCGGTAGATCCCCACCGGGTCATCTCTATATATATATATATATATATATATATGGAGAGAGAGAGAGAGAGAGAGTAATGTTTAGGGAACACTCTATACATCTGAGATATGTAATAAAAAAATTTATTTTTTATTTTTTTACGTAAAGTTTAAGTCATTTTAATTTGTGATGTACAACATATCCCCATATGACGACCCAACAAAATATAAAAGAAAAATAACTGATTCAAGATAAATTAGGACTAACATTATTTATTAGATTTGATTCTTTTAAAAAAAATTTGAGTCATCTGATAGGGGGTGTGTCTTGCACTACAAGTTAAAGTAATTTAATTATCACGTGACAAACAAATTAAAAATATATTTTTTTACTCGGTGCAAATTTTAGGTGAAATATAACCCGAGTGTGAGTGTGTGTGTGTGTGTATTACATAATTGAGAGTATCCTTTTTAAAGTTATATATATATATATGTGTGTGTGTGTGTGTATTACATAATTGAGAGTATCTTTTTTAAAGTTATTTCTACTTAAAAATTTTGATACGATAATTTTTAACCTAATTTTTAAAATTGATAAAAAGTAACTATATGTTGAGTAAAATTGACATGATTTTAAAATTTCATATAAACTTGTTCGACGATAATAATCGAGTTGAATTCTCAAACTACACCTCTATCCAGTAGGACAGAAACTTGATGACGATTCCACGGCGGCTCGAAGGCGGCACAAACGGCGGCGGCGGCGGCACAGACGATCACCGGAGGTTGAGAGGGGATGATAGAAGAGGGATACACTCTAGATCTGGGGTTGGGGAAGGAAGAACAGCAAGGGAGGAGAGAGGGGCGCACCAAGCTCCTTGAACACTCACAAAAATTCTGATTTTTCCATTCAATTTCTCATGAAAAATATAACATTATATAGACTAGGTCTCTAACTAATTCTAGACCCTTGGATCAAGGGTTGATGAGTGAAGGGCTGGGATGTGGTTTGAACAACCACAATAAATCACAATAAAATACAAGGTTCGCGCCCCCCCCCCCCCTTTAAAGAAGGCAATTTGATTTTGTCTTCTTTAATTAAATCTAGGTCCAAGTCCAAGGTTGGACCATGGACCAGCCCCCTTGGGCCCGGGAGTCCAAGTGGACCAATAAGGAGGAGGGAGGGGGCCCCTGCAGGGCCTACATGCACTTTTGCAAAAAGACTCAATGGCCTTTTGCAAATAAACCCACTCAGACCTACTATTGTGTACCCATATATCACAAGGGTATACATACAAATATAAAATGACGTAGATGCAAACATAATGTGAGCGGGCTGACGTTGATGTCCCCATCAATTCTCCCCGAGTGGGAGGAACTCGACCCCGTCGAGTAAGGGGTGCTGCTGCTTGAATAGCGCCGGCGGATCCGTCACCGAACCAAGTAGCGCAGGTATGCTCCACTCCAAGTGATCGGCACCTGCTCATTCCATATATACTCGATATGCGAACTGCTATGGGCTAAAGGTGGTCACTCCGAAGGGGCACTCTCAAAAAGGAAGGAAGCAGCTCGAAGACTCACTAGGAATCACCGCTGAGTCCTTATAGGTGACTGATCCGGGTATAGAAGTAGAACCGATCCCATACTCATCAAGTGAGTCCAATCACATCTTACTCATAAGAGAACGACAACAAGCTTGCACAAGGCACATGCAGACTCACTATGCACTAACACACGTATGCAAACCACACAAACAATCGACTCAAAACACACCACTCAAAACAAACCACACAAGGAAAACACACCGACTTATGCATGACTCTAGACGAAGGTGGTAGCATCAAGCCCACTAGGTGGCTGCATCCTGGGCGGCAGGAGAGCCGTCCTGCTCTTCCCCTCCCAAGGCATAGTACTCCTCGGCTAGTGCCTCATCGGCCTCGTAATCAACACACTCAGGCTCGGGAGGTACGGATCCTCCAACACCTAAGGCTAGGGTGGTGCGAGCGGGACACTCGCTGGCAATGTGGCCAAACCCATGACAGTGGAAACACTGCACTCTCGACCGACTACTCTCTCCTATAAAAGGGGCCTTACCCTTATCATCCCGTCGGGTAGGGGGTGTAGGCAGTAATGGGGGAGATGTAGGTGCTTTGGACAATAGTGGAGGGGGTGCCGGTGCCAGAGGACGGGCTATATGAGCCGGGGAACGGGCAACGGACGCCGGTGGTTGGGGTGGAAATAGATCCCGGGGTGGAGGAGGACGAGGCCGTGGAGCGAAGTGCTCCTGACGGGTGGACTCCTGAGGTTGAGCCATGGGAGCCGCTGATGTGGGCCTATGGAGTGACGGGGCTCGGCACTACGGAGAGGGGTGGGGCCCAACCGATGGCTAGACTCGAACTCTCCCTCAAATTGCTCCATCTCGAGAGCAACCCGGTATGCCTCTTCCAACGTCTTGGCATTGCGGCGGAAAAGCTCATACTGGTAGTGTGGCCGCAAACCACGTCGAAAGCGGGACACGGGCATGGTACTCTCCTCCGTGACACCACATCGTAGAAAGTACTCATCAAACTCCGCGATGTATTTGGAGACGGACCGGTCTCCCTGGCTAAGACTTTGCCATCTATCGATGAGTTGCTGGCGGTATGTGGGAGGAAGGTACTTTTGCCGAAGTTTATTCTTCATCTCGGCCCATGTGTCGATCGGGGGTTCTAACCGCTCAAGTAGCAGGCTCTCCACATTCTTCCAATAGGTTTGTGCCTGCCCCATGAGTTTCATGGTGGCGAATCGGATCCTTCGACGCTCCGACATATCATACCACTCAAAGTAACGGTCCATGCTGTAACGACCCGAGAATCCGATTACCGGGAAGGCCCGATAACCCGAGACTCGCACCGCCGCCCACGAGCCGGGAGGGCTCGGAAGGGCTAAAAGGAGTGTGGAGGCACAAAGAAATAGGAAATAAGCAGGACAATTCAATAATTAACATAAATAAATAATAACTACAGCTACAACAGAGTCCAGTCCAACATAAAGTACAGTCTAAAGCAGTAAAGCGTACCACATGCCAAGTGAACACTCGGCCCGGCAAGCTGGCAACTGAGAACCTCCGCTCCGCACCCTCGAATTCCACACCTGAAAAGCAGGGAATGAGTCTCCAAAACAGAGACTCAGCAGGGATCCCGCGGAACCCCAACCGGAAACAACGGCGGTAGCGGAAAGGAGAGCTACAACTACAGCAGGAACAACAAACCGGTGGCCGGTCAAAAACTCGGCACTACAGCTACTCCTACTGCCAGTAGGCAGACCTCGATCACGCAGTCGAAGCTACCGAACCACGCTAGTACCACCTACCTAAGTAAAAACACACGGTAACCACGCCGTAGAGGCTTGTCCCCCGGAC
The DNA here is from genome assembly GCA_022559845.1 of Amorphophallus konjac. Lineage (NCBI taxonomy): Eukaryota > Viridiplantae > Streptophyta > Magnoliopsida > Alismatales > Araceae > Amorphophallus > Amorphophallus konjac. The sequence goes on from CM040123.1 coordinate 39,528,414, forward strand.
AGCCAACCAGGACACGTTGTCCAAGGCGCAACCCCGACCATCCGATCGCGGGTACCGCACAACAAGACCCAACCTCGGTAAAGCCCCTAGCACTAATCTCATGACGCGAAAACCAACACACGCGTCACGGCGAACCAACCGAAACTCAACGGTCAACAGGACCGAAACCCGAAGGTCAAAGACACAGAGACTGACAGTCTGTCACTCCGTACTCGATAGGAGTACCACCCACTAGAAGCACAGCCGGTAGCGTCCCCTGACGTCTTATACCGCACCGCAGGTGAACCGCCTGACGTGGTAGGTCCTACCCGAGGCGCGAACACCGTACAAGTAACCACAAACAAGTGACTAGCTGGGGTCACGCCCGTCGACGTGCGTCCACTGTCCCCAACCACGTGTGCACACACAGACCACGCGTCCTAGGTCTGGCCCTCTGACTGGTTTTCCCCTGGCACTGGACTCTGATTTGACGAGGGGCCCGACGGTAACCAGTCTAAAACCGTCCTCAGGGTAAGCCCGTACACCACTCCCTGGTGCGACCAGCACACGCGTACTGATAGGTTACGACTAGTGGAGGGTCACAAAGGAGTCGACTCTCAAGTCAACGGAAAACAACGTCCGGATCCGACGACGTACGGGGACCACCCCACGTACCGGCCCCGTCGCACGGTGACCACAGTCGGAGAAGAAACAGGGCTCGCAGTCCACGGCCACGCACGCACCGTGCGCGAGAGTCGAGAAAACTCAAGTGGTGCTAAGCCACTGGACTCTGTACAGTCCTCTAGACGCACGACACCCAACGGTCCTTGAGTCACAAGACTCGGGGTCAAGACCGTTGTACGCAACAGCACAAGGCCGTCAATCTAGTCCAATCTCTAGGTCTAAAACCACGGTAGCACAAGTACCAAGACAACTCACGAGTCGCCAAGACCACTCCCTCGGGAAGGGAACGTAAGGGACCAAGGCCACCCACACGGGCCACACGGAAAACACAGAAGCACGATCCCCAGGGCAGCACACAAGCCACCACGATGATTTCCCATCTTGTAGCAAGCGGGAAACCTCCAGCCCCAGGCCGGATAATTGGACTCGCAGTCCAAGGCCAAACACGTGGCCCATACGGGAATCGCCTTCCAAAGAAACCCACAACATGCGGGGAAGACCCCACCGCACGCACACCGGTACACGGTGACTCGATCGAGCGTAACACTAAAGCCCGGAACACGTGGGGTCACCCGGACCCACCACACCTATGGGCACGCTAATCGAAGTAACATGGTCCCTCCTGACACCCAAAAAACATGGACACAGAACCCATGGGATGTCCGGGATACTCACAAGGCCGGAGGTCGACCACTGGGTCACAACCGGGTCGACCGGAGACCAAAACAACACAATCGGAGCGCTAAAAGGTCTAAGCTCATGGCACGCAAAATGAGGTAAGTGGGACAACCTCTAGACACCCAAAGACACGGTCACGGAACTCCACGGGGTGTCCGAGACACTCACGAGACCTAAAGTCAACCACTGGGTCACAACCGGGTCGACAGGGGGTCAAAACAGCGCAAACGGGAACCAGAACATGGTAGTGGTCACCTGGTGACCGCGACCAGATTGTAGCAGTCGACCGGCGACCGCGACCATGCTGTCACGGTCATCTCGCGACCGCGACCAGCCACGCGCAAGCCTGATGGTAGCGGTCGCCCAAGGACCGCGACCACACAGTAGTGGTCATCCCATGACCGCGACTAGGCCAAAGCGGTCTATCGCGCGACCGCGACGCTTGAAGGCCTCCTCGACCAAAACACAAAGGATGAACGCGGTTCTCCCAAGACCGCGACCAGATGGTAGCGGTTTCTGGTGGACCGCGACCATTTCGGAAAATCGGGAACGGCGGGAAAACCCCAAAAATCCACGCCCCCAAACATCCACGGATGAGAGGGAAAACACAGGGGAAGCTCCCAAATAACCCCTAGCATGCATCTACGGCCTCGGATCGGCCAGAAACGCAATGAAACGGGAGATCGGCCCACAAGCCATAAAACATGGATTTTACCCAAATCACCCCGTTTGGCCCGCTCGGCTCACCGTAGCCTACGAAACTTGCGGGAAATGAAGCGCACGAGCTGGGGGTCCATCACCCTACCTCCATCGAAGATTTCACGCACCGTGGACGCCGATCCACGAAGAAAACGCCGTTGAAGCCTCGTCGCTCCACGAACCCACGGCCGAGCTTCACCGCGCCCTCGTGCCTCGATCCTCGACCCATCCTCGCCGTCCTCCTCGCCCGCATCGCCCCGCCTCGCCCCCGCCTGGGTCCGTCGGCCGCCGGAGAGGAGAGAGTGAGAGGAGAGAGTGGGAGAAGAGAGAGAAGGTGAGAGTGAGAAATGAGAGAGGGGAGAGAGAGGGTGGGTTAATATATAGGAAAATTCGGAAAATCAAAAAAATCCTGAAAAATAGAAAATCACACCCTCGCGATCTTCAGAACGCACCGATCGCAACGGTACCACACTCGCCTAGGTGAACGGCCCGGTTCACCTGCAACGAGGTTCCGAAGGGAAAGCCGAAACTGTAATGCCCTGGATCTTTCGGATCCTTGTTTTTGGGTCCTGGATCTGGTTTTTCAGAGTGTCCGACTCTGAAGTACCCAAAATTTCGTTTCGGACATCTTTCGTGTTCGGATCGGCGCGATCCGGAGTTGTTTCGGAGGCCCGGAAGCGTTCCGCGGCTTTTCCGCGTGTGTTTTCCGATTCCCGGTGTGTGTTTCGGTAATTCCTTCGGAACCTCGTTACGGGTGAACCGGGCTGTTCACCAGGGCGCAAGTGGTACCGTTGCGATCGATGTGTTCCGAGGATCGCAGAAATGTGATTTTCTATTTTTCGGTATTTTCGGGAATTTCCGGATTTTCTATATAATAACCTCCTTTTTCTCTCTCCCCATCTCATTTTCTCTCTTCCCTCCCTCTCTCTTCTCTCACGTTCTCTCCTCTCCCCCTCTCACTCCGGGCGGCCGACGGAGGCGGCGAGGGTGGGGCGGCGTGGCTCGTGGGGCGTGGAGCGACGGGTACGGGATGAGGATCGCGGTGGTGGAGGCGGTTCGTGGGATCGTGAACCGGCGAGGGTTTAAACGGCGTTTTCTTCGTGGATCGGCATCCACGGCGCGTCGAATCTTCGATGGAGGTAGGGAGATGGACCCTCAACCCGTGTACTTCAATTCCCACGAGTTTCGTAGGCCGTGGTGAGCCGAGCGGGCTAAACGGGGTGATTTGGGAAAAATGCATGTTTTTGGGGTGTGAGCCGAATCTTGTGTTTTGATCGTGTTTTTGGGGTTTAAATGGGTCCTCTCGGTGCCAGAGGGCTTGGGGAATGTTTCCCCCTTTGTTTCCCCATCACCCGGGGGTGATCGGGGCGTGGAATGGGTTTTCCCGCCGTTTCTACCGTTTTCGGGCGCGGACTGAGAACGCGCTAGCTTCCAGTAGCGCGTTCTTGAGGGTCGCGCCGCCCCGACGGGGCGCGTTCATCGGAGAAGATGAACAGTATGGCGGTTCCTGTCGCGCTATAGGGCTACGGCGCGTTCTGGACTGTCGCGCTATGGAAACATAGCGCGACCTGGCTTGTCGCGCTATAGGCTCCTAGCGCGTTCTGCTTGAACGCGCTATGGACCTATAGCGCGTTCTTGGAGGGACCAGCCGGGCTGCCCGGGGCGGGCGGTCTGCGGCTGATCGTGCTCCTCGTGGGCCGTGTGTGCCTTGGACACCCCGTGGAGTTCCGTGACCGTGTCTTTGGGGTGTCCGGGGGTTCCGTTTACCTTGATTTGCGCGCTCGTGAGTGTAAGGGTCCGGGCGGTTTACTAGTGTTCCGATTGGGTTGTGTTGGTCTCCGGTCGACCCGGTTGTGACGCAGTGGTCGACCTTTGGCCTTGTGAGTGTCCCGGGCACCCCGTGGGTTTTGTTACCGTGTTTTGGGGTGTCTGGAGGTGCCGTGTTACCTCGATAAGCGTGCCCGTGGGCTTGGTGAGTCCGGGTGACCCCAGGCGTTCGGGTTTCCGTATTCTCGCTCGATCGAGTCACCGTGTATCGGTATGTGTGCGGTGGGGTTCCCCCGCATGTCGTGAGTCTTCCTGGAAGATGATTCCCGAGTGGGTTATGTGTTTGGCCGTGGACTGTGCGTCCCGTTTCTTCTCCGATCGTGGTCACCGTGCGATGGTGCTGCTACGTGGGATGGTCCCCGTACTTCGTTAGGTTCGGACGTCGTTTTCTGTTGTTTTGAGAGTCTACTCTCTCAGTGATCCTCCACTAGTCGTAGCTTCCTGCGCACGCGTGTGCGGACCCACCTGGGAGTGGTGGAGAGCGCGACCCGGTGAGACGCGGTTTTTAGGCTGGTTTCCGTCGGCCCCTTGCCTTTGCCACCAGAGTCCGGTGGGGGGGAAAACCAGCTAGAGGACCCGACCTAGAGCAGATGGTCTGTGTGTGCACACGTAGTTGGGGGCTTAGGACACGCGCTGACGAGCGTGACCCCAGCTAGTCCTTGTTGTGGTACTGGTTACTGTGTGTGTCTGAGTCTCACGCCTAGGGCGTCGTAGCTAGACACTTGTGACGCGGTGTAAGACGTCAGCGGACGCATCCGGTCGTTCTTCAAGTGGGAGGTACTCCTGTTCTGGACAGAGAGTGACAGACTGTCAGTCGTGTGACTTCGACCTTCGGGTTTCGGTCGTGTTGACCGTTGAGTTTTCGATTGTTTCGCCGTGGCGCGTGTCGGTTTTCGTGCCGTGAGGCTAGTGCTAGTGACTTTACCGAGGTTGTGTCTTGTCGTGCGGTACCCGTGACCAGGTGTCCGGGTTGCACTTTTGACAGCGTGTCCAGGTTGGCCGTGTTCTGGGAGACAGGCCTCTACGGCGTGGTTGCCGTGGGTTTTTCACTTCGATAAGCGATACTAGTGTAGTTCGGTAGCCCTTGACCGTGAGTCTGGGGTGTGTTTCTGGTACAGTAGGAGTAGCTGTAGTGCCGAGTTTTGACCGGCCACCGGTTTGTTGTTCCTGCTGTAGTTGTAGCGTTCCTTTCCGCTACCGCCGTCGTTTCGGTTGGGGTTCCGCGGGATCCCTGCTGAGTCTCTGTTTTGGAGACTCATTCCCTGCTTTTCAGGTGTAGCTGTTCTTCCTCGAGGTTCGAGGGTGCGGAGCGGAGGTTCTCAGTTGCCAGCTTGCCGGGCCGAGTGTTCACTTGGCATGTGGTACGTTTTACTGCTTTAGACTGTACTTTCTGTTGGACTGGACTCTGTTGTAGTTGTTTATTTATTTCTGTTAATTGTTGGTTGTCCTGCTTTATTTCCTATTTCTTTGTGCCTCCACACTCCTTTTAGCCCTTCCGAGCCCTCCCGGCTCGTGGGCGGCGGTGCGAGTCTCGGGTTATCGGGCCTTCCCGGTAATCGGATTCTCGGGTCGTCACAGCTGGTATCAGAGCATGGTTGTGGACGTACATGGGAATTCGAGATATTGCAGTGATCAGAGTCCGTAAGGTCCAGTACAGTCAGCAGTTGGCATAGGGTTCGTGCATGTTTTCCGCTTTGTTTCTCGCTTGAGAGTTTGAGTGCGCTGTGCGGCGCTGTGAAGGTGGTTGTTGTTCACGGCTTTTGTGCCGGCGTGGGGTCTGCGATCGAGGTCGAGAGCCTTCTCCCTCATCGGTGGTGGCCCTGGTTGTGTTGCGTTGGGCAGAGGTTGTCGGAGGGCGTGTTGCAGTTCGGGGGATTGTAGCGGTGGTGCATCGAGAGATGTTGTGATCATGGTCCGACGGGACACTTGGTAAGTGTTGTCGGAGGATCTGACCTGACGGAAGTGATAGTTTTCTTGGTGCTGGAAGGTGCTATTCCCAGCATGCGTGAGGCTCGAGGTCAGGTCGAGTGTGGAGTTTTCCTTCCGTTGGTCGGAGGTGCGATTGGGTTCTCCTTTGGTTGGAGAGAATCGTGTTTGGCTAAGGTTCGTCGTCTTGCATTGCGTGTCCGGATTGGTTGGCCTTGTGTGTCATGAAGTTCGTGCGAGACGTGCTCTTTGTCTTGGCAAGGTGGTTGCCTGTGAGAATCGTTGCCCGTTCCCTGATGTGTAAGGGTGTTGGCGCTGTTCCGGAAGGATGAGTGTCAACTGGGCGCTGTTTTTGAGATTTGCGGTTGGTGTCGCGGTTCCCGATGTGTGGAGGATCGGAGTCTGCGGGGTTGCAGATGGTTGTCGAGATGGTGGATCTCGAGTTGGCGTTGTGGTGGTTGTGCGTGTGGATCAGAGTGCGTGGATCGTAGCGTTGGTTGCTGCGGGTGGATTTCTGAGAAGTGTAGAGCAGTGGAGGATTGGTTCATCGGTGTGCGTTGTCTCCGGCGGTGTGAGACGTGTTGGTTGCTGTGCCGTTGCTTGAGATATTGTGGTTTATGGCACAGGCAGGTGGAGAGTTGGGGAAATGTGCTGGCGAGGTTGCCGCATGAGTACCCTGTCCTTGCGTTGGAGGTTGCGTTCGTGGATAAGATCGTGTTCTGGAGAAGTGTGCCGCGGGTTGTAAGAGGTTGTGTATCCCGTGGCTCTGTGATAAGAGCGGGAGTCGGGATTGGCAGGCATCCTCTTGGATTAATTGAGATGGAGATTTTGATGAGATAGGATTCGATGAGACAGGACGGTGGTTGATGCCTGTGTGTGGAGGTCTCTGATGAGACGTTGGCGTGGGATATTGATCCTCAGTCTGTGGCCAGCAAGGGAGGATTCCCCGTAAGTCTGAGTCGAGTGACGTGAGGACCGTGTGGAGATGGAGTCATGTGGTTTCGCCGTGCTCCCCTGAGAGGGTAGAGTTGGCGTGAGGTTCGAGATTGGAGGTGGTGTTGGTCTGTGCGTGAGTCAGCAGATGGCCTGTCATGTGTTGGATCGTGCCTGCTGGGCCGGTGGAGGTTTTCCGTTGGCGAATGTCTGGCGACCAGTGGATGGTCTTTTCAGAGACAGAAGATGCTGGTTGTAAGGGTTCGAGAATGGAGAGAGCGGCGTGCAAGCGAGGCCTTCTGGTGGCCGTTTCTGAGGTGTGAGCTGGTGGAAGCTCAGTGATTGGTTACCCCTGGTGCAGGGTGTGAGATCGATCAGCGGTTGTGAAGCTGGCGTTTGGTTGGTCCGCCGAGCGTGGGCGTTGACCGGTGGATTGGTTCTTGTGGCGAGGATTGCGTTCCCTCGGTGAGCGAGAGGGTGGCAGCGATGCCGTGGGTGTTTTCCGTTGTGTTTGAGGTGATACCAGACTTGTGCCCTTGTCTTATGCCTGCTCTAGTGGCCGATGTGTGTGCGGCGTGCGGAGCGTGGCGTTGTTCGTGATTATGGTCTGGCTGTATCCCTCATGATCGGTGCTTTTGCGAGATCGAGTTTTTCTATGTTGGGGTTCTGACGGCGTTGTCAGTGGGTTACGGCGTTCTTCCCCTGTGACTGTGCTTGTCCTGAATTTCGAGGACGAAATTCTTTAAGGGGGGAGGGCTGTAATGCCCTGGATTTTTCGGATCCTTGTTCTTGGGTCCCGGATCTGGTTTCTTGGAGTGTCCGACTCCGATGTGCCCGAAATTTCGTTTCGGACATCTTTCGTGTTCGGATCGGCGCGATCCGGAGTTGTTTCGGAGGCCCGGAAGCGTTCCGCGGCTTTTCCGCGTGTGTTTTCCGATTCCCGGTGTGTGTTTCGGTAATTCCTTCGGAACCTCGTTACGGGTGAACGGGGCTGTTCACCAGGGCGCGAGTGGTACCGTTGCGATCGATGTGTTCCGAGGATCGCAGAAATGTGATTTTCTATTTTTCGGTATTTTCGGGAATTTCCGGATTTTCTATATAATAACCTCCTTTTTCTCTCTCCCCATCTCATTTTCTCTCTTCCCTCCCTCTCTCTTCTCTCACGTTCTCTCCTCTCCCCCTCTCACTCCGGGCGGCCGACGGAGGCGGCGAGGGCGGGGCGGCGTGGCTCGTGGGGCGTGGAGCGACGGGTACGGGATGAGGATCGCGGTGGTGGAGGCGGTTCGTGGGATCGTGAACCGGCGAGGGCTTAAATGGCGTTTCTTCGTGGATCGGCGTCCACGGCGCGTCGAATCTTCGGTGGAGGTAGGGAGATGGACCCTCAACCCGTGTACTTCAATTCCCGCGAGTTTCGTAGGCCGTGGTGAGCCGAGCGGGCTAAACGGGGTGATTTGGGAAAAATGCATGTTTTTGGGGTGTGAGCCGAATCTTGTGTTTTGATCGTGTTTTTGGGGTTTAAATGGGTCCTCTCGGTGCCAGAGGGCTTGGGGAATGTTTCCCCCTTTGTTTCCCCATCACCCGGGGGTGATCGGGGCGTGGAATGGGTTTTCCCGCCGTTTCTACCGTTTTCGGGCGCGGACTGAGAACGCGCTAGCTTCCAGTAGCGCGTTCTTGAGGGTCGCGCCGCCCCGACGGGGCGCGTTCATCGGAGAAGATGAACAGTATGGCGGTTCCTGTCGCGCTATAGGGCTACGGCGCGTTCTGGACTGTCGCGCTATGGAAACATAGCGCGACCTGGCTTGTCGCGCTATAGGCTCCTAGCGCGTTCTGCTTGAACGCGCTATGGACCTATAGCGCGTTCTTGGAGGGACCAGCCGGGCTGCCCGGGGCGGGCGGTCTGCGGCTGATCGTGCTCCTCGTGGGCCGTGTGTGCCTTGGACACCCCGTGGAGTTCCGTGACCGTGTCTTTGGGGTGTCCGGGGGTTCCATTTACCTTGATTTGCGCGCTCGTGAGTGTAAGGGTCCGGGCGGTTTACTAGTGTTCCGATTGGGTTGTGTTGGTCTCCGGTCGACCCGGTTGTGACGCAGTGGTCGACCTTTGGCCTTGTGAGTGTCCCGGGCACCCCGTGGGTTTTGTTACCGTGTTTTGGGGTGTCTGGAGGTGCCGTGTTACCTCGATAAGCGTGCCCGTGGGCTTGGTGAGTCCGGGTGACCCCAGGCGTTCGGGTTTCCGTATTCTCGCTCGATCGAGTCACCGTGTATCGGTATGTGTGCGGTGGGGTTCCCCCGCATGTCGTGAGTCTTCCTGGAAGATGATTCCCGAGTGGGTTATGTGTTTGGCCGTGGACTGTGCGTCCCGTTTCTTCTCCGATCGTGGTCACCGTGCAATGGTGCTGCTACGTGGGATGGTCCCCGTACTTCGTTAGGTTCGGACGTCGTTTTCTGTTGTTTTGAGAGTCTACTCTCTCAGTGATCCTCCACTAGTCGTAGCTTCCTGTGCACGCGTGTGCGGACCCACCTGGGAGTGGTGGAGAGCGCGACCCGGTGAGACGCGGTTTTTAGGCTGGTTTCCGTCGGCCCCTTGCCTTTGCCACCAGAGTCCGGTGGGGGGGAAAACCAGCTAGAGGACCCGACCTAGAGCAGATGGTCTGTGTGTGCACACGTAGTTGGGGGCTTAGGACACGCGCTGACGAGCGTGACCCCAGCTAGTCCTTGTTGTGGTACTGGTTACTGTGTGTGTCTGAGTCTCACGCCTAGGGCGTCGTAGCTAGACACTTGTGACGCGGTGTAAGACGTCAGCGGACGCATCCGGTCGTTCTTCTAGTGGGAGGTACTCCTGTTCTGGACAGAGAGTGACAGACTGTCAGTCGTGTGACTTCGACCTTCGGGTTTCGGTCGTGTTGACCGTTGAGTTTTCGATTGTTTCGCCGTGGCGCGTGTCGGTTTTCGTGCCGTGAGGCTAGTGCTAGTGACTTTACCGAGGTTGTGTCTTGTCGTGCGGTACCCGTGACCAGGTGTCCGGGTTGCACTTTTGACAGCGTGTCCAGGTTGGCCGTGTTCTGGGAGACAGGCCTCTACGGCGTGGTTGCCGTGGGTTTTTCACTTCGATAAGCGATACTAGTGTAGTTCGGTAGCCCTTGACCGTGAGTCTGGGGTATGTTTCTGGTACAGTAGGAGTAGCTGTAGTGCCGAGTTTTGACCGGCCACCGGTTTGTTGTTCCTGCTGTAGTTGTAGCGTTCCTTTCCGCTACCGCCGTCGTTTCCGGTTGGGGTTCCGCGGGATCCCTGCTAAGTCTCTGTTTTGGAGACTCATTCCCTGCTTTTCAGGTGTAGCTGTTCTTCCTCGAGGTTCGAGGGTGCGGAGCGGAGGTTCTCAGTTGCCAGCTTGTCGGGCCGAGTGTTCACTTGGCATGTGGTACGTTTTACTGCTTTAGACTGTACTTTCTGTTGGACTGGACTCTGTTGTAGTTGTTTATTTATTTCTGTTAATTGTTGGTTGTCCTGCTTTATTTCCTATTTCTTTGTGCCTCCACACTCCTTTTAGCCCTTCCGAGCCCTCCCGGCTCATGGGCGGCGGTGCGAGTCTCGGGTTATCGGGCCTTCCCGGTAATCGGATTCTCGGGTCGTCACAGAAACCCACGCCGGGAATCGGAAAACACACGCAGAAAAAGTCGCGGAACGCCTCCGGGACTCCGAAACGACTCCGGATCGCGCCGATCCAAACACAAAAGATGTCCGAAACGAAATTTCAGACACAACGGAGTCGGACGCTCCGAGAAACCAGATCCAGGACCCACGAACAAGGATCCGAAAAACCCGGGGTATTACACATGCCGAACTCCCAATCTAGGTAGACTTTCGGATCCAAAGACCCGTAAAAAGCGGGAGGGTCCGCTCGCACGGTTTTAAGGACCCGGTCATCATCCTCATCTCGTTGTGGCTGAAAACCACGACAGCGTTGACCATATCCCTCATAGGCATTGTCGGAACCATAGTCCTCGAGACCAAGGTCACGGTGCGGTAGTTGGGGAACCCGAGGAAGGGCAGGTGGAGGAGCCTGTGGTGGCTGGTTTTGGGCCGCGGGAGCAGCCTGGACTTGGGCCATGGGAGCGGGTTGGACTTGGGCCACCGCGGGAGGAGGTGCGGGTGGGCCTTGGGCTGCCCCTGGAGGGTCCCCGTGTGGCATCCTATCTAACCGCCCAACGAGGTCTTGGACCGACCTGTCGGAGGTCTCCAAGCGCCCCTTCATGGCTCTAAGGCGACCATCCATATTATCGGAGAAAGTCTGAAAGTTAGCATCGGATAGGTCCAACCTAGTCATAATGGCCATCATCGCCTCTTGTAGGGAGTGGAAGTCTCCCGAGGTATCCCGTGGGTTGGCCATAGGTGGTGGTGGGGTGAGTACTGAGTACCCCGACGAGTGGGCATGCAAACACACCACCTAGAAGACGCCGACTAAAGCAAAACACACTAATGCAAAATGATGCGCTTAGACTTAACCAAAACGCGGTACGCGGCGGAGATAATCGACCCGAAGGTCACTCGCACAAGTGTGCGGCCTTCCCGATAGGCGTAGCCTAACGTTCGGACAACACCTTTTGATATACCAGGTTATTGGGATGTGATGCAAAAGACACTTTTTTTTGTTTTAAAACAATGATGATCCTAGACTCGACTTAAATCGACTAATGACTCGATGTAAATGACACTCTTTTTTTTGACACCCTAGACTCAAACTCGCTCTGATACCAAATTGATGCGGGACGAGACCACGAACATGACAAGCTCGTGACTGCCCCTTAACGAGGGAAGCGTCGGATGTGCGCGGTTGAGAAACCGACTGTGAGCTAGGGTGGTCGGCTCTCACTTGTGTCCGGATCGGGTCACGGGACGGTAACGCTCTCTCTCGCAGCAGCGGTGATATAAATAGAAAGCGAGCTAATTACCCTATCATGCTCTCTAGCAGTGGCATAAGCAAGTATATATGAAAATTAAGCAAAATGCCAAGTAAGGGAGCGAATGCGATACCTCCACGCGCTCGGCGTGGGGACGACGGGCCCGGCCGAACTCGTGCTCCTGGGACAGTTAATACATGAATATTACAGCAATGAAAATATGCCCACTCCACGCAGGGAGGTAAAGGGCGACACCAGGGGCCCGGGAGGACCGAATTCGGGATGACGGGCAGCTTCGTGTGTTGATTCGGCTACACGCGTGATCACGACCGTGGGGCCCACGTGCTGTCTGGAGGGGTCGTGTGGGACCCGGTGGAGCCGCTGTAGTGTGGACACTTAGGAAAGTGTTCCCTGGGCTGGCGGCACACCGGAACGTCGCCCGGGGGTCGGGCGGTTCCGATCGGCACCCGTAGGGTTTGCTGTCCACGGACTGGTGGTTGCTGTTTTGCAACGCGCGCTCCGGCAAGAATGGACGCTGCGATCAGCCCCGACGTCGGATCGACACGAGACTGGTGCCGTTGGAAAGCTAGCTTGAAGTTCTTCAACCTAGGCTTAAAGATCTGGCCTGGATCTGCTCGGATTTTGACTTATGGAATTTTCAATCTTCTGTTGTACAGTTCCTGAAATCACAGGTCGGCAGAGAACTTCCTTGTGGATTGCCTTTGACCACGAGGGAGACGTTCGAATCAAGAGTTGTGTTCTTCAGCAAAGTTGTTGAAAGTTGATCTGGGAAGACAACAAAATTTGTTTGGACCCGTTTGGATGTATTTATGATTTTCTGTGATTTATTTGGTGGATGAAGGTCGGATCTGGGATCTGGCTGAAAGTACTGTAGCTTCGGTAGAACATGAATTTTTAAAAATAGGTAAAAGGACGATAAAAATTTAAGAAAAATTGTGGTGGTAGGGGACGATGGACAAAACTCCCAGTTAAATTGGGAGGTCTAACAAAAATCAAAAGGGTGGTCGAAGGTGGAGAACTCAGGACTACTGTCACTGTAGACAGTGACAAAACAGATCTGAGATTGAGAGTTGAATGAAATGGTAAGGATACGAAACGGTGGATTTTGAACCTCAGTTTTTTTGTGGAGAAGGGGCTAGAAGATAGGAACCAACCCTCAAAATTTCAAAGCGATCAGAACTCGTGGATGGCTTCAGGAATTCTCAAACTACACCTCTGTCCAGCAGGACAGAAACTTGATGACGATTCCACGGCGGCACGAACGGCGGCGGCGGCGGCACATACGATCACCGGAGGTTGAGAGGGGATGATAGAAGAGGGATACACTCTAGATCTGGGGTTGGGGAAGGAAGAACAGCAAGGGAGGAGAGAGGGGCGCACCAAGCTCCTTGAACACTCACAAAAATTCTGATTTTTCCATTCAATTTCTCATGAAAAATACAACATTATATAGACTAGGTCTCTAACTAATTCTAGACCCTTGGATCAAGGGTTGATGAGTGAAGGGCTGGGATGTGGTTTGAACAACCACAATAAATCACAATAAAATACAAGGTTCGCCCCCCCCTTTAAAGAAGGTAATTTGATTTTGTCTTCTTTAATTAAATATAGGTCCAAGTCCAAGATTGGACCATGGACCAGCCCCCTTGGGCCCGGGAGTCCAAGTGGACCAATAAGGAGGAGGGAGGGGGCCCCTGCAGGGCCTACATGCACTTTTGCAAAAAGACCCAATGGCCTTTTGTAAATAAACCCACTCAGACCTACTATTGTGTACCCATATATCACAAGGGTATACATACAAATATAAAAGGACGTAGATGCAAACACAATGTGAGCGGGCTGACGTTGATGTCCCCATCACATCCTCCCGTCGTTGTTGCCCTGCAACCTTAGCCCAGTATCGCACCATCGGAGTTACCGTCAGCCCCACCATGCAGGAACGTCAGCCTCTTCTTTCGTCTTCCACCTCTACAGCATTGTGAAGGCTGTCGCCGACATCCTCTGCCGTCAGAAGCACGAGCATCGCTGTTGTCCTGCTATGGTCCTTCACCTGCACCATCTTTGACGTCGCCTCCGTCAACGTCGATGGCGCCTAGGCCCCACTGACAATCGCTGCTCCTCTCTATGTCGATCTCTCGGACTGTAATCCCTCTCCTACTCTCTCTCTCTCTCTCTCTCTCTCTCTCTTCATATCTCTTTCGTGAGTTTCTACACAATACCAGCGACATCATTAGCCAACCCCCTCGTTGGCTAGGACCTCATCGTGCCCTACGCCCCCTTGCTCCTAGCGCGACATCTCTTGCTCGACTTCCAACGATGCCGTCGGAGGTGGATGCATGGGCGAGCTCTAGGAGGAGAGAGGAGCTAGGGAGGAACGTGGGGAGGGGGGGGGGGGGGCAGGTGGCGTCGCGCCATAGTAGAGGATGGAGGAGGGAGAGAAGAGAAGGGAGAGGGGACGGCTCTATTTGCGAGTACGAGGATACAAGATCGGGTCTCTCTTAAAAAATATAAAAATAATTATTTTTATTTTGAGAAAAGTTATAACGGGATGAAATTTCATGTAAAAAATTTGGAGAGATCTTACTCAACATCTCTAAGTGGGTTATTTATTCTTATTTTTTATTTTGAGTGAAAAAAAGAGATAAAAAATTATAACCAAACACCTTATAAGTACTTAAAAGTTCGATTGATGAGTTAGTCTCAACTGATCTAACCATGTGTGAATCTGTGTTCCTAATCATGGCAAGAGATCCGGTTAACTTTATAGTTAAAAGTTTGGGGTGATCTTTCCTCTTTATTATATATACATAGATAGAGACTTGTGTATGTTTTATATAAGTCATACATTGACTCAGGAGTTACCAACATAAGTTAAGTGTAGGTACTATGTTGTGACTTTATAGAGAGAAAAAATTAGGGAGATCATAAATCGTTACGTAACATCTCCGTCAGGATAATTATGTCGCTTTTCTTCTCCTCTCCGTGTGTGCGCGTGCGTGCATAACTCGGGGTTCCTATGGGAACTTAGGGTGCGTTTGGAAAACACCATGGGAAGAGATTTTGGGGATTCCAATGATTGGAATACCTGACAATCCCACAATTATTTCCAAATGACACGAGTCATCCTCGAGTTATGTGCCCATCAGATTTTTGACTACATGAGAGAGATGGAGTCATTGAGTCACCCAACCCAAAATCCCCAAAAGAGCTTTTCACGGATTTCAAAGGGTTTAGAACATGTAGGTTATATTTTAACTCCCCAGTTTCATCTTAAATGGGCGAAGTGGTAAAAGACAAGGTCGTGAGAAATGTTTAAACCTGTCGTCAGAAATGTTTAAACCTGCTGCATCCTCTGCCAAATGTGATTTGAATTTTGTCAGAAAAATTTATCACTTTGTGATAGTGTGTACAGTAAAAGAACATTTTCAAATCTGCATAAGTCCGACGCGTTTACAAACGCGCCCTTAGAGAAGGAATCCATCACCTCAAAAATTTTCGAAATAGCCCGGGATGGGAATAAAAAATAGGGATTTTTACATATATATCCTTACAAAGTTCGATTTTGTCAAATATACCATTCGTCGGAGTATATTATCATGAATATCCTCGAAATATGAGTAATGTCACGATTATGCTCTCGCCGCAACTTTCGTGTGTTTAACTCGGGTTAAGTCCGAGTTAAAGAGTAAGATTTTCATATATATACCCCTGTAAAATTTGATTTTGTCACATATACCATAAATCTTACGACCGTAGATGATATATTTTACGGAATATTATCCTCCGTCGACGACAGTAAACTGAAGGGGTATAACCGTAATATTTCTATCCAAATGAAGGATATTCATGATAATATGTTCAGACGAGAGGTATATTTGACAAAACAAAATTTTATGGGGGTATATATGTAAAAATCTCTAAAAAATAAGATATCTAATAATTTTTTTTAAAGAATAAATTATCTATGAAGTGCTGTGTTTTGAAACTGTTCACAAATGAAACAAAAGTATCGACAGAAAGGAGCCTTCGACGGGCGTGAAACTCAATTATTTAATCAAATGAAACATTTTCATACAGTCTAGACGCAAAACTCGCCCAAGCACACCACCCGGATTGGAAAAATAAAAATAAAAGTAAAGAGGTGGGTGGTTCCTCCCCTTGTCGGGATGGAAACGATCCATATTAGGTCTGACAATTATCTGTTTAAAATTTGAATCGAATTCGAATTCGTATTCGTTTAATCAGATAATTATCTGAATAAAATATCCGACGGATAATTTAATCGGATATCGGATATCTGATTATTAATCGGATACGAATTCAAATATTGAGATATCCGTGTCGGATATTATCCGACCGAATATGAACCCTTAGATAAAAATCTAATAATATACATATTCTATATATAATTAACTTAAATCTTAATATATTATTTGATTATTTTTTTTATCCTTTTTTGTCTCAAAATATAATTTAAAAATAAAAAATTCACTTACACCCACTTGATAAGTTATCTCCTATTTTTTAAGATGAAGTCTAATCTTTTGATAACATCTCTCAAAATAAAAAAAACTTTCACTCTTTCTTTATTTTTTTGAGAAAATAATATACGATGATCTCACACGACTAACACAACTCACCCCTAAGTAGGCCTAGTAATTATCCGTTTAAAATTCGAATCGAATTCGAATTCGTATTTTATCCGATCGTTATCCGAATAAAGTATCCGACGACGATTACTAATCGAATAATTCGATTATTAATCAGATACGAATTCGGATATCACACTATCCGCTCCGTATCCGACCGTTTACAGGTCTAATCCATATGAACCGAATACTTCTTCTTCGCCCTCGGTGTCCTTTTAAATAGAAGAGCTTCGAAATTTATAGGTTCGGGGTTGGTAGTTTGCATACCAAATTTGTGCAATATATAACTATCAATCCCAGACATGCACATGTGTAACAAATTTTTTTTTGAAATCTAAACTGTAACAAATATTTATTAAAATCTAAACTTAAATTTAGATCTACAGGGTCTTGTTAAGTGCTGATGGTCGCTCCAGTGGACCGCGGATTTTTCTTCAACAAGTGCCGGGCAGGTCGGGTCGCTTGAATGCCTTCAATGCAAGGGTCGACCGGTTGGATCGAGATGGACACGCCAAATTTAAAAATATAGGACGGAATTGCTTCGCATGGTAACGGCTCCTTTCCCTGAAACGGCACTGCAACCGTAGGGATTTATTCACATGAAAAAGGGGGTGCATTTATGGCCGTTCTTGAAAGAGAGCATAAATGCAAATACTTTTTTTTATTTCCAGCTTGGAAACATACCGCGACATTTTGAGCTCACAAATAAACTAATCCAAATCTCTCGTCAGCAACGCATCAGGTTAAAAAAAAACTAAAAATGCTCGAAGCCTCTGACCAAAGGGGTTGGAAACTTGCAATACCGTGTATTTACTATTTACTTTTTGGGATTTTGACATACACACCGCCTTTTTTATTTTCAATACAATTTTTTTTTGGGTTCAGGCCCGAAAGCAAAAGTACGGGGAAGTCCCCACTTGAAACAATTTTCATTTGTTTACATGTCCACAAGAGGAAAAAGGGCCTTCTGTGATAATAAAAAAAATTCAGCTCTTTATGTCACACAGAATCCAAGATGGCCGGTTCCCACGCGAAGGGCACGTGTGATTGAAACGTGACGCCTCCCCTTTCCTTTCTCTCTCTCTCTCTCTCCCTCCTGTTCTCGCCCCGTCCGATCCGTCTCCCCTGCCGCCCCCGCCCCCGCGCTTCTGCCTCGAGTCCTTCCGCCTCCTCCTCCTCCACGGTTTTTGAACCGAAAACGAGATCGAGCCCGGCGCCCATCAACGCTCTTCTTCTTCCTCTTCGTCGTCTTCTTCCTTACTTTTCTCATTTATCCGTTTCATCTGCTTATCTGCGGGGAGCGCCACCACCACCACCACCACCACCACCACTACCTCCTCCGTTGCCACCTTCTGCTCTCTCACATCTGCGCGGGGCGCCCACCTGGCGGGGCCAACCCTCTGCGCAATTTTTTTGTGGCCCATCAGGAATAACTTCTTCTCCCTACCTTTCTACCAACAAAAGGAAGAAACCCTTCTCTCTCTCTCTCTCTCTTTCTTCTCCGTAGGACCCTCTTTCTGCAACGAGCCTAACAATTTGGCAGCGGATAGGCGCCCTTCTGTCTTGCTCGACGAATTCATCCATGCGCGTGTGCTAATGCAAATCGACAATAGGGTATGCGCCGCACCCTTCTGCCTATATGTGCAGAATTTTTTTACGTTTCTGTGTTAATTTTGTCGATTAACTGCGGCGACCCAAAAATTTCTGTGCATTTTCCGCTTTTGTTCTCTATATGTCGCTTTTTTGGGTGTCTGTGCGTGTGGTATAATCTTCTTTCCGTTGCCTTCTGTTCTCCCAGGAGCAAGGTTTGGCCTTTCTGGGTGTTCATTTCAGACAAAGATCGTTGTTTGGAATCTGAAGCTCTCTCTCTCTTCCCCTTTTTTGCTCACCTAATTTCAGTTCTTTCCTTTTTGTTGTGTGAATTCAGAAAATCTATAATTGGTTTCTCAAGAGAACCGGGATAACACACAGTTCCCCGGCAATGCGCTCTTGGCATATTGGGATTTCGATGAAGTGCTTGTAGGGGTTTTTGTCGTGAAGAAAGCCTTTTGAAGGGGCTTGGAATGGAAGGAGCAGTCCAGGAGGTACATGGTAACCAAGCGATTTTGTCCATAGGTGCGAAGACACCAGGCCAGGAGAAGGCTTGTGATGAGGCGACTATTAGAGCAGGCGGTGAAGCGTCAACAACACCGAAAAGTGCTTGCCAGAGTTCCTCCCCCTTGCGCTCTTCTCCTGTCGCCAATCTCAGGTCATTGCGGCATCAGCGCACCAACAGCTTCCAGAGATGGAGAAAGCAGATGCAGCGGGTGTGGCGGTGGGGCCCTACTAGCAATCGGGAGCAGGGGGTGAAGGCAAGCGTGAATGTGGAGGCAATGGCAAATCAGAAGCGACAGTGGTATCAGATCCACTCCCAATCACGGGTAAGTGGCTAGCGGAGGTTCTCTCTCTCATGACGATCTTCATTCTTCAGTGAGTTGGAAGACAATCAGGGCGCCCTAGTATCTGCTACCTTGTGATTGCAGATTTGGTCACAGTTAGAGAGGCTTGTTGGTTTTGCAAAATGAAGTAGGATATAGAATGCATTGTGTTCCCTGGAATGTTGATTGATGACAAATCATTGTGGAGAACTCATCATGGATTTAAAGTGCTATATGAGTGGAATAAGGCTGATACTGGTTGCTAAAGCATGGAAGAACGGTAGTAGACATGAGTATCAAAACTGGGCTTTGGGAGTTGACAAGAATAAATCAATAGCATTGGTTGAATTAATGATGGTGAATGATATGGTGCGGTTTTGTTTTTTGCTAGGCATATGCAAACAAACACATTTCAACATACCGACGACTTTTTGATCTAGTTTTAGTCTTTGTAACTAACTGCCATAACATTGAGTTTAGAATTGTATCTTGTAGAGAGAATCTTATTGTTTGTCAGCGGGGTATGAGCTTGAATATTCCTCAATAGATTGGTAAGAGGTGAGGGAGAGTAAATGCATGATTATTTTGTGCAATCTAATCGAACCATTTAAGAACCCGTTCTTAATGGGTCTGTTTAATATGATTTTTACAGGGGATTTTAACTTTTTTTTTGTTGGTTGGCTGCCGTGCAGGGACATAAACAACGAAAGGAACCAGTCTTGTTGTTTGAACATTTTTTTATTGTAGGTCTTCATTCGTGTGCAAATATGGAAGCTATTGAAGATGCTTTTGCCAAAAGAAAGACATGGGAATCTGAAGTTGCAAAATCTGAAATATTAGATTTGAGGAAGCTTCAGTATCATGGACGTTTGCCCATTCTTGAACCTCAGGTCTAGTTGGTTGACAGACTAAATATAATACTTGACTTTTACATCCTGGTTCTAGTATTTTCAATCATCTATCATTCTTACCAAAATTATTCCCTGGTCACCACATGTCTCAAGTAAAACGCATTTGGAGTCTGGATGTGTATTGTTCATGGAACTATTAGTGCTTGACTTGAAATGGTTGTCAAAAAAAGCTGGTGCATCATATTTTATGATTCTGCATTCTCAAATGCTTTTTTTTTGCCTCAAACCACAAGATTGAGGGTATATTTATTTTATGGTTACAGATTCTTTTCAAGTATCCTCCTGGAAAGAGATTAGCAATGAGGGAGAGAGATTTACCTGCTTTCTGTTTTCCTGGAGGTGTCGAGGTTAAATATTTTTGCCTTTCCCCATGTTGTTTAGCATGAAATATCTTACAACCATGTTTTCTGTGAGCTACATCAATCAATACTTAAGATTTTTTCTTAAAATTTTTGTTGTTGCTGACAGAAATCTTGGTGCTTGCTCTGTTGATTTATTTCTCCTTACTTTTCATTGTTTATTTCATTATTTGCCTATATCAAGGTTGATCTTCTGATGGTGTAGGCTCGCCTGATGGAGAGGACGCCGTCAATGAGTGATCTAAATGAGGTTGTGTTTGGGCAAGTAGGTGGAACTTATTCTTGAATGCCCATCTGCACTGCTTAAATCATCATATAATACTTTTTCTGCTCTCAGTTTGCTAATCTGTATAAAAAGAGTGTTCGGTATTAAGCTTATAAGTCTCTCTCAATACACGTGCATTATCATTTAGTCTTTCTTTTGAGAGGGTAACTGAAGACAGTTGTGAAAATCTTGTAGTATCTTGTGCTGTGCCTCTGTTGAACCGCACAATTATCAACATATTCTGAGTAATTTCGGAAGTTAACTAAATTTACACCGCTAAATGACGGCGTAAAGAGATTTAAAATCGTAGTCGCTGTAGGAGGATTAAATTCAAGCGCCCTTGGCATCCCATCGGGCAAATTTTTCATACAAAAATTGTGTGTTTTAACATGCAGTCATTTCATCAAACACCTGGCAGGCGGTGTTAAAGTCATGTACCAACGTGACAAAAAGACAAATGAAGGCGGTCCCAACGTATGAGAAGCTTTTGTCAACGCGTCATAGAGTTAGAGTTATTTATCCATTGTCGACGCCTAAGACAGTAGGACGGGGTCCAAGGAAGCCAAGAAAAGTCAAACAAAAGCCACGTGCCGCCGCCTCCAAGTGAGTAGAAAAAATTCCAAAGAAGTTTGCTGGAAAAGGACAACCCCGAGGGAGGTTTTTATACTTTTTTAACGGGGAGACCAGGGAGACTGATCTCTCTCCCTTTTTCCCTTTCTTGGCGCGGGGGCAAGAACCCGGAGGGACTCCCTCCGGGTTTGCAAAACCTGGAGGAGTCACCTCCAGGTGTTGTAGACCCAGAGGTAACCCCTCCGGGTCTTGCAAATTGGAGGCCCCACCTTTGGGGCTTGCAACATCCGGAGGTGGCACCTCCGGGATGCGTGCCCAAGGCCGGGGGGTATTGGCTCCCCGTTTCCTCCCTGTTGGATGGCGGACCAGAAAAACAAAAGAAATAAAAGAAGAAGAGCAGAAGAAGAAGAAAAAAAGGAGCCGGAGGGGGGGGTGGGCCTGTAGACTCGGTGGAGCACACCTCCACCCCGGTGGTTCAATCCATCCACAAAAAAAAAAGAGGAAAAAGAAGGCCAAAGGACAAGAGAACCAGGAGTACATCCATGTAGACTCATCCAACTCCTATAAATAGGAGGACAGAGCCGAGAAGAAGGCGAGAACTTTGGAAGGAGAGAGCTTGAAGACTTGAGGAAGACTTGGAGCTCGGAGAAGAAGACCTAATGCACGCAGCAGCAGGTGGCGGCCCTCTCTTGGAGTTATTCTTGTCTTTTTAAACCCTATTTTGTGTAAGAACACTCACTTAAAGGGGGAACATTACCAAAATACCCATATGCGAGTCTATGGTGTATCTTGTGAATTCAAATGAATCGAAGATATGGAATAAGCAATTCTGATCATGCAAGTATCAAAACTAAATTTTTTATGCTCAAGATCATATGGAGGCCCTAGCATGTGCAAAATCACGCTTTCGCCCCCGAACTTTGTGAATTACGCAAATGTTCCTAAAAAGTTATGATAAATTGAGAAATGCGAGTGTCCTGCAGAAATGACATAACTCTCGTCAAATATCGTCTAAGTTGAAGATATATTGTGCTCGGGTCCCCAAAATTTAGAAATTTGCGATTACACCCTCAAGTTTGCAAAATTATGCAAATATCTGGGGGAGCACACAAAACTCCTAAAAGGGGCTTTTCGATCACATAAAAGCCCTATTTCAAGGGGGATGACTTGAAAGCCATAAGCTTAGGGCTAATTGCATAGAAACCCTTATCCAAGGATAATTTGCACAAAAACCCTAATTCAAGGGAAATTTATACGAAAACTCTAATTTGAGGTAAAAGTGCATGTAAACCCTAGATCTGGGGAGAATTACAAGCGTATCCCCTACAAAGGGAGAATTACAAATAAGTTCCTGTCAAAATAAAAAATTGCAAATATGCCTCGCCCTAGGCCGAGAGGGTTTCTCCCAAGGCAAATACCTAATATTGCAATCAATATCGCAGCGGTAGAGACAATCTTAGATAGTTAATCAAAGGTGTTCAGGCTTGTACCGATATAAATAAACATCGACTACGGTCGGCAGGCAAAATACCAGCACACGAACCTTAAATCGTCTGATAAACAAAAAAATGAAATAAATAAATGCGAGTAAACATATCGATGATATCCGAAACCCACAAATTTTTAATTCATCATCAGCGTGCCCGCGTTCTTTCGCGTGTGAAATAGACTGGCATGCTCGGTGGGACTTTTCCCGCCTTTCATTTTCTGCCGAAGATCTTTGTGCCTTTTTGGGGATTGTAATTGTCTCTTTGTTCCCTCGCAACAAGAAGGGAGCCAAGGACTTCGACTCCGGCTCTGCGAAACAAACAAATTTATGAATGATGGCAGTCACATACTGTCCTCTCGTTGTCGCCATGGTTGACGTCACAAAATATCTTTTCTCTTTTCTTTTTTTTTTGAAAAGGCTTTTGGTTTCATAAATTTCTTACTGAGCCTTTTAAAAGGAAAGGAAATTTTCTGAAAGGTGCACATTGAGGGGCTATATAGATAGCATGTGCATGATTTATTCCGTGGGTGCGCATTGTATCAGACGATTTGGGTTCAAGTGCTGGACCTTTCTCCACTGACCGCAGTCAGTGTTGATTTACATTGGCGTAATGTCCGAACACCCTTGTTTAATTGTCAAAGAAAGTCTTAAAGTCCCTTACACAGGTCATGGGGCCAAGGGCATGTTGGTTTGCATGGCTCATAATGCACTTCTCCCTTTGTACACCGACAACAAAACTCGCTATTGAAAGAAATAGGATTTCAATTGAGGCCATTGGCGAAACCCTAAAGTTTAAAGGCATATGTATAATTTATTGGAGGTCGAAGGTATATTAGGGCATCTTGATTATTGCTGGATCCCAAGAATATTTTGGTCATTTTACGGACTCCAGGGGTATTCTGGTAATTTTACCAAGTCAAGGGTATTTCTAGAATTTTCCGGTTGGAGAGAGACTGTGGTGTGATCACCAACTTTCAAGGGCACTGAGGCTGTTTTCGGGATGTCTCGAAGGCTTTGAGGCCATTTCTAGGTCATATGGATATTTTGATAATTTTACCACACCTCAGTCGGACTTAGGTTTGAGATGACACTTAGGTGCAAGACTGAGCTAGCAAGGTCTCTAAATGAAAGAGTAATAGTGGGCTTCATAGAAGGTGCGCATGTGTTAATGCTCAAAAACGACGGATATATACACAGTTCTCCGAAAGTCAGGATCTATCCACAATTTTCCTTGGCACACACATGAGGGAAGGCAACTGAGTGCACTCATGTTTCATGTAAGCACAAGGGTTGTCGGCAAATTGTCGACTGTACATAAAGGTCTCCGCACTGACGCGGGACATAAGGGCATAGCCACAATTACAAAAAGTTGCAGGAAGTTGTAGGATATGACTGCAGTTACATGACTTTGGTTTTCTTGCAATTCTCGGAGGGGCATTTCTGCAATTCCTCATTATCGGAAGGAACTACGTAATTTTGCACTCCCGAACGCATGAAAAATTACATACACAGCCTCCAGGGGCATAAACGCAAGACTGTGGGCCTTTTCACGAACGAACAAACTCCGTCACGTGTGTCTTCTTTGTATGTCTGTATGTCTCTCCGTGTGTCTTCCTGTCCGTTTGTGTCCTCGGCCGAGGGGGGTATTTATACAAGTGGGAGGACCCATGTTGTAAAAAATGTGAGGATTTGAGTCAATTTTGACAAAAAGAATGGGTTTTAGCCCTAAATTTGACAAGGTGGGCGTGGCTCACCTTTTTTTTTTCTTTTTTTTTTTGCGATGGGAACACAGACCCGGGGGGGGGGGGTCATTTGACCTGCGGGCGGGACCCGACGGGGTCAAATGCCGTGTTGAGCCCGCTTGGGTCCAGCGGGGTGACACGGCCCCGCCCGGGGTCGTTTGACCCCGCTGGGGGCCCAGCGAGGTGACACGGCCTCACTCGGGGTCGTTTGACCCCTCTGGGGTCCCAACGGGGTGACACCACCCTGCTCGGGGTTGTTTGACCCCTCTGGGGCCCAGTGGGGTGGACACGACCCCGCGGGGGTTGGTCGAACCCGCTGGTGACCTAACGGGGTCATTTGGCCCCGGGGCGGGCTTTTGGCCCCTTCTCCGCGTGTCTTCCGTTTTTTTTTTTTTTGTTACCCTGGGTGGGGGAGAAGCTGCCGTTCTGCGTTTTGGTGGAGAACCGTGCGGGGGCGGAGGCTTGTTCGTTTGTCGTCTCTTCGTGCGCCGTTCGCTAGGGGGGAGTTTTTGCATCTGTCCGGGCCGTGTAGTACACAACTATTCGGCCACTTCGACAGTTATGCGTATGTATTTTTCCATTAATTTTCCTTGCTGCGACGCCTCTTGCAATGATATGCGATCGGGCCAAAGGACTTTAAATCACGGTGGTATTCCGCGAAATGACGGTATCGACGTTACGCTGTATTTTATCCGTCGGATGGTATGAAGTAAAATTTTTGAAATATTTTGAGAAAGTTATGGGTGCAACAACCGTTTATGCCAGATTTGGGTATCTGGGATTCCCAATCGTCTTTGGGGACTTTCCACCTGTTGTGGGTTCCCCCTTATTCCTGGGGGTCGTCTCCGCCATACAAGAAGAATCGGCTGCTCCAGACGAAACTGTTGCAGCTGGGGGCATCAAGCCCCGCCCTCCATAAGGCCGAGTTTTTTCGGTCAACACAATTTTGTACAATCTTGCCCTTGCTAAATGGGGGTGGCGCCGAGCCCGCCAAAAGAGGAAGCCTGCGGCGGCAATTTCTTGCTCCGGCAAGACAGCCCTTGTTGACAGTTTGTGCATTCGACTCGATGACGGCGAGCCAATACTCTCGTGGGACAACCACATCCCGACTGTCCCGACTTTCGATCGTTTTGCGCTCCTCCACAAGATGCGCGAAGATAAGTCGGACTTCAAGAAGAAGTCCAAAACTAGGAATGGGGGCAACATAGCAAAAGAACTCCCCAGAAGATGAAGCAAATATGGGTCGTTAAGCAAGAGGCCCGCGCCATCAAGCAAGCCTGGGCGGCTAAGCTCGACCAAGCTCTTAACTGGCAACAAGATCCGTCTTCGACGCCTCGGGATGTCAAGCCTTCGCGCCCCCGAGGACAAAAGAGAAAGGGGGTGTATCTCAAGCCGAATTTTACTCAAGTCTTGGAGCCAGTTTGAGTAGAACAAAATGCCGAGGTTTGGACAACACCTATCTCAGTCTTTGATAAGCTGGGGACACCGGCCCGTCCAAGGTTTATACCATGAAGGTTTATACCTGCTATGTCTTCGGTCGGGAGCCGATGGAGGCCTCTGGCATCCCAGCCAACCCAAATGACCCCGCTGAAAATCCTACGATGGATGCGGTGCTTTTTAACACCAGGAACATTGGGCAAGGTAGAAGTGGAATTGACTATGGACAATTTTGTCACTAAG
The DNA here is from genome assembly GCA_022559845.1 of Amorphophallus konjac. Classification (NCBI taxonomy): domain Eukaryota; kingdom Viridiplantae; phylum Streptophyta; class Magnoliopsida; order Alismatales; family Araceae; genus Amorphophallus; species Amorphophallus konjac. The sequence goes on from CM040123.1 coordinate 39,554,138, forward strand.
GCCACATTCTACATTATCGACACTTACACGTCATATAAACCCTGCTCGGGAGATCCTAGTTACATGAAAATTGGGTCATTCCTTCAACCCTTCACCAGTGCATCAAGTACGCGAATGGTGGAGAGCAGCACGTGGTCATTGCTAACTGGGCTCTGTTCCGTCCGAATGAATGCAATTTGACGGATGCTCAGTTATACTTCGAGGAACCCACTATCGAGCCTCCCGTCAAGGTGAAGGAGAAAGGGAAGCAAAAGGTTGCTGTAAAAGAAGAAGAAGAAGAAGACGAGCTCTTCGTAGTAAACGAGGATCTCGCCAAACTACACCGGCTGAATATACAAACAAGCACCGCCAATGCCAAGTCAGCTCGGCTAGAAAGGTGGGATATTAAATTTGAAGCCAACCTCATTAGTCGGGCGATTGACAAAAGCATCTCCCTATCTTCTGCACGCGTGGAGCTCCCATTCCAAAGGGAAGAGCACAAAGTTGAGTAATTAAAGACGTTTATCGTCACATATCAAATAAAACGGAAAAAGAAGAGTAATAAGACCCTCAAGCTCATCATTTTTTTACAAAGGAGATTTAGTACCACAAGATCCTCCTGATGATGACTTCAGCTGGAGCGAGGTGCCCAAGAATGCCCTTGAACTCATCCAAGAAATGGGCGACATGTCCGAATATATTAAAGAAATGTGCCAGAAGCAGAACATCCTGCAAATACAGGAAACTTTCTGGTGCGACTACTTTCGGCAATTGTGGTACCCCTCGCAAGCCAGGGGGCAGCCCCCTTCTCCAAGAAAGATAAAAGAGGGTTTGGTTACGACTCAGAGGTAGATTTCAAAGTTTACTGTGTTGTCAACACCATAGGGTTGTCACCCCTCCACTAGCAGTTCAAACCCTGGTGAGAAGGCCAGTCCCTCTACAAGTCAATCTCAAAAGGAGTTGGCACCCAAAAGCCACTGATCAAGTTCAGTCGTCTGTAGCAACAACTTGGAGCATTACGATGTCCACATTGTCGGCTCTCAGAGGTAGATTTCAAAGTTTACTGTGTTGTCAACACCATAGGGTTGTCACCCCTCCACTAGCAGTTCAAACCCTGGTGAGAAGGCCAGTCCCTCTACAAGTCAATCTCAAAAGGAGTTGGCACCCAAAAGCCACTGATCAAGTTCAGTCGTCTGTAGCAACAACTTGGAGCATTACGATGTCCACATTGTCGGCTCTGACGACGAAGAAGATTTCATTATGCTACAGCTAGCCCCGCGAGAACTTGAAGATGTCAGGCAAGCGGCTGTAGACGAATTAGTTGGGCTCAGCCTTGGGGAGCCAGATGCCCTAATGTCTTTCATCACTAATTCCCCTACAAATGAATAGCAGGAAGAATCAGCCACCACTTTGGAGGGCTTGAAGCGGGAGAACCAAGCACTGAAATCCCTTGTACAAGAACCATTGCGAGAACGGGATGTCCTGCTTAGGCATATCTTCATCAAACTAGCAAACCAACTTGGGATCTCCAGTAAATGTCAATCCTTAAAAAATTTTGGCTGAAGCGTCGGCCGGTGAAGCCAGGCCCACTAAGGTCCATCATGTCATCAAGAAAAGGACAAGTGACATGGACTCCTCCCCTATGGATATCCATTCTCAGGGAAGAATTGGCCGAGTAGGGTCTATGAAAATGCAAGGGTAAATCTCCCATCATAATGTTGGCACAACAGATGGAGACATCGTATTCCTTCATCAAAGAACATACCAAGCTATTGTTTAAATTTTGCTTGGCGCGGGAGCTCATAACCCTACCAGAGCCTTGGAAGCCGGCTAAGGCAAAGTCCAGGAGACCAGTTTCTACCAGTATCACCGAATGCAAGGTCATCCCATAGAAGACTGTTATGTCTTTAAGGACAAAGTTGAAATCTTAATACAGTCGGGAGTCATCCAAATTAAGAATCATCGAGTGTCTCTTCCGCAACCCCATCAATGTGATCGACCAAAGTCCTCGGCTAAACAAATTCTTGCTTTAGCCGCATCTGCATTGCCTAAGTTCGTGGCAAAGGAAGTGCTCCTGGGACAACCTCCTTTCTCTAAAAGAGATGCAAGAGGGCTTGCCCATGACTGGGAAGTAGACTTTAAAGTCTACTATTTTGTCAACATAGGGTTGTGACCCTCCAGTAAGTCAGACTTTGGCAAAGAGCCCAACGACTCCACAAATGAACATCAAAGAGAATTGGCGCTTGAAAACCAAGACGAGCAACTTTGCACGTCCATTGTCAACAACTTGGACTATTATGACGTTCACATCGCCGGGTCCGACGACGATGAGAATTTCATCGATCTGCAGCCAGCCCCGCAAGAACTAGAAGATGGCGGGCAAGCTACTGTGGATGAATTAGTCGAGCTCAACCTTGGGGACGTGGAAGAGCCCTAGCCAATTTTCATCGGCCACCTCCTTAATGAGGAAGAAAGGCAAGCATACAAACAGCTCCTATTGGAGTATAAAGATTACTTTGCCTGGACCTGCAAAGAAATGCCCGGGTTGGAACCCTCCGTCGTTGAACATGAGTTGGCAATACTCCCCACGGCCCCTGCATGGCCGTTTGTAGAATGAGGATGGACATCGTGGGACTCTTCCCACCGTCCACAAAAGGCTACAAGTTCATCCTAGCCGTGACAGACTACTTCTCTAGATGGGCCGAAGCCATCCCTCTTCAGGAGGTCACGGGAGAGGCCGTCGCACGGTTCATCACATTATATATAGATTTGGCACCTTTAGCCGGATTATGCCTGATAACGGCACTCCATTCCAAAATAGAACCATCTACTAGTCGGCGGCAAAGTTACACATCGACTAGAGGACGTCAACAATATACAATCCCCAAGCCAACGGATTGGCCGAAGCATTCAACAAGATCCTTTATAAGCTCCTAGCCAAAATAGTGGGTAGCCGCAAAGGGATTGGGGTAAAAAGATACCTGAAGCTCTCTGGTTTACCGAACATTCTACAAGACTCCCACCGGGTGCTCTCCCTTCTTATTGGTATATGGGGCAGAAGCTGTGGTGCCAATTGAAATTGAAATATCTTTCTACCGAGTAGCCGTCCACTCTGGCCTACAAACCCAGGAGCAGGACGAAGTTGAAAGAAGACTTGAAGAGTTGTCTAACTTAGAAGGTAAAAGGTTGGAAGCCTACAAACATCTTCAGGCATATCATGTTCGAATGGCACGAGCCTATGATAAGCTTGTAAAACAAAGGACGTTTAAAAGAGGCGTCCTCGTTATGGTCAAAGAAAGAGAAGTCATGGCAGGCAAGTCTAGTGGCAAACTACAACCCAATAAGAGCAAGCCTTACGTCGTCACGAGGGTCTATGAAGGAGGTGCATATAGGATCGACCACAAAGGAGAGAGCCATTTCCCTCTATTAAATGGTAAACATTTAAAGTTGTATCATGCCTTCGAGCATGAGTTTGTATAGCGATCACTGCTAGATGTTTTCTTGCCCGGTTAGGGTTAAAAACAAAAAGGGGGCCAGCCCGAAGGAAGACTCGGGAGGGCACTGCGGATGGTGGTAAAAAGAAAAAGATCAAAAGGGGGGGGGGAAGAAAGCTCGGTGCGGCTACTCCCAACATTTGTCGTTCTCGTCCCACCACGGCAAATCCAAAATCCAAAGATCTAAATTTTGGCTTATTAAACCACAAGTGGTCATTCCCAAATCCTAAATCCAAGCTCCAAATTTTGACTTATTAAATCATAAATGGTCTGCCCCAAATCTTAAATCTAAGCTCCAAATTCTAGCTTATTAAACTACAAGTGGTCAGCCCCAAATTCTAAATCGAAGCTCTAAATACCGGCCTCTAAATCACAAGTGGTCAGCCCCAAATCCCAAATCTAAAGTTCCAAATCTGACTCTTTAAACCACAAGTGGTCAGCCCCAAATCTACAATCCAAATTTGACTAGCTAAACCAAGCGAGGCCAGTCCCAAATCTTAAATCCCAAGCCTTGACTCCCAAACTGCAAGAGGTCAGCCAAGTTCCAAAATTCCAAATTTCAAATTCTAGATCTGTTGGTCGGTCAAGCTCCAAGATCCTAACCCCACTCCCAATTCTAAATCCCAAGTTCTATCCCTAGCTCTCAAACCACCAAAGGTCAGCCGAGCAATAGACCCGATGCCACACAGTTTCAAGGTGTGACCACCCACATTCATTCATAAAAAAATAAAAAAATAAAAATGTGGTTTAAAATAGTGGTGTCCTATTAGACTTGGTTAGTCAATTTTACCAGTTGCCTAAGGGCAAAAAGGTCATAATTCGACTGAGGTGAAAACCCGAAAGAGAATCTTAGGCAAAAAAAAATATATAACCCTTCGACGTGAAAACCCAAAAGAGCGCGCAGGAAAAAGCTAAAGGGGGCTAATTTTGTTGAAAACTCGGAAAGGCATTAAGACTAGTAAGGTGAAAAAAAGAAGTAAAAAAAAGAAAAGAAAAAAAGAGGAAGAGGGGAAGAAGAAGAGAAAGTTGAAGCATTAGTGCGGAGATCAATATTCAAGAACAACAATAAGCTTTCTAGTTCCATCAACTCATGAATAGTTACTATCTTTCATCCACAAAATTGGAGTCCGAGAGAAACCCTCGGGATAACCACGAAATGATGAATGCTGAAGAAAGAAGAAAATAGAACAATATTGTACAAAGAACAATATCATAGATGGCGAAACTTCCTTCTCATCGAGTCCTCAATTTGGCATTGCTTGGTGGCCATGGCATCTCGGATCCCCAAGCGCCGCTCCATAAGAGAAGCTCTCCTCAACCTGTGCCTGCTGCTCTCCTTTGGCACTTGACTCCGCGGCGGCCAACAACTCTTCAATTTTGTCCGATAAGGATTAGAGTGTTCCTTGAAGCGCAACGATGCGAACAACTTTCTTTCTGTTCTCAGTTTCTGCTACCGCAAAGGAATCCCGGCGGCCCCAGACCTCCTCAATATTGGAGTTTAGCTCCTCGGCCTCGCCAGACAAGGCAGACATTTCTTCTTTAAGCTGCTGAGTTTTCAGGCAATAGGCCTCCCATACCGAAGACTCATGCAGGCGGCTGACTTCATTCTAGATATCATCAACCGTAGTCATCTAAGGCTCCCTTGGCAGCCCCATCAAGTGATAGGCTAGCGTGTTCCTCGCAAGGGCATCTCGCACAACTTCGATAGAAGGAGGTGTCTCCTGTTGCACCGTAGACCGAACAACGCCAACAAGGGCCTCAAACACGCATCTCTTCATAAGTATCTTCAGGGAAGGGTTGTTCAACAACAATCTCTAAACCCTGGTCAAGAGAGAATATGTTATGCTTCGTCACCCGGGGAGGACTCAGTGGCGTGATTAAGATCTTTGATTAGGAAGTGGTTGAATCTTTGTCTCTCCCGGCACATCCCCATGCACGGCTCTCACGAAGGCGAGACATGGTGAAGACCTACAAAATGAAAACAAGGGCAGTTAGTCCTGGTGTATTAAAAAACAAGCAATCAGGTGATCAAGGCTGAAAATATAAGTCCCTAGACGTCGAGCAAGTTAACAAGGTCACGGGCCACCCGTCGTCACCTTCGGCTTCGACGGGCGCCCCGTGGGGGGCATTTGTTGAACCCCACAATTATCAACATATTATTTTGCTAATTTCAGAAGTTAACTAAATTAACTCTGCTAAATGACGGCGTAAAGCGATTTAAAATTACAATCGTTATAGGAGGATTAAATTCAAGCGCTCTCGGCATCTCGTCGGGCAAATTTTTCATACAAAAATTGTGTGTTTTAAGATGCAGTCATTTCATCGAACACCTAACAGGCTGTGTTAAAGTCATGACGGCGGTCCCAAAGTCTGAGAAGCTTTTGTCAACGTGTCACGGAGTTATTTTTCCACTGCTAACGCTTAAGACAGCAGGATGCGGTCCAAGAAAGCCAAGAAAAGCCAAACAAAAGTCACGTGCCGCCGCCTCCAAGTGAGTAGAAAAAAGTTCGGAGAAGTTTGCTGAAAAAGGATAACCCCGAGTGAGGTTTTTATACTTTTTTAATGGGGAGACCAGAGGGGACCGCCCTCTCTCCCTTTTTCCTTTTTTTGGCGCCGCAGCAAGAACCCGAAGGGACTTCACTTCCGGGTGTTGCAGACCCGGAGGGCCCACCTCTGGGGCTTGCAACACCCGGAGGTGGCACCTCCGAGTTGCGTGCCCAAGGCAGGGTCCTCCACCGGGTTTGCAGCCCCCCCCTCCGGCTCCTTTTTCACAGAAGAGAGTTTGAAGACTTGAGGAAGACTTGGAGCTCAGAGAAGAAGACCCAACACGCACAGTAGCAGGTGACGACCCTATCTTGGAGTTATTCTTGTATTTTTAAACCCTATTTTGTGTAAAAACACTCACTTAAAGGGGAAACTTTACCAAAATACCCCTAAGTGAGTCTATGGTGTATCTTGTGAATTCAAACGAATCGAAGATATGGAATAAGTCAATTCTGATCATGCAAGTATCAAAACTAAATTTTTTATGCTCAAGATCATATGGAGGTCCTAGTCCTAGTATGTGCAAAATTACGCTTTCACTCCCGAACTTTGTGAAATTACACAAATGTCTCTAAAAAATTACGATGAATTGAGAAATGCTAGTGTCTTGCAGAAATGACATAAGTCTTGCCAAATATCGTCTAAGTTGACGATATATTATGCTTGGGTAAAATTTAGAAATTTGCGATTTCACCGTCAAGTTTGCAAAATTATGCAAATTTCTGGGTGAGCACGCAAAACTCTTAAAAGGGGCTTATCGATCACATAAAAGCCCTATTTCAAGGGGGATGACTTGAAAGTCATAAGCTTAGGGCAAATTGCATAGAAACCCTTATCCAAGGGTAATTTGCACAAAAACCCTAATTCAAGGGAAATTTGCACGAAAGTCCTAATTCGAGGGAAAATTGCTTGTAAACTCTAGGTCTATGGAAAATTACAAGTGTATCCCCACAAAGGGAAAATTACAGAAAAGTCCCTGTCAAAAGAAAATTGCAAATATGCCTCGCCCTAAGGCGAGAGGGTTTCTTCTAAGGCAAATACCTAATATTGCAATAAATATCGCAGAGGTAGAGACAATCTTCGGCAGTTAATGAAAGGTGTTCGGGGTTGTACCGATATAAATAAACACCGACTACAGTCGGGGGGGAAAAGTCCAGCACACGAACCTTAAATCGTCTGATAAACCAAAAAAATGTAAAATAAATAAATGCGAGTAAACATGTTGATGATACTCGAAACCCACAAATTTTTAATTCATCATCAGCGTGCCCGCATTCTTTCGCGTGTGAAACAGCCTCCGATATGTTGAATGCATCTAGCATCTGATGTTTGGAGGGATGTTGGCATTGTTTACTATTATTTCTTTTTGGACATGAACCTTTCTTTGAAATTCAAGTGTTCTGCTGGATTGAGTAATTACTGCTTTCTTGTTGTTCCTTCAATGGTCCAGGATGTTTTCTTGTTTATGCATTCTGGGTAATAAGATTGGATAGAGTACCTTACCACTATGGACAAAAACCATAAAGGGTAGTATTTTTTTTTGGTGGAAATAGAGATATCAATTTGATGATAGAAGATAATTGTCATTATTTGCCATGACAGGGAAAAAAGGAAAAATGTTGGTCCAAATCATTTTCCTTTTGGGCTGCAGGGGATCAGAGGAAGGGTGGAGGAACAGTGAAATTAGATTTCCATCATTAGATTTGTTGGAGGTCCGAACTCAACTCAAATCCTATTGAGTTGAGGGAATCTTCTACATATATAAAGGTGAGACTCCCATGGATATCCGATATGGGACTAAACCACAACAAGATTGTTGGCAGTTAAGTGCATGTTTTGAAGATGCTGGCCAGTTGTATTGGAATGAACTGCATTTTATGGCTTTTTATGCTTTTTACGATGAAGAGGTGGGTACAACTGGCTCTCCTGCCTCTAATGTTTGCCACTGCTGGTTGCCGCCAGTCCGGTGACCCTGATTATTTTCCCTCATCTTCCACATATGACTTCTCAATAGTCTGCTTGACCTTTCTCTTCTTATCCTCCTATTTAAAGTTACAGACCGCTTTTATGTGGCATAGACCACCACACACCAAAAATTTCCAGGCATTGCTACAGTCTAGTGTCCCTTGCCCAATGTCCACTTTCCAACCATTTGACATCAGAGATGCTTCCTGACAGGAAGCTTATGTTTGAGATTCTGCGATCTAAGATCAGTACTCTGCACTAGACCTGGCAATTATCCGTTTAAAATTCGAACGGAATTCGAATTCGTATTCGTTTAATCGGATAATTATCCGAATAAAATATCCGACGAATACTTTAATCGGATATTGGATATCCGATTATTAATCGGATACGAATTCAAATATTGAGATATCCGTGTCGGATATTATCCGACCGAATATGAACCCTTAGATAAAAATCTAATGATATACATATTCTATATATAATTAACTTAAAATCTTAATATATTGTTTGATTATTCTTTTTTATCTTTTTTATCTCAAAATATAATTTAAAAATAAGAAATTCACTTGCACCCACTTGGTAAGTTATCTCCTATTTTTTAGGATGAAGTCTAATCTTTTGATAACATCTCTCAAAATAAAAAAAACTTTCACTCTTTCTTTATTTTTTTGAGAAACAATATATGATGCTCTCACACGGCAACACAACTCACACCTAAGTAGGCCTAGTAATTATCCGTTTAAAATTCGAACCGAATTCGAATTCGTATTTATCCGATCGTTATCCGAATAAAATATCCGATGGATAATTCGATTACTAATCGGATAATTCGATTATTAATCGGATACGAATTCGGATATCACACTATTTGCTCCGTATCCGACCGTTTACAGGTCTACTCTGCACAGACATCCCAATGGAAATCCTGCCTCTCTTCTTTGTACCAACCATTGTCTCCATCTTCAGACGTCTTCCTCCCCACCTCCAGTTTCTCCCAGGCATTTCCAATCAGCTTTTGTTGATTGTTATATGGATTCACCATGATTAGTTGAATGTTTTTTGGGCGCATATGTTTCAGTACTTAGAACAGGCATTTTTTTTGGAAGGTGACGGTACCTAAACATGCATTGCAACTTGATTTTTCCATGTTCAGTATTTGCATTTGTTTATACGAGTTTTCTAACATATCTATGTTCTATTCTGTGTAGGAGCATCTAGCTCGAGATGATTTGTCATTCATATTCTGTTTGAAGGTTCGTTACTTAATACACTTTTTTGTTCATTTTTTAATAAACATTTTAGCGATCACTTAGGTGATAGCATGTATAGGAATATTGTCCTTAGACTGTTCTTCTGTCATGTCTGTTTGAATGACTGTGAAATGTTCTGCTTCGTTTGCTGCCTATACTCGGGTGGCTGTAACTAGCTTTTCACACAACAGCTCTCCACTTCTGATGTGTTTATTCAACAAGTTTTTTTTTTTGTTGAGAAATTGTGGATTGTACCACCAATTTTATATCAATAAATAGAGGTAGTACAATGGGGAGGTGAAGAGAGATTCCTCAACCTCAAAAAAAGAGAGAATAAGGAACACAAGGGACTACTCTATCCAAAAACAAAAGCCCATCTCCACTCATCTAGCGACATATGCATAAAAAATCTGGACCACTGAAATAAAGAAGGACAGAGCATGGAGTGTAATACTCTCAATATAAAATTTACTTCCCTGGAAAATAAGAGCCAAATACTCCAACAAGTTGCATGAAGGCAAACCAAGCAAAAGCCTTCGAGGTTTGTTCTGTGAGCTGTCATGCATTCTATTGAAATAGCGCCACATCTGCTGAACAGCTGCAAAGGAAATTGAGAAGTGGAACACCTGGCTAAGTGCAGCCCATACCTCCCGGCTAATTGAACAAGTGATCATCAGATGGTCAACATCCTCCAACTCAGAAGCACAAAACGAGCAGAGAACATCCCCACCCGGTCTCCACTTTTGTCAGATCGACAGATCCTTTGAGGTTTTTCAAAGAAGAAAATGTAGATTCTTGGTACTGGAATCTCATTTTTCTGTAGGATTTTAACCATCATTCTGCATTATATGCATTGCACTGTGCCATCGCTTTCTAACAAGTTGCTTATTACTGAGCATCAATATTCTCAGGTGTCAGTTAATTTGGATGCTGGCTCTTTGGTTCATTGTTGACATGAATGATTAACTACATGTGATGTTGTATATTTGCGGTTGACATTCAGGAATAAGCTTTGATGATTTTCTTTTGTTGTGAAAATTTAATCATCGGTAATTCTTCACATGGATTTCAGCCTCTCATCCTATGTTGCCGTGTTTGAACAGGTACATGTTGTATGAGTGTTATAGACAATTGGAGTTTGTTCTTGGATTGATGAGCTTAGTTTACTTTTGTTAAGTACATTACTAAAGAGCGTTGATATGTGAACTTGAAGCTAACATTTTGGGCACTAATATTGTCAAAATTAGATCCGAACTTTTTTTTATTTTAACAGTCATACGTGCACGCTGTTGGTCAACAAGAACATTGCATCTACGAACTAAGGATGGTGTGACCTGTTGAAGAGTGGGAGATTGTGGAATGGGGAATAAGAGTGAGGAAGACATGTATTTACTATTTACATAGTCTACTTCAACAGAGAAAATGCAGAGCCATTGGCGGTATTCCATTATTCTGTGACCTGTGTGGCAGTGTAATATAGCAATCTTTGATTTCAAGTGTTTGTAACTCGGGGACGTTAGAGGATAGGACATTCAGATTTTTCAGACAATGATTACACTAATGTACTCTCATCATTGAACTTATTGACCACTTCACTTCAAGGATGGGGCACCTTTGGGTAGCTGATACTTCTAGTCCAATCTAAATTTATATTACTGTTGGAACCAAAAATTCTGATGGGAAAACAAGAAGAAAGAAGAGAGAAAAAACACACAAAAAGGGGACCGGCCCCTCCTTACCCTCAAAATGGGGGTTCGGACCAGATAAACCCCCAAGTGGGGGGTTTGGACCACATAAACCCTCACCTGGGGGGTTTGGACCGCATAAACCCCCCAAGTGGGGGGTTTGTACTGGATAAACCCCCACTTGAGGGATTTGGACTGGTTAAACCTCCGAAGTGGGGGGGTTTGGACCGGGGAAACCCTTAAATGGGAGGTTTAGACCGGTTAAACCCCCAAATGGGGGGGGGGGTTGGACCGGATAAATCCCTAGGGGGGAGTTTGGTCCAGTTAAACCCCACCAAGGGGGTTTATCCTGGTTAAAACCCTCACTATGGAGGTTTAGCCCAGTTAAACTCCCCCAACTTGGGAGTTTGGTCCCCTCGAAAGTCCACTTTGGACCGGTGAAAGTTTGTAACCATCCCTGGGCTCTATAAATATCCCCCAGTGGGACCCAAAAAATAGATACTGAAGACACGCGCGAGAGCAACTTGTGCTTTGTGCTTTGAAGTCTTGTGCTTTGGAAGACTTGTGCTTGTGCTTTAAAAGGCTCAGAGTCTGCACATCTGTTCTTGTGTTGTGTTTAATGTAATCTCCCTGTAAATATTTTAGAAAAAATAATGTGATTAGTTGAAATAATCAGGAATCTCATAAGCACCCCAACCTTTTCAAAAACGGTCTGCATAGATGCCCTTGCAGTTATGTCTCTTGTGCCACTCATTGGAGAGGAATTATAAGAAATTTTTCTTCGGAGGGAAAATTTTCTTCTAGGGGGCGGAGGAAACCCCTCGCAAGGAGCGCTGTAATATCTTGAGTTTTTCGGACATTTTTCGGATCTGGATCCTTGGGTTTCTGATCACTTTCGGGGGTCCCGGAGCATGGATGTCGGTTTTGGTTTCGGTTTCGGCAGAAACCGGCCGAAACCAAATGAAAAGCTTCAAAAAAAAATAGAAATAAGTCTAAAAAATTAGAAATAATTCAAAAAAATATGAATAATCGCATAAAATTCATTAGACATGCAATAAACATGAAGTAGGCATTGTAGTTCAAACATTGAACATGTTAAACTAATATTTTTGAGTACATACTAAACATGAATAGGTTCAAGCATAGGGGAATAAACATGAAATAGGATTAAGTGCATTACACAAGAAGACTAATGGGTTCAAACTGTACAATAAACGTGATCCTTACCTAAATGATGATGCACTAATATGGATAATAACTAGAAGAATCTTCTCCCTCATCGTCTGGCTTTTCATGTTCATACCCATAAGAAGGTTGCATGTATGGTCTATATTCACTATAACCAAACAATGAGGTAGCCAAGTCCTGCATCCCTCTTTGGATCCCTATTGGAGTGTTTGGTTGGCTTGATTGGAATCTAGTATCAGCATAAGAATCTTGAGGAAGAGAAGAGGAACTGGTCGGATATGGATGGAACTGGAATGTTGGTTCATAACCCCACGACCCATAAATAGCTGCTTCCTGTTGGCCACCTCCGTAACCTGATGAATCATATCCTCGCTGACCTTGACTGTATCCAGTAGTACCACCTGCATCACCTGTACCACCTGCAGCACCTCCGGGATGATCACCATCATCATCATCATCACAAGAAATCAATCGCTTTTTAGCCTTAAGGGATGCTTTTTTCTCTTTTGGTGCCAATTTTTCAGTGATCTTTGACATGAGTCCTTTATCCCTTGGCGTGTGCCTCACATAAATCTGCTTCAACTGCTCAATTGCCGGGTCCTCTCGAGCAGCATCATTTGTCCTCTCAGTTTGCCCATGCACTGATGTACTTCTTCTTAAGGAGACCGGCGGCTTGACCATTCTAGGAGTGACTGGACTGCTATCTGATTCAGAGTGTCTAGCTGGCTCAAACTCGAACTGCTCCCCAGTGTCATCAACAACCCTAGATTGGTGCGCATGAGTATCTCTGGCCCTCTTTGATTTTCTTCTAAGTTCGGGATCTCTTGGCTCATCTTCATCTAGTATGCCCTCTGCCCATGTTGTATTATCAATATCGAATACGGGCTTATCAACCTGCTCTCGTGTCTCCACCCAAGACTGCAAGGGATTATCATCATCAAACAAGGCATCCACAGCAATTTCTGCAGTGGCATCCTCAGCGATGCGTTTGTCCCGCTGCTGTTGTCTCAACCTCGTGTCTCCACCCATGAGTATCTCTGGCCCTCTTTGATTTTCTTCTAAATTCGGGATCTCTTGGCTCATCTTCATCTAGTATGCCCTCTGCCCATGTTGTATCATCAATATCGAATACGGGCTTATCAACCTGCTCTCGTGTCTCCACCCAAGACTGCAAGGGATTATCATCATCAAACAAGGCATCCACATCAATTTCTGCAGTGGCATCCTCAGCGATGCGTCTGTCCCGCAGCTGTTGTCTCAACCTCATATTTTTTATTCTCAACCTCATATTGTAGTGGCAGCAGTAAACTAATTTCTCTAATCGTTCAGCCTTTAGTCGATTGCGAACCTTTGAGTGTATAAGGCTGAACGTGCTCTAATTTCTTTCACATTGGCTTGCCGATGTGGTTTGACTCAACACCATGATTGCAATGAAAGCCAATGCAGAACTACCCAAATCTCTATTATTCACCATTACCCACCAGTCAACTGTTCCACCAACCATAAACAAATAAATATAAGTTGTAAATAAAAATCATTTCTCCGTGATGTAATTGCAAATAAAGCATAAACATAAAGTATACCTGGGCTCACTCTTCCCACTGCGTATTACAATTGGGAGTCAGAATACGTCCCAGTTCTCATTCTATAGTGGCCCATCTACAAAAATTAAGTAATAGATTAGCATAACGACTTAAGTAAATTATATACCTCTTATTCATGAAATCAAAAAGGCTAACCTCTACTTCCGCCTGAAGCCTCTTTTCTCGTGTCCTCGATAAACGTCCAATGACTTTTAAAGTCCCTTGGAGCACCTCGCCATCAACATGTGCATTGACATCGTAGATAAATCGAGGGTTGAGGAAATAACCTGCATTTGTGTATAATTAACTGAATGTTAGATATAAAATAACATAAAGAATAATGTATCAATACAAGTAATCACTCACCAGCTGCATGCAAGTCGTGGTGTAATGTGGTGTCCCATCTATGATCAATAAACTTCCACCACTTTGCATATTCTTTGGGAAGGGACTCCTGCAATTCCATTTTGGCACGGTCCATGGCCTCATACAGATATCCCATGTCATTCTTCTTATCCCCATCCACCATTCTTAGGACCTTCACGAGGGGGTGACTACTTTTATATATCGTGAGACCTTGCCCCAGAATTTGTTGTCGTCCACTATGTGGGAGACCTCCAAATAATCCATCTGAGCATCAACATTAGACTTGTCGATGTATTCCCGAAGGGCATTGTGGTACATGAAAGCTTTCAGCTCATTCTTATACCTGTGCAAGGAAATGAAATTTGAATCAAATACAGATCATAACTATAAGGATAAAGAAGTAAGAATTGAGTTGCACTTATACTTGTGCAAAGACTCCAAAGAAATGAAATTTGAAGCAAATCTGGTTGGCCCTGCACGGATGATATCTTGCCCCCCACTTGCATGCTCTCTGAACATGTTCAATATCCTAGGATGGCCATAAATATACTGGGTAATCCTTTGTGCCCTTTCAACTGTCTTCTTCACATGATTGTCCTTCCCAATGTCTTCTAGAATCAAATCTAGACAATGTGCAGCACATGGGAGCCAGTATAAGTGTCTGCGCTTCTCCATCAATTTCTTCCCTGCAGTCTTATAACTAGCTTCATTATCAGTCACTACTTGGACACCATTGTCCTCTCCAATTTGGTCTACCATCTCATCCATCAAATGAAACAAATAATTGGCATTTTTTTCATAGTTTGATGCATCTACAGATTTTACAAATACTGTACCTTCGATGCAATAGACCAAAAAATTAATCATGGACTTCTTCGTGGTACCAGTCCAGCCATCACACATAATAGTGCATCCTCTCTCCTTCCATATATGTTTGAAGCTTTCAACCCAGTCATGGAGCTCCTCAACCTCTCCCTCAAGGTCACGCCCGTATATGTCTCGACGTGATGGGGCCTTCAAGCCAGGGCCAGCATCTGTTATGGCATCAAGCATAGGCTGAAAATATTCGCTTTCAGCTACATGTGCAGGTACACCTGCATGAAAAAATCATTTGCAGATGCTTTTAAATGCATGCCCTGCAACTTCTGCTGATTTTTTGACCCCTCTCAATGCATACTTGATTTTAGGTTGTGTAGCCTGGGGCCTTCTGTGGAGATAGCTGTCTATGGGGCCTGTTCTGTGCGTCTGCAGGGCAGCACCAATGTCATGACGTCGTGCAACTTTACTGGAGTAGGTCTTTCCTGAACCCATGGGTGCCTTTCCTTTCCTTCGAGCAGCTTCTTCACACTCCCTTGCTTCAGTCAGCTCTGGATTAGAATCCTCAGTGTCTTCCTCATCATCATCCCTCCTAACCCTTCTGCCAGAAATCTCCTCAGCAATTTCCTCCTCATCCTCAGCCCTTTGTTGCATCCTCTCCTTTTTGCCTAGAAGGCACTAGCGCATCTCTTCTTGCACCTCTCGGGGACAGTGGTCACATTGTCTCACCTCTCCTCTTACCCCCTGCGAAATGTTACTTTCCTATGGTAATTCCGCCATGTAGCTCCCTACCACAGTAATTGCATTTCACCTTTCTTCTCTTAGCATCAACTAAGGACATGTGGGCCCACCCCGGATCCTCCTGCCCTTGCTGCTCCTGTGTTGGTTGACGTCTAGGCATGATGTTGCATTAGGAAGTTAGACAGTCAAAGACAAACAATTGTAAGTACAAAACAAAAGTCCCAATTTTATGAATGAATTAGGGCTTAATTACTAAATAACCTTTAATCACCCTTCATAAAAATATAATCCCGGCATGATCCCACCCCACATTCGTCAATGAAACTTAATTAACCTTCAATTGTGGCTAATAAACTCGAATTAGACAAAAGTCCCAATTTTTATGAACTAATTAAGCTTTAATTATTAATTAAGCCATAATTACCCTTCATAAAAATATAATCCCAGCATGATCTCACCCCAAATTCATCAATGAAACTTAATTAACCTTCAATTGTGACTAAGAAACTCGAATTAGACAAAAGCCCCAATTTTTATGAACTAATTAAGCCTTAATTACTAATTAAGCCCTAATTACCCTTCATAAAAATATAATCCCAGCATGATCCCACTTCACATTCGTCAATGAAACTTAATTAATCTTCAATTGTGGTAAAGAAATTCGAATTAGACAAAAGCCCCAATTTTTATGAACTAATTAAGCCTTAATTACCATTTAAGCCCTAATTACCCATCATAAAAATATAATCCCAGCATGATCCCACACTAATTTCGTCAATGAAACTTAATTAATCTTCAACTGTGGCTAATAAACTTGAATTAGACAAAAGCCCCAATTGTTATGATTGAATTAGGGCTTAATTATTCATAAATCTAATTTTAACTAATTAGGGTTTATTTTGAAATCAGAACTAATTAGGGTTGCAAAAATTAAGCTTCAAATTAAAAACTTACAACCCAATCAAGTGCACAGCTTGCAGCAGGCGGTGGGCCGTCCTCTGGTGGTCGCAGCAGGCCAACAGCAGCCCATCCTCTCTCAGCCTAGCCGGCGGCGACATTAACAGCTGGCAGCTCCTGCAGCAACAGCAGCAGGCTAGCAGCCCTGCTGCGGTGGGAGGCTGGGGGCTCGGGGCTGGCAGGTCCGCACCAGCAACAACAACAGCAGTAGCACCTAGCGGCGGCAGCAGCTCCTAGCGGCGGCCAGCAGCAGCAGCAACAGCAACCGGTGCAGCAACACATCGCCAGCAGCAGCAACACGGTCTCGCAGCAGCCAAGGAGCAGTTTCAGTCGAAACGCCAAGAAAAGAACACCACGTGAACTCTCTAAAAAGAGAGTTCACGTGAGTTTCGCCCGAAATCGATAACCCTCTTTAGTTTCGGGTATTAAACAGTGAAGGCTTGGGTTTTCGTATCGGGTATGGCCGAAACCGATACGTTTCGGCTGAAACGTATCGGTTTCGGCCGAAAATGACAACTTTGTCCCGGAGCGCGTTTCGTGGTTTACGTGTGTTTTTCCCTGACGGACCTTTGGAACCCTGTGTGGGGTAAACCGTTGCGTTCTCCTGCTCCGGGACGGTACCAGTGCGTCGAGCGTGTTCCGAGGATCGAGGAAATGATTTTTCTCAATTTTTCTAATTTTTCGTATTTTTTGAATTTTCTATAAATACCCGCCTTTCTCCCCCCTTTTTTTCTTTTCTTCGTCTTCTTTCTTCTTCCCGTTGGAGAGCTCCCCCCCCCATTCGACCGTTGCTTCCTCTCGGGTGTGGCCCACGGCGTCCCTACGTCCTTCGGCTGCAGGCGGTAGATCGGCGACGGCGGCGTGGTGATCGTGGCGCTGGCATTCTTGCTGTGTGGGGCGTGGAGATCGTGGGTTTAAAAGTGAGATTTCGAGATCGGCCGCGATCCGACGGCTTCCGGGCTTCCTTGAGGTAGGGGGACGGATCTTTGCACTCTTTTCCGCTTTCCCTGTGATTTGTAGGCCGAGGAGAGGCCGAGAGGGGTGTGTTTGAGTCGGGAGGGTTAAAATCCATGTTTTGGGGTTGTGCGCCGGATCTCTCGTTTCATGGAGTTTTTGACCGATCTAAGGGCGTAGAATCATGCTAGGAGGGTTGGGGATGGATTCCCTTTTGTTTCCCCATCATCGGGCGATGATCGGGGTGTGGATCATGTTTTTTTGGGTCTTCCCGCTGTTCCCGTTCTTGGGTGGGCTTAGCGGTCCTTCCAGAGACCGCTAGGCTCCCCTAGTGGCCCTCAGGGGACCGCTAAGTGTTTCAGAGTGTCGGCAAGCGGTCCTCCCAGGACCGCTAGGCTCAGGGCGGCGGTCGCGCGATAGACCGCTACCCTTGGATTAGTGGTCGTTGGACGACCGTTTCTCCTTGTTTGACCGGATTTTTGACCGTTGGGAGTCACGTGCTGGCTAGCGGTCAGGGCATGACCGTTTCTGGTTGCCTTGCGGTCCAGTGAGGACCGTTAGGCTGGGGTTAGCGCAAGGAAGGCAGTATCGGTTTCGGTACCGGTTTCAGCCGGTTCCGAAACCGATACGTACCGGTTTCGGTACCGGCCGAAACCGGTTAAAACCATTTTAAAAATTAAAAAAAATAACGAACCTGTCTGGTTTCGGCCGAAACCGTCTGGTTTCGGACTGAAACATGTCAGTTTCGGCCGAAACCCTTAATGATTTCATCTGAAACCATTAAAAAGTATTTTTAATGGTTTTGGACCTGTTACAGTGCTTTGGTCCGGTTTTGGCTGATACTGCCAACCCTGGTCGAAACGTATCGGTTTCGGCCGATACTGCCAACCCTGGGTTAGCGGCCTGGCGATAGACCGTTAGGCCCCTTGTGGCTCGTCCTCTTGCGGTCACGGCCTGACCGTTTGGCTGAGCCTGGCGGTCTTAGGGAGACTGCTAGGCCCGCCTTGCAGTCCAGAGAGGACTGCTAGGCTGAGGGACTGTCCTGAGTGGACCGCCACTCCGTTCCTTTCGACTGGTGATTTCCTGAGTCGAGTCTCACCTCCAGTGATCTGTCTACTAGTTGTAGTTTTCCTGCGCACGCGTGTGCGGATCCACTTGGGAGTGGTGGAGAGCGTGACACGGTGAGAGACGATTTTTAGGCTGGTTTCCGTAGGGCCCATTGCCTTTGCAGCCCGAGTCCGGTTAGGGGGAAAACCAGCTAGAGGACTCGACCTAGAATAGATGGTCTGTGTGTGCACACGTAGTTGGGGGCTGTCGGACCAACGCTGACGAACGCGACCCCAGCTAGTCCTTGTTTGTGGTACTTGTTATGTGTCTCAGTCTCCGCCTGGGGCGAGTAGGGAGACACTTGGGCGCGGTGTAAGACGTCAGGGGACGCATCCGGTCTTGCTTCTAGTGGGTAGAGCTCCTGTCTCCTGGCTGGTACAGACTCTTGTTTTGTTGGTCCGAGGTTGGTCTGTACAGTACAGTTAGTTGTAGAGAGCTTTTCCGTTTATTTATTATTGTTTGTTGATTCTGCCGTCCTTTCGTTAGGTAGTATTACCTACCGTGCTCGTGCACGCCTTTCCGTTTTGTTTCTTTCGTGCGAGGTGGGGGTCCGCGGGATCCTTACTGAGCCTATGAAATGGGGCTCACCCCTGTGTTTTCAGGTGAAGCGGGGTCGTCGGGAGGCACGTCCGAGGTTCCTCGTGGTTCTTTTGGCCAGGGCTAGTCGACAGTTGCCAGAGTCGGGGTATGCCCTGTGTATTTGTACTTTTCTTTCTGTTGACTGTTCCTAATTTGGACATGAGATACACTGGACCTTGTAGCTGTTTAGTTGTTTGTTTAATTTTCTACATTATTATTTAGTTGTTGTGTTATCTCTGCAGTTATTTCAGCTTCTCTTGTGCCCTCACACCATCCTTTAACCCTTCCGAGTCTTCGGGCTCGTCGGTGGCGGGCCGAGGTTCGAGTCGCGTCGGTTCCTTTCCGGTACTCGGATCTCGGGTCGTTACAGTTGGTATCAGAGCGGGGTTGTGGAGGTACATAAGAACCTGAAACGATTACAGTGGTCCAGAAGGTCCATGAATGTCTTGTACAGTCGGCAACTGGCGTAGGGCCCCGTGTGTTTTATTAACTCTGCTGGTTGTTTTTGGGGGTCATGGCACCCAGAAGAGGGACTCATTCCAAGCAGGGAGAGTTAGGTCGGGCCAGGAAGGGCAGAGCAGAGCAGAGCAGCGCTTCCGGAAGTTGCAGTTGAGGAGGCGAGAGTTCCCGGACCAGAGGAGTTCTTCCGGAGCATGTATCAGTATGTTCTTCAGCAGCAGGGCGGTGAGGCTGGCGAGGGTTCATCGTCTCGAGGTGGCCATGGTCGTGTGCTGAGGGATTTCTTGCAGTTCCAACCGCCTCTTTATAACGGGCAGCCAGATCCAGAGGTGGCCAGGGAGTGGCTAGATGGCTTGGAGAGGGTATTCAGTTCGATGGAGTGTGCTAAGGAGGAGAAGGTGGTGTTGGCTACGCATCGATTGCAGGGGTCAGCCCGGTCGTGTGGGGGGCAGTGTTCCAGTCCCGTCCTCTTAGGCAGATCACGTGGCGGGAGTTCGTCACGGCTTTTGAGCGTGCCTTTTGTCCGTCCTTCATCAGATCGCAGAGGACGCGTGAGTTCCCAGAGTTGGTCCAGGGTGACATGACAGTGATGCAGTATATATCCAGGTTTATTTAGTTGGGCCGTTATGCACTGCATATTATGGCAGGTGAGGAGCTGAAGACCGAGCAGTTTGTCGGGGATTTGAGGCCAGAGCTGAGGCATCCCCTACTCGCGTCGGGTTTGGTCAACTTGGATGCAGCTTGCAGAGCAGCAGCGACATTGGAGAGAGATTTGCAGAAGACCAGAGGTCAGGGCAGTGCAGGCCAGACGCAGGTGGGTTTTAGTCAGCCGACAGCCGTACAGCAGCAGAGTGCTGTCCAGGCGTCAGCAGGCGGTTTAGGGGCATCTCCGTCCGTGGCTTCAGCGGTAGCAACTTCGACATCGTTTGGCTCGAAGCTCAAGAAGCTGTTCAAGGATGCCGGTTTCGGTAAGAGGCGTCAGGACCGCAGGGAGTCAAGGCAGCAGTCAGTGGGCAGTGTTCAGCAGCCCGCGCCTTACCAGCGCCAGGGTTCAGTGAGTGGTTCTTGGGGCGGGTGTCCTCGGTGCGGCGATTCTCATCCAGGCAGACACTGCTCGGCGCCCGTGGTTTGCTTCAGGTGTGACCAACCAGGGCACATGGCACGTGACTGTCCTCAGAGACCGCGTCAGTCGCACGAGTTTCAACAGCAGCATCAGTTCCAACCCCAGCAGTTACCACCACATCCACAGCAGTACCAGCAGCAGGGTCAGTTTCCTCAGTTGACTCGGTCAGCTACCGTGGGGAGGTAGAGATCCCGAGGCAGAGTTATGCACATGACCAGAGCAGAGGCTGAGGCGTCGTAGTTAGTGGAAGGTACTATTCCGATTATGGGTTGTGCGGCTCGAGTTTTGTTTGATTCTGGTGTGTCCCATTCGTTCATCTCGGAGGATTTTACTCAGAGTGTCGAGGAGTCGGTGACCGAGGTGTCTTGTGACCTGGCAGTGGAGTTGCCTACCGGTGATTTCATGCTCACCCCGTATTTCCTTGAGAGGGTGCCTGTGTGGGTGGATGGGCGGAACTTACCGGCCAGGCTTTATGCATTGCCACTCCAGGACTTTGATGTGATCTTGGGCATGGATTGGCTCGAGGCCCATCATGCCTTGGTGGATTGCAGCTCGAAGAGGGTTTACTTCTGGCAGCTTCGTGGATCCACCTTTTACTACCAAGGTATCCGGTCTTTCTCTTCCCGTTTTCTTATTTCGGTCATTAAGGCCCGTAGATTGCTCGATGTGGGGTGCCAGGGATTTCTTGCTTCAGTGGTCCTGGTTGATCGGCAGTGTCCGGAAGTGGAGGATATTTCGGTTGTGTGCGAGTTTTCCGATGATTTTTCCGAGGAGTTGTCAGGGTTGTCACCACAACGAGAGATTGACTTCGTGATTGAGGTGGTACCAGGTACGGTGCCTATGTCGAAGGCCCCTTACCGGATGGCATCGGCGGAGTTGAGAGAGTTGAAGGCGTAGTTGCAGGAGTTGTTGGCTAAGGGGTACATTCGTTCGTGTTATTTGTGAAGAAGAAGGATGGTAGTATGAGGTTGTGTATCGACTATCGGCAGTTGAACCAGGCGACCGTTAAGAACAAGTACCCGCTGCCTCAGATTGGTGACTTGTTTGACCAGACTTACGCGGAAGGATGTGCTGTTTGTCTGGACGGAGGAGTGTGAGCAGAGATTCATGGAGTTGAAGAGATTGCTCATTACCGCTCCGGTGTTAGTGTTACCTTCGGGATCGGGATGTTTCGTGGTGTGTTCGGATGCTTCCAGGATAGGTTTGGGTGCCGTGCTGATGCAACATGGTAGAGTTGTGACTTATGCATCTCGGCAGTTGAAGTCACATGAGGAGAACTACCCTATCCATGATCTTGAGTTGGCGGCGGTGGTTTTCGCCCTAAAGATCTGGAGGCATTATTTGTACGGTGAGAAGTTCGAGATTTTCACTGACCATCAGAGTTTGAGGTATGTGTTTACCCAGAAGGATCTTAACCTCAGGCAGAGGAGGTGGATGGAGTACATGAAGGATTATGATTTTACTATGTCGTATCAGCCTGGCAAGGTGAATGTCGTGGCTGACGTCTTGAGTAGGAAGGTGGTGGTCAGTCAGATGCTGTTGAGGAAGTGGAGGTTATGGGAGCAGGTGCCGGCTATGACTTTTAGGCTTAAGATCCCTCGGGATCAGGGTTCGGCTGTTCTTGCGAGCCTGACTGTCACTGTCACGCCAACGATTCGTCGTCAGGTGACTGAGGCTCAACGTGCGGACCTCGAGCTACCTCGAATTTTGTCGATGGCCGAGGTGGAGTTTGGTGAGGATGGAGCTGTGAGGTTCTGAGGTAGGCTGTACGTCCCAGCCGAGGAGCAGGTGAGGCATACGGTATTGCGAGAGGCTCATGGGAGCCGGTATGCCGTGCATCCTGGATCGGCAAAGAGTACCAGAATTTGAAGAGGCAGTTTTGGTGGCCTGGTATGAAGAGAGATGTTGCGGAGTTTGCGACCGGTGGTACACTTCAGCCCTTGGAGATTCCCGCGTGGAAGTGAGACCACGTGACCACCCATTTTGTGGTTGGGTTACCGAGGACGTCCAGTGGGCATGATAGTATCTGGTTACTGGTGGATAGACTGACGAAGACGGCTCGGTTGTTGCCGATCAAAGTCAGTTGGAATGTGCATAAGTTGGCCCGTTTGTATGTGGAGCGGATCGTTCTGTTGTATGGAGTCCCTATCTCCATTGTGTCCGATCGTGATCCTCGCTTCACTTAAGGATTCTGAGGAGCTTCCAGAGAGCTTTAGGCACGGAGTTGGCTTTTAGCTCGGCGTACCATCCTCAGTCGGACGGTCAGTCTGAGAGGACCATCCAGACTTTGGAGGACATGTTGAGTTGGACCCACCATTTGCCGCTAGTGGAGTTTGCCTATAACAACAGCTATCATTCGAGCATTGGTATGGCTCCTTATGAGGTGTTGTACGGGCGACCTTGTCGGACTCTGCTTGATTGGTTCGAGGTGGGCGATCGTGTCCTGACAGGACCAGATTTGGTGCAGCAGTGTACTGAGGTGGTGCGTCTGGTCCGGCAGAAGATGTTGGCAGCGCAGAGTCGACAAAAGAGCTATGCCGATCGGGGGAGGCAACCCGTCAGCTTTGCTGTGGGAGACCGGGTGTTTCTGAGAGTCTCTCCCATGAAGGGTGTGATGCGCTTTGGCAGGCGTGGGAAGTTGAGTCCTCGCTACATCGGTCCTTTTCCTATTGTCTAGCGTATTGGTGAAGTTGCTTATCGGTTGCAGTTACCCCCGGAGCTATCTGCCGTACATGATGTGTTCCATGTGTCTATGCTGCGGAGGTATATGTCCGATGATTCCCATGTCTTGGAGGGCGTTGTTTGGCCCGAGGTGACCCCAGACTTGTCCCTTCCGGAGTACCCTATCCGCGTTGAGGATCGACGTGAGCAGCGCCTGCGGAACAAGGTTATTCCTCTGGTTAAGGTAGTTTGGCAGCGTCACTCTGGTGGCGAGGCGTCGTGGGAGCGTGAGGAGGAGATGCGGCAGCAGTATCCTTACTTGTTTGAGTGAATCTTCTCCCCTGATCTTGTGTCGTTCTTAATTTCGGGGACGAAATTTGTTTAAGGGGGGAGGGCTGTAATGTCCCGAGTTTTTTGGACATTTTTCGGATCTGGATCCGTGGGTTTCGGATCACTTTCGGGGTTCCTGGAGCGCATTTTGTGGTTTACACGTGTTTTTCCCTGACGGACCTTCGGAACCCTGTGTGGGGTAAACCGTTGCGTTCTCTTATTTCGGGACGATACCAGTGCGTCGAGCGTGTTCCGAGGATCGAGGAAATGATTTTTCCCAATTTTTTCATATTTTCATATTTTCTAGATTTTCTATAAATACCCCCCTTTCCCCCTTTTTTTTCTTTGCTTCTTCTTCTTTCTTATTATCGTTGGAGAGCTCCCCCCCATTCGACCGTTGCTTCCTCCCAGGCGCGGCCCGCGACTTCCTTTCCTCCTCCGACTGTAGGCAGTAGACCGGCGGCGGCGGAGTGGTGATCGTGGCGGCAGCATTCTTGCGGTGTGGGGCATGGAGCATGGTTGGCAGTATCGGCCGAAACTGATACGTTTCGGCCGAAACGTATCGGTCTCGGCCGGTAACGATCCGAAACCAGGCCAAATCACTGTAGCATGTCCGAAACCATTAAGGGTTTCGACCGAAACCGATCTGTTTCGGTCCGAAACCGGACGGTTTTGGCCGAAACCAGACATTTTCATTATTTTTGTTTAATTTTTTAAATGGTTTCAACCGGTTTCGGCCGAAACCGAAACCGGTACGTATCGGTTTCGGAACCGGCCGAAACCGGTATCGAAACCGATACTGCCTTCCTTGACGTGGAGATCGTGGGTTTAGGAGCGAGATTTCGAGATCGGCGGTGATCCGAAGGCTTCCGGGCTTCCTTGAGGTAGGGGGACGGATCCTTGCACTCTTTCTCGCTTTCCCCGTGATTTGTAGGCCGAGGAGAGGCCGAGAGGGGTGTTTTTGAGCCGGGAGGGTTAAAATCCATGTTTTGGGGTTGTGCGTCGGATCTCCCGTTTCATGGAATTTTTGACCGATCTAAGGGCGTAGAATCATGCTAGGAGAGTTGGGGATGGATTCCCCTTTGTTTTCCCATCATTGGGATTGGGCGATGATCGGGGCGTGGATCATATTGTTTTGGGTCTTCCTGCCGTTCCCGTTCTCGGGTGGGCGTAGCGGTCCTTCCAGAGACCGCTAGGCTCCCTTAGTGGCCCTCAGGGAACTGCTAAGTGTTTCAGAGTGTCGGCAGGCTTAGCGGTCTACCCAGGACCGCTAGGCTCAGGACGGCGGTCGCATGATAGACCGCTACTCTTGGATTAGCGGTCGTTGGACGACTGTTTCTCCTTGTTTGACCGGATTTTTGACCGTTGGGAGTCACGTGCTGGCTAGCGGTCAGGGCATGACCGTTTTTGGTTGCCTTGCGGTCCAGTGAGGACCATTAGGCTGGGGTTAGCGGCCTGGCGATAGACCGTTAGACCCCTTGTGGTTCGTCCCCTTGCGGTCACGGCCTGATCGTTTGGCTGAGCCTGGCGGTCTCAGGGAGACTGCTAGGCCCGCCTTGCGGTCCAGAGAGGACCGCTAGGCTGAGGTCTCAGGCTGTCTTGAGTGGACTGCCGCTCCGTTCCTTTCGACCGGTGATTTCCGTGAGTTGAGTCTCACCTCCAGTGACCTGTCCACTAATTGTAGCTTTCCTGCGCACGCGGGTGCGGACCCACTTGGGAGTGGTGGAGAGCTCGACCCGGTGAGAGACAGCTTTTAGGCTGGTCTCCGTAGGGCCCCTTGCCTTTGCAGCCTGAGTCCGGCTGGGGGGAAAACCAGCTAGAGGACCCGACCTAGAGCAGATGGTCTGTGTGTGCACACGTAGTTGGGGGCTGTCAGACCCGCGCTGACGAGCGCGACCCCAGCTAGTCCTTGTTTGTAGTACTTGTTGTGTGTCTCAGTCTCCGCCTGGGGCGAGTAGGGAGACACTTGGGCGCGGTGTAAGACGTCAGGGGACGCATCCGGTCTTGCTTCTAGTGGGTAGAGCTCCTGTCTCCTTGCAGGTACGAACTCTTGTTTTGTTGGACCGAGGTTGGTCTGAACGGTACAGTTAGTTGTAGAGAGTTTTTCGTTTATTTATTATTGCTTGTTGATTCTGCTGTCCTTTCGTTAGGCAGTGTTACCTACCGTGCTCGTGCACGCCTTTCCGCTTTGTTTCTTTCGTGCGAGGTGGGAGTCCGCGGGATCCCTACTGAGCCCTATGAAATGGGGCTCACCCCTGTGTTTTCAGGTGAAGCGAGGTCGTCGGGAGGCACCTCCGAGGTTCCTCGTGGTTCTTTCGGCCAGGGCTAGTCACCAGTTACCAGAGCCGGGGTATGCCTCGTGTATCTGTACTTTTATTTCTGTTGACTGTACTTAATTTAGACATGAGATACACTGGACCTTGTAGCAGTTTAGTTATTTATTTAATTTTCTGCATTATTATTTAGTTGTTGTGTTATCTATGCAGTTATTTCAGCTTCTCTTGTACTCTCACACCATCCTTTAACCCTTCCGAGTCTTCGTGCTTGTGGGTGGCGGGCCGAGGTTCGAGTCGCATCGGTTCCTTTCCGGTACTCGGATCTCGGGTCGTTACAGTTGCTATCAGAGCGGGGTTGTGGAGGTACATAAGAACCTGAAATGATTGCAGTGGTCCAGAAGGTCCATGAATGTCCTGTACAGTCGGCAACTGGCGTAGGGGCCCGTGTGTTTTATTAACTCTGCTGGTTGTTTTTGTTAACAGGGGCTCATGGCACCCAGAAGAGGGACTCGTTCCCAGCTGGGAGAGTCAGGTGGGGGCCAGGAAGGGCAGAGCAGGGCAGCGCTTCCGGAAGTTGCAGCTGAGGAGGCGAGAGTTCTCGGACCAGAGGAGTTCTTCCGGGGCATGTATCAATATGTTCTTCAGCAGTAGGGCGGTGAGGCTGGCGAGGGTTCGTCGTCTAGAGGTGGCCATGGTCGTGTGCTGAGGGATTTCTTGCAGTTCCAACCGCCTCTTTACAACGGGCAGCCAGATCCATAGGTGGCTAGGGAGTGGCTAGATGTCTTGGAGAGGGTATTCAGTTCGATGGAGTGTGCTGAGGAGGAGAAGGTGGTGTTGGCTACGCATCGATTGCAAGGGTCAGCCCGAACGTTGACAAGTTGAAGAAATATTCCGGAAGGGTTAGAAACTGCTGAAATATCTTAGAAGGGTATGAAACTATAGAAATATCCAGGAGCAGTCTAAATTACAGAAATACCCAAGAAGGGTCCAAAGTTATAGAAATACGCTTGAAGGGTCATAAACTACATAATCACCCAAAAATGGTCTAAAATTGTAGAAATACTCAGAAATGCTCCTAAACTGTAGAAATATCCAGGAAGGATCCAAAAGTGCAGAAAGACACCCGAAAAGGTTAGAAAATACTCAGGAATGGTCCAAAATTGCAGATTTATGTCGGAAGGGTCAGAAATTGCACATATATAAAAATGGGGGGGGTTTGATCTTCGTGAAACTCAAATTCAACGGTTTGTTCCGGTGGTGGAATGAAGGCTAAATGTAAATCAAATGACCTGACTATATAAAAAAAGGGGGTTTGATCTCCATGAAACTCAAATTCAACGGTTTGTTCCGGTGGTGGAATGAAGGCAAAATGTATATCAAATGACCTGACTATATAATCGGGGTTTCATGTTTTCTGTAAAAATAAATCCAAAGAATGAAATGTTTAGTTTTCTCCTGTAAATGTGTATCTCTAATGGGTGAACTCTTTAATCAAATCTGTCAGATAAAACCCCCAATATCACTACGGATATTGTAGAGGTCGAAAAGGATATCTTTGACAATTAATCAAGGGCATTCGGACTTTACGCCAATGTAAATGAACATCGACTACGGTCAATGGGGAAATGTCTCGTACTTGAATTCAAATCGTCTGATAAACCTAAATTCGCGGAGATAATGATAAACCGAAATTCACCGAAATAATAATGCACATGCTCCTTAAATAGCTTCAAATGCATATTTTTTTTTTCAAAAATAAGATTTTTTTTGTGTTAAACAATTACTCATGCTATTTGCTGTCTTTATTGATGCTGAACTCTGGTTTTGTCAGCAGTTGCTTCTCAATTTGTGAACTGATAAAATTGCCTGGTTTACTCAACAATGCCACATTGTCAATGTGGGAAGAATATGAAAGCAAATTTGGTGGAGGATTCGTGGGCCTGTCAGTGGCATGCTTTTGGTTGTATCAATGGGTGTAGTTGGCATTTCTCCATAGAGGTCATCCATCTTGATAACTGAAGATTTTTGATGCATTAGATTAATTATAAACTTGGTTTGAGCTATTTATTGGAGTGTTCCTCCTTTGGCTTTTCTCCCCAATTGTTCTGAAAGCAGAAAGTTTATAGGTGGAGGTTATGGATTTGCTCTTTTGACCCCCCATTTTCACATGCATGTCTATTCACTTGTAATGAATTATGGTGCCTTCCAATTGCAACAAGAAATCTTTGTCAATGGAAATTTACTTTAAATTGATCATCTGAAATCTTGCCGTTGGATGTGGAGTACCATGTATAAATTAAATAGCTTAGACCGAGTCTTCGATATATATGTCCACCGTATGTGTCCACATATGTATTCATATACATATATTCTTTCTTTTATGTCAGAGGCTGAATGTTGTTTTTGACTTTGTTCAGGCATCCGACAATGCAACACTATATGGTGTCTGTTTACATGTCCAGGAAATAGTGCAGAGGACACCTGGTATCTTAGGTGCTGTTTCACCTCTTACTCGGAGCGGTGGCAAGTCCAGTCGTTTCTTGGTTTCTGCCCCACGTTGTTATTGCATGCTTACTAGAGTTCCTTTCTTTGAGCTGCATTATGAGATGTTGAACAGGTCTGTTCAGTTTATCCACTTGTAATTTTTTTTTTGGTATACATGTCTAGGCAATGTTTTATAAGTTTTTATTGTACAGATTTTATCTTTGTCTAAGTTAAGCTGATATCATGACAGCTTGTTTTCTTATACAGTCTAATTGCGGAGGAACGTTTGGAGAGGATAACACAGTTCGTTAATGAAATGTCTCTCACAGATTATGTCCCACGAGGGGTTAAAGATTATGATCAATTGGATGAAAATATGGATTTTCCCAGCAAGGGATCCTCTACCACTTGGATGGATTCTGCAATCCCAGTTGATAGTGTCTTAGGCCTTACCGCCCGTCAGTCAGGGTTAATATCAGACAAAGATATTCCTTCATTTTCATTCAGGTCACTAGAACCTGGATCTCCTGAGAGTGCCGTTACTAGTGAGGCTTCAGATTTTGCCTACACCAAAGAGCTGGACAAGGATGGCCAAAGAAGTCCACTGTGTATTGATGATTTTGCGTCTGAGAGCTCAGATTCCCACTCTGATAGTTTTGAGAGAGCAAATGGAAGCTATGAGAATGGCCAAATTTCACCAACAACTCATTGCTCCATCAGTCGCCGTTTTGAGTGCCTTGAAAGTCTGGAGCCTGTTTACGGGTGGGTGGGCTATTTTCTACTTGGACTAGTAGAATCTTCTGTCTACTTGCATCAATTTCTTTCTTGAGTTATGTACTCCATTGGATTTTGTTGTTTTAAAATGATAAAAATGCATTGTTTTTGGACAGTTCAGTTAGAAGGGCACGATCAGATTGGGAAGATGATGAGTTTAACTCCAAGTATGAGAAAGTTGTTGGTGATGAAAAAGTAATGGAATGGGCCAAGGTATATTCTTTGTCATGGATTTTTTATTTAGGTTTTATTAGCTTTTTTGTTATCCTGGTTTGTGAATGTCTAATGTGTTGCTGACAGGCTAACAATAATGAAAAATTGCAAATAGTTTGTGGTTATCATGCTCTTCCTGTCCCGTTGAGGGGCAGTGAGATAGTTTTTCACCCATTAGAACATCTACAACCCATCAAGTACAGCCGACCAGGAGTGTCTGCCCTGGGCTTGGGTGGAACTTACTCTGATGTTGAGCTTTCCTATCCATCAGAGGTTGATGAGGTAAAAATTGGGATTTGTCTTTTGAGATATTTTGTGATTGCTGAATTGCTTTTGTTGGTTCTATCAGCAACGACACATAGTCTGAAGGTGTTGTTCTTCTATCAGGTCAATGCAAGATTAGCAGCTGCTGAGGAAGCTCTTGCATTATCAATATGGACAACAGCAACTGTTTGCCGAGCTTTGTCTCTTGAAAGTGTAATGTATTTTTCCTGAATAAGGTTGTGCCTTTAGGATTGGAGGCGTAAAAATGATTGTTCACATTTGGGGATGGCCCCATGGTGCAAGGGATTCTGAATGGGATTGGGAGTTGTTGTGTGATTCCAATCTTGATTGAATCAGATCGGTCAATCCAATGGAAGTGATGCAGTCCAGTTTTAAAAATATTTTTGCAAATAAATGTTATTTTCAAGTAAAAGTTACTTTTGTAAATCAAAATATATTGGTATTTAAAATAATATTAACAGAAAATTAGAAACATAAAAATAAATAAGTATGTTTTTGTGAAATTTCACCCAATTTTGTATAAACACAGTCAGCTTGGATTGGCGGGTTCACAAGGGGGAATCAACTGTTTCAGGAAAAATATATGGAAGATTCAGCCGATTTCATTAGAATCAGGCTGATCTAGCCCAAAATAAACCAATCCCGATTGATTTTTCTTTCTTTTCTTTTCCCAATTGGGATTGGTTTAGCGGCAAGATTGGATCAGCCACTGTTGATCCCAATCAGAATAAGCAGATCTGGATTAGGATTGGCGGATCCTGCAATCCATGCAATGGTGGGTCTGGTGACTCTAGCTAAAGAACTGGAGGTCTTGAGTTTGATTCCATCGAATTGTGGTGGTAGGGTGGGGTTTGCCTGGTGGGTTGGGAGCCCTGCCTCTTAGCTCATCCAGGGTTTACCAGCAAAGCTGGAATTTTTATCATCATCCAGGAAAAAGGAAAAAGTGATTTTCTTTCACATCAGGAAGATTTTGCAAGTCAGCTCTTGCCAGTAGAACTTTAGATGGCTACACATTTGAGAACTCAGCTCAGCATAGGGCTTTCTTGTCCAGGTATTTGAGAACTGATCTTAGTGAAGTTGGATAAACGAGAAATAAAGAATTGGAAGATAATGAGTCTGTTATTGTCATATGGAATGACGAAGGATATGGAAGAGCAAGGCAGATGTTCTTAGAGAAAGATGAGTAGAGGACGAATAGTTTGGTTGGACAGCATCTTATAATGATTAGAAGAGCTTCGAGAGTCCTATACTAGGATGCATGTAGTTGCTAGACAAAAAGTACAGAAGAACACCATCAACACAATGGTCAATCATCGATCATGGATGAACAGACTTGAGACTTCTAACATGTGAACGTTGTAGGCTCTTTGTTAATGTTCTTTTCCACGAGAAGAAGCAGCATGAGACTTTTCACTATCCTTGAAGGTTATTCGCATGTGCAACAGATTTGCTGTCCTTTTAAGATTTTATAACATGCCATTTATTTTTAGTGAGGGGAGACATGGTTGAGATGGCCACTACATATAGGCCAAGGGAACACTGAGTTGATGGCTTGTTTTGCAGATCTTGGCATTATTGACTGGTGCACTGCTGGAAAAACAAATGGTAGTAATATGCCCAAATCTGGTAAGTTTCCAGGTTTGAAGAAATCTCGAGTTGTGTAGCTCTTGTTTGTTAAAATCATTTTCAGGGAAGAGCCAACTGGCCTGCCATCCATTCTTGACTAATCCCATGTTAAATTAATAAATTGATGAATGCAGGGTGTTCTATCTGCCATTGTGCTGTCAATTGTACCCATGATTCGGCCATTTCAGTGGCAGAGCTTACTGCTTCCGGTAAGTTTATCATCATAAAAATATCTTTACGAGGTGGTTCTTGTTACTAGGCTTTCAACCATGGGGAAAAAAACTTGTCTATGCCATTTAATTCTTAGCAGTTTTGAAATCTCAAACATTTTTTCTCTAACTTCTGAACTATGATTCAGCTGATAACTTGATGACGTCCCAATCCTTGATTGGGCAAATTAATGTTTCAAACAGTACTTATTTAGTCCTGCATACTGGATGTAACTCACAGCATTTCTTTTCTCCTGGGGATGGGGAAGCACCCTTGCATGTTGCCAAGGGACTGTGCCAAAATGAGCTAATGAGCTTTAAGTATGGGCAGCAGTCCAATTGCTTGAACTCTTCTTATACATTCAATACAAGGTTGTTTTGGAAATATGACATTGACTTGATACCTTGCAAAGTTATGTTGATGACCAACTTGATCTGTTTGGGTTGACGTATGTCTTTTAGTGTTTGAATTAGTTTCAAAATCTCATAGGTTGACTTTGATAAGCGAATAAGCCCGGTTAAGATGGCTTATTTGAGTTGACCGGCCTTAACCAGCTTTGAAACACCAGGGCCTTATTTGGGGCCGGTTTGGGTTTTCCCAGGTTTTCGAGGAACAAGCTATTTGCCTTCTGAGGGTCGAATGGTGTAACCGACCCCGGTTAGGGCGGGCAAGCTACCCTTGGTGCTGTAACCGACCCTACCCTAACCGGGAATCAAAGTCGCCCATATTGATTTGCAACAAGGAAAGGTGACAGTGTATCTACAAGCACTAAATGACACTTTGTGGAGCCTTGTCTTTAGGAAGCCTTTCGAGGAAATCTTTCAAATGATGGAATGTACTCGTTACAGTCTCAGAAGCTTTAGCCAGCTGTTGAAGATGTGTCTGTGGGAAACTGAACAAAATGGTCTGTGTCTGTTCAATCCTTATATAGGAAGCCTGACACGAATATTAGTACATGCATGAAATGGAAGTCATAAGGTTTATTGCCCTTGAATTATGGTGTGTCATATGGAAAATTGAGATGTGGTGCATCCTATGAAAATTTAAAACAAAAAAAAATTCAGATTCAAGTTCTGTAAGTATCTATGAGAAAGGAACATACTAGTGGGGGGGTTGTATGTTTTCTGTGAGCAGGGGTGTGAAAAACAGTTTTAGTTGTATGAGGCCATCATGAATGTCAAGGCTTTGTTATGGACTTTCAAGGACATAGCTAGTGTTGAGTAGTCACACCACATGCACACGTTATTGTTACAGTTGATCATCTTTTCGCACTCTGTTTGGTTCAGAGATTAATTGTAAAAATGGATTCTATGGAGTTTTACATATCCTTTGCTGTCTATCCCGTGAATTTCTAAGTGCAAAACTATATGAATGCCTGTAAGGGCAAGATTTTTGACTTTTTTGATGCTTTCCTCTTCACTTGAAGGAGTTTTAGTAGTTTGAATAGACACTTAGAAAGGGTGGTTTGCTTCATTTATGACCACTTAAGGGAGTGGACTAAATGATATATTATGAGGAGGGCTGGAGGGCCTTCACTCTTCTATTTTGGCTAGCCTGGGAAAGTAAGAGTCCCACACCACCTTGGTGTGGGTTGAATGTTTTGTATATAGGAATTTTTAAGAGGATACTGTGGTTATACTTGTATCTGCTTTTCTCCCCCTTAATGAAATTGTGATACGATCCCGTTTCAAAAAAAATTATCAGTAATCCAATCAAAAACCTCTTTCGAAGTAACAGTTGAATTTCAAGCCTAATTGGTATTAACCCACAGTATTAATTTAGATGGCACTGCAAACAATCTGTACTTTATGGGATTGACTTATCTTTTCCTATTACCTTCAAAAAAGTTTGAGCATAATTCAAAGGTCATAATTGAAGGAAGCAAAGAAGATGGGTGAAGACATGAAAATGAAAGGTGAAGGTTCGGAGCTATAGAGCACACTCAAGAGGAGGGGGTGAATTGGGTGTTAATATATATTTTTTAATTTTAAAGCATGCCACACAACAACCAATCGCATAGAAGGGAGATAGAAGAAAAGGAGTCAATCACACAAGCAGACACGGTGATTTTTATAGAGGTTCGGTGCAGCAGAGTGTTGACCTACGTCCTCTCCCCAAGGTCACTTGGGTATTCACTACTAGAAGCACTAGCAAGACACACACACGTCAGACATTAAGGTGTTGGCACACCTTTCATACACACACACATGCCTAAGCACAAACCACACCCTTAGAGTAGGGCGCACAAGAACATACTCTCACTTTTCTCACATAAAGAGTATCAACAACACAGATTTAGCATAAAGAGAGAAGGCAAATCTGATGAAGAATCGTTGATGGAGTTCATCTCAGGTTGTTCTTCACATTCTTGCTCATAGGAGGGCGTCACGGCTTGAAAAAAAACTTCAAAGCAGAGCACACAGGTCGCAGCAGCTGCCTTCCATAGATTTTTCTGCTCCACACTCTTTGATTTCCCCTAAGAGAGGTTTATATATGGTTAGGGCACGTTAGGGCTTCATTGGGGAGGTTTAGGAAGGGTTCTAGCCAAGGAATGTCCAAGATCCAGCCTGAGAAACCGGCTAGGATCGCAAAAATTGCGAACAGATCCGCCCAGATCAGAGTTAGTTACGCCTGCGCAGTGTAAACACCGTTCCAAAACCTTTTTGCAAGTGTTCTGTTTGGGGATTTCTGAGCAGAAGTGTCGACACCAAGGAAGGCAGTATCGGTTTCGATACCGGTTTCGAAACCGATACGTACCGGTTTCGGTTTCGGCCGAAACCGGTTGAAACCATTTTAAAAATTAAAAAAAATAACGAACATGTCTGGTTTCGGCCGAAACCGTCCGGTTTCGGACTGAAACAGGTCAGTTTCGGCCGAAACCCTTAATGATTTCATCCGAAACCATTTAAAAAGTATTTTTTAATGGTTTCGGATCTGCTACAGTGCTTTGGTCCGGTTTCGGATCGGTTTCGGTCGATACTGCCAACCCTGGTCGACACCTCTTGGAACCTCGTCTGTCTGAGAACGCCCACTTTGAATAGCGGCAATAGCCATAACTCTTTCCATACTCATCCAAAAAAAATGCAATCTTGGTCTCGTTGCGAAGAGCTTAGTTATCACAATCAATTTTCATCAACCCTCATCTTGAAAGCTCACAAGAGATCATTGAATGCCCACTTTAAATAAATCATTGAAAAGTGACTTTCTGATGCGTTTACACTTAGATTTTGACAAATAGATCTGTTGCTGCACATCCACTTGAAGACGATGATTAGTCCAACACACACGGACTTTGTTATCATCAAAACACGGAGGGATCACAACAATCTCCCCCTTTTTGATGATGACAAAACCCTTAAAAAAATAGAGCACATACAAGTGTAAACCACGCGCATGACAACAAAAGCACTAATAGCAAGAACAACATTAATACCACATCTATACATGCTGTAAGAGAATAATCGTAATCTCGAGACTGCAATAGACTGAAATGCTAAGCTATGTTATGCAAAATGCATGCGCAACAAATGAATATGCACAATGCATGCTATGTATGCACAACAAATGAAGATTGATTTTACAAGGGTGGTGGTGGTGCACAAGGAAAATCACGATCTTCACGGAAACAAAGAGCTAGTCATAAAGAAGAACAATGCATAGCAAGCCGATCAGTAATGTAATATGACTCTCCCTTTTTGTCAGCAGCAAAAGAGGGATATGTAGGGGCAAAATGAAAATCAGAAGTAACCATGGATAGTACATGATGATAAGGAAAAATAAAATCTCCCCCTGAGTGAAAAGAGACCCGCACAGTTCCAACGAAACATGGCATATCAATAAATGAAGCTGGAAGGAAATGGCTATGGTGGAGAAAAGGGCAAGGAATAAGAAACCAGCAAAGAGCCTTGCCTTACTTATCAAGCACCTCTCGGATCCAAGCCAGGTTTGCACCCATACGACGCAGAT
The DNA here is from genome assembly GCA_022559845.1 of Amorphophallus konjac. Taxonomy (NCBI): domain Eukaryota; kingdom Viridiplantae; phylum Streptophyta; class Magnoliopsida; order Alismatales; family Araceae; genus Amorphophallus; species Amorphophallus konjac. Next base: position 39,589,756 of record CM040123.1, read on the forward strand.
CCGCCCGTAGACATTGCGTCTCTTTCTCCTGTTGATCAACCTTGACATGCAGTGACTTCACAGAAGCAGTTAATTCACGTAAGAGCTAGGTTGATTCTTCCTGAGCAGCATCCCGGGCATGGGAACTCGGTGGCTGAATAGGCATCAACTGTCCATCAACAACCAAGATGCATAGATCTAAGAGTATGAGTCCCAAGCTTTTCCTTTTTGTCTAGAGGAGCAATCCGTTCACTCGCTGGGGACACACCACAGAATTCAAACAACTTTGTCAAAGCTCTGCCATAGGGTAATGCACGATCAGCATTGCAAACACGGGACATGGGCCCAAGCATAATTTGAGGCAGACTGATGGGAACATGAGTGAGCAACCTGTCCAGAATAAATAGTTGCTTCTTTGTGATGGCATCAAATTTTCCACTTTGAGGAAAAATAACGTGAGTAATAATATGATGCAGCAAATGTGCCACTGGTGGAAGCTTAACCGCAGAGACGCGGGAAAAATTAGGGATCTCATCATGATTACTAAACACCCGAGACATGGCATCAGCCAAATAAAAATCACCAAGTGTGTCAAAGTTGAAATTGAGAGGAATCTCATAAATCTCTGCCAGGAGGCCCTCTGTAATGCAAATGTCTACTCCCTTCACAAATGTGACCACCGAACCATCCTCTGTCACAGTCATATTGGAATAGAACTGTGCAACACGCTCAGGAAAACATGTTAACGTCAAGAGTAAGAAACAACATCCATTCAAGAGGACCAAAATAGAGACTTAAATCCAGAGAGTGTTGAGCAAAAAAAATCCACATCGACCCATCGACCATATAGCACAGAACGAGTAGAAAAATATTCCTCAAACTGTTTACGTGCCTGCTCAGTCTTAAAGTAACCTGCTTGAGCAGACATTGAAACAAGGGAGGGCAGTGCTTGACAACGGGGAATGACCACCTTGTGACGTGGAGCCTCTGCAGTCGGCTCATCTTTAGACGAAAAGGACATCAACATCACAAGCTTTTCTTTACCTTTGCACGAGTGAAAGGTACGGCCGGATCTCCGAGGCGGCATGGTGAGGAATGAAACGGAAGAGATCAACAGGGTAAGATGAAGAGAGTGCAAGGATGGAAGACGCAGGGCAGGGAGGGAAGAGGAATATGGTGGGGAGGAGAGGGGAGGTGAGGCACAAAAGGAGCACCGCCGCAGAGAGGTGGAGAGCGGGCTCGCGAAGCCCCGGCCCGGCGGCGACGGCTCGACTGACGGCAAGAAAAGAACGGCGGAGAGAGAGAGAGGCAGCGGAGGGAGAGAGAGGCGGGGGAGGGAAGCTTGCTGCAGCTTAAGAACACAAAAAAACAGGGAGGGAGACAGATACGGCGGAGGGAGGTGAGAAGAGGGGCCCGAGTTGCCCTAGATGGGTAAACAGTGGAGGGAAACCAGAAAAAGAAAGGAGGGAAAGAGAAATAGAAGGAAAGAGCAAAAACAATTAAAATCCTTTCAAGGAGAGAGGAACGGGAGCGCAAGACGTGGAATTTCCGGTCACGGAACCTCTAAAAAAAGTTCCACTCGGGGGTTGACACTTTTTTTGTTTTTGTTTTGTTTTACTTCTTTTTTTCTTCCTTTTTTTTAATCATGCAATCTATCCAAGACTTCCAATACAACACATTTTGCCCCAAGATGATGTCTTTACCTTAAACCATAAGAAATGACGTGCTTTTTGATGGAGCACATACCGATTTCTCTGCAAAGGGTAGTAAATCGATCTTCACAGAGTGGTTTGGTAAAAACATTAGCTAATTGATGCACTGTGTCAATAAATCTCAGCTCAATGTCACGTTTGGAAATATGATCATGAACAAAATGATGACAAACTTCTATATGATTCGTGCGAGAATGTTGGATTGGGTTTTTGGAGATATTAATGGCACTGGTATTGTCACAAAAAATGGGAATGAGAGAGGTGAACATTGTAATCATGCAATTGAGATTTAACCCAGAGTACCTATGCACAACAACTTCCAGCAACCACGTATTCGGCTTCCGTTGTTGACAGTGCCATCGAATTTTGTTTTTTGGATGCCTATGAAATGAGACAACCATCCAAGAACTGACAAATTCCACTAGTACTCTTTCGATCAATTTTGCATCCCGCATAATCGGCGTCAGAATATGCAATGATATCTAATGCACAATCATAGGGATACCAGAGACCGACATCTAATGAACCAACGAGATAACGAAAAATCCTCTTAACAACAATTAGATGAGTTGCACGTGGATTTGCTTGAAAGCGAGCACAAACACATACACTAAAATGAATGTCCGGCCTGATGGCCGTCAAGTAGAGCAGAGATCCAATCATACCTCGAGATAATTTTTCATTCACCTTTTCACTGTGGTCATCTCTTTCCAGCTTTGTGTTGGTTGCCATTGGATTGCCTAGTGATTTTGACTTGTTTATTCCGAATTTTTTTATGATTTCTCGTGTTCTTAGGTTGAGTGATGAAGATTCCTTCTTCCATCCGACGCACTTGAAGTCCAAGAAAGAATGTAAGTTCTCCCATCATACTCATCTCGAACTCCCCCTACATATTTTTAGAAAAATCTTGACAAAGATGTTCGTTAGTAGCACAAAAAATGATATCATTTACATAGACTTGAACTATAAGTATATCTATTCCTGATGATTTACTGAAGAGAGTGTTACTACATCACCTCGTTTGAAACCTTTTTCAATCCGAAATGTGCTCAAAGTGTCATACCAAGTTCTTGGGGCTTGCTTGAGTCGATAGAGAGCTTTCTTTAGACGGAAGACATGATATGTGAACTTGAAAATTTCAAAGCCAGGGGGTTGCTCAGGATACACTTCTTCCTTGATTTTACCATTCAGAAAAGCACTTTTTACGTTCATATGAAATAGCTTAAACTTTTTGGAGCAAGCGTAGGCCAATAGCATCCGAATAGCTTCTAGTCGGGCGACTGGAGCATGTCTCATCAAAATCTATGCCATCTTCCTCACAATATCCCTTGGCCACCAATCGGGCTTTGTTCCTTACCACAGCTCCTGTAACGACCCAAGATCCAGATACCGGGAAGGATCCGATACCATTCAAATTTTGACCCGCCGCCCACGAGTCGGAGGACTCGGAAGGGCTAAAAGGAGTGTGAAGGTACAAAGAAATAGGAAATAAAGCAGGACAATCCAACAATTAACAGAAATAAATAAACAATTACTACAACAACAGAGTCCAGTCCAACAGAAAGTACAGTCTAAAGCAGTAAAGCGTATCACATGCCGAGTGAACACTCGGCCCGGCGAGCTGGCAACTGAGAACCTCCGAACAGCACCCTCGAACCTCGAGGAAGAACCGCCACACCTGAAAAGTAGGGATGAGTCTCCAAAATAGAGACTCAGCAGGGATCTCGCGGAACCCCAACCGGAAACGACGGCGGTAGCGGAAAGGAAAGCTACAACGACAGCATGAACAACGAACAGGTGACCGGTCAAAACTCGGCACTACAGCTACTCCTACTGTACCAGAAAACACACCCCGATCTCACGGTCGGGGCTACCGAACCACACTAGTACCACTTACCGAAGTAAAAACCCACGGCAACCACGCCGTAGAGGCCCGTCTTCCAGGACACGGCCAACCTGGACACGATGTCCAAGGTGCAACCCCGACCACTCGGTCGCGGACACCGCACCAACAAGACGCAACCTTGGTAAAGCTATTAGCACCAGTCTCACAGCACGAAAATCGACACGTCACGGCGAAACAACCTGGACTCAACGGTCAACACGACCAAAAATCCGCAGGTCGAAGTCACAGAGATTGGCAGTCTGTCACTCCCGACTAGACAGGGGTACCTCCCACTAGAAGCTTAGTCGGTAGCGTCCCCTGACGTCTTACACCGCACCGCTGGTGTCCGCCTGGCACGATAGCCCTTGGCGGAGGCAAGGACACCGTACAAGTAACCACAAAACAAGTGACTAGCTGGGGTCGCGCTCGTCAACGCGGGTCCAACCGCCCCCAACCACGTGTGCACACACAGACCGTGCGTCCCTTGTCTGGCCCTCTGACCGGTTTTCCCCTCAGCCGGACTCTGGCTGGTAGACGCGGGGCCCGACGGAAATCAGTCTAAAACTGTCCTCAAGGTAGCTTCTCCACCACTCCCTGGTGGGACCGCTAAACGCGTAAGCAGGCTACGACTAGTGGAGGGTCACTGAAGGAGTAGACTCTCAAGTCAACGGAAAACAACGTCCGAACCCGACGAAGTACGGGGACTGTCCCACGTACCAGCACCGTCGCACGGTGACCACGGTCGGAGAAGAAATGGGACTCACAGTTCACGGCCACACACCCGGTCACGTAGAAACGCAGAAGCACGGTTCCCAAGGTAGCTCACAGGCCGCCAAATCGAATCCCACTCTCAGGGAAAAGCGGGAACCCTCCAGCCCCAGGCTGGGCAACTGGACTCACAATCCAAGGCCTTACTCATGGCCCACTCGGAAACCTTTTTCCGGAGAAACTCACGGCGTGCGGGGAACCCCCGCCGCACTCGCACCGACGCACGGTGACTCAATCAAGCGTAACATAAAAGCCCGGAACACGAGGAGTCACCCGGACTCTCAAACCCACGGGCACGTTAAACGAGGTAGCACGGTCCTCCCGACACCCTCAAGACACGGACACAGAACCTCCGGGGTGTCTGGGACATTCACAAGGCTGCAGGTCGACCACTGGGTCCCAACCGGGTCGACCAGGGACCTGCACAACGCGAAACGATCGCGGCAAGCACGAAGAACCACTTCGACATAACACAGTGTCTGGCGGTCTATCTTTGGGCCGTCGCAGATTGTAACGGTCCAAAGGTAGGCCGTCACAGCACCCTAACGGTCCAACTCAGGAGCGTTAGGCGAGAAAGCAACGCTGGCTGTGGCGCACCCACCCTGGGGCGTCACAGCCTCTAACGGACCAAGCCTGGTGCGTTAGAAAACGGAGCGAAATAGGTTGTGACGCACACCCTCGGGGCGTCACAACCCCTAACGGACCTGTCCAGGTGCGTTAGAAGGAGGGATACGTCAACTCTGACGCACCCGAGCAAGGGTGTCACAACGCTCTGACGGTCCACCCCTGGTGCGTCAGAGTCTCGTGACCCCGATCGGTCAAAACCACGATAACGGATGTAACGGTCGAACCCAGGCGCGTCACACCCTCTGACGGTTTATCGTAAGACCGCCAGAGCGACCGGCGCCGTACCGACACCACAAACCTCTGTGACGCACCCCTCTTGGGGCGTCATGGCATGTAACGACCCACCCTGGGGCGTCACATCGTGTGACGGTCACTGGCCCGAGGCAGGGACGGCGGGAAATGACCCAAAAATCGTCCCACGCCCCCATACCTCCACGGGAGAGGGGGAAAACAAGGGGGAAGCCCCCAAATAGCCCCTAGCATGCATCTACGGCCTCGGATCGGCCAAAAACGCAGTGAAACGGTAGATCGGCTCACGAGCCCAAAAACATGGAATTTTCCCAAAAATCCCCGATCACGCCCGCTCGGCTCACCGCGGCCTACAAATCTTGCGGGAAAGGAAGCGCACGAGCTGTGGGTCCATCTCCCTACCTCCACCGAAGAAACGACGCGTCGTGGATGCTGATCCACGAAGAAATCGCCGCGAAACCCTCACCAACTCACGGACGCGCTCCCAAGCATCGCCACGCCTCCACCGCCTCGATCCTCGGCCGTCCTCGCCCACGCCGCCTCTACCTTGCCCCCGCCTCGCTCCGTCGGCCGCCGGAGAAGAGAGGGGAGAAAGAGAGCGTGAGGGAAGAGAGAGGGAGAGAGGGTGAGAAATGAGAGGGGAGAGAGAGAATGGGTTACTATATATAGAAAAAGCTGAAAATTACAGAAATTCAGAAAATTACGAAAAATTACCTCCGTGATCCTCGGGAGGAGCGCAACGCAGTTGTACTGTCCCGGAGTCGGAGAACGCCACGGTTCGCCCTGCACAGAGTTCCGAAGGCACATCAGGGAAAAACACGTGTAAAGCATAAAATACGCTCCGAGACCCATTAAAATGATCCAAAAAAAAAATCCGGGGCATTACAGCTCTCCCCCTTTAAAGGAATTTCGTCCTCAAAATTCGGGACAACCACGGGAACACGGGGGAAGACGCCGCAACCCACTGACAATGCCGTCAGAGCCCCAGCACAGGAAACTTCGATTTGCACGAGAAGCTCCGGACCTGAGGGACACAGCCAGACTTACAATCACAAACAACACCTCGCTCCCCGCGCCGTGCACACCGGCCATCAGAGCAGGCACACCAACAACGCAGCCCAGCGTCACCTCGGCCACAACCAACCCAATCATGGCACCGCAGCCACTGACTCGCTCACCGAGGAGACACAGTCCTCGTCGCGAGAAACAGCTACCGATCCATCCTATGGTCGGTGGACAAAACACATATCACCTTCACAACCAGCTGACAGGTCGCACACCCTTCTCAATGGAACAACCAATACATGGCCTCCACCAGCTCACGCAGCCATCTCAACAGACCGCAACCAGAACATCGGCTCAACACCAAGGATCACCTCACACATGGCAAGCTGAAAGCCAGACATATCACTGTGCCAACTCTGTCAGAAGACAAACTTCGACAAAGCCCAGATCCCATCCGGAAAGACACATCACAGAAACGACCACCAAAGGTCTCACATGCACACGGCTCTCACCGTTCACGATGCACAACCAACAGCATCTTCTGTCTATGAAAAGACCATCCACTGATCGCCAGGTACACGTCAACGGGAAACCTCTGCTTGCTCATGTTCTTCCTTCTTTCCTGGTCCTCCACCAGATCTGAAGGGAACATTCCAAACCTCGGCAAATCATCCGTTGACTCACACACAGACCGATACCACATCTCGAGCTGAACTTCTCTCAGACACCGCATCCGAACTCGATCATCGTACCAACTCGACCCTCTCAGGGGAGCACGATGAAACCAAATGACAAGATCTTGGCGTCTTCGGTCATCACCTCACTAGACTCAGACTTACAGGAGAACCATCCCATGCTAGTCACCAAACCAGGGATAACCATTGTGACACCAACGTCTTATCAAGGACCACCAATCCGACGTCAATCTCACCAAAAGGCCTCCGCCCACAGGCGTCACTCTTCCGTCTTGTCTCATCACATCCCTCGACTTAATTAATCCAAGTGGACACCTGCCAATCCCGATTCCGCCCTCACTACAGAGTCACGGGACACCACCTGAAGACTCATGGCACACGTCTCTAGGGGAGAAAGTGCCAACCAAAATTACGACAACCAGGTCGCCAGCACCACGACCAATGCACAATGGGTACCTAACAACACACATCTTACCGTGGTCGACTACGAGACTAGCCTTACCAGTCACTCGCAGCTACCACCCGGAACCCAAAATCTCTCAGAGATCATTTCCTCAAAACACGATCTCAACCGAGGACACAACCTCCAATACAAGTCGGGCACCAAGCCACTGACTCTGACCAACACGTCCTCGACCTCCGTCAGGCGACATCCTCAACAACCCCATCCGGGTCCAACACCGACGCCTGACACCGCTTCCATCACAGGAACATGGTACTCATGCGGCGCACTAGCCAGCACATTCCCCAACACTCCATCCTGCTAGTGCCAAGAACCCCGATATCTCAAGCAACGGCACGGCAACAACACGTTTCACACAGAGGAACCAATCCTCCAATGCTCTACGCAAACTCAAGAATCCGCCCGTAGCAACCAACGCTATGATCCTGAACCAGTGGGTCACAGGCCCACCAGGTTTCCGCTGCGCACTCTGATCCACGCGCACAGCCACAAATTCTCGGAAACACCGCCCAACCGACACTCGTCCTTCCGAAAAAGCGCCAACACACCCTCACACGACAAGGGAATGTGCACAACTTCTCACAGGCAACCACCTGGCTAAGACAAGGAGCACGTCTCGCACGGACTTTATGGCACACAAGGCCAACCAATCCGGACACTTGATGCAAGACGGCAATCCTAGCCAAACACAATACTCTCCAGCCAAAGGAGAAACCAAACGCACTTCCGACCAACGGAAAACTCCGTGCTCGACTTGACCTCAAATTTCGCGCACGCTGGAAACAACACCAACCAGCACCAAGGAAAATCATCGCTTCCATCGGGTCAGCGCCTCCGACACACTCAGCAAGTGTCACGTCGGACCACAATCACAACATCTCTCGATGCACCACTGCTGTAATTCTCGAATTGCAACGCGCCACTCCAAGAGGCGCAACACGAGCCATAATCGACAATCGTCAACGCTCATCCCCGAGTCCCGAACTCGCCACGGAACTTCCACTACTCAAACCAGATCCAAGGCGAACACAACCCATTCGCACGCAAGAGCACAGGAGCAAGAACTTACTGGGACACCACAGCCCAATCCTCAAAACAATCGGGACCACCACGTCATTTCTGACGCCCCAGAGCACGACAAGGACATCGGGCTCGACAAAATAGCAGCTCACCGAGAAGATCCTCCGCTCACCCGAGCGCACCACTCGGTCAGAGCACCCGTTCCGACACCTTAAACCACGACCTAAACACCTCAGGGGCTGGACAAACCTCAAGCTGGAGTGGCCAAAATTGACAGCAGCTCCCTCAGAGCACGCTCACGGCCACTTAACCACGAACAATCCTCTCCAGCCACCTGACCACGCTGCAGATTCCTCAAACGCAACACCGCGAGCTCACGCCTGCCAGCAACCTCTGCCGAACGCAGCACAACCAGGGCCACCACCGATGAGGGAGAAGGCTCTCAACCTCGATCCTTAAACCCCACGCTGGCAACAAAAGCCGCGGACAGCAACCGCCTTCACAGCGCCGCACAGCGCATTCAAGCTCTCAAGCGAGAAAGTAGGCGGAAAGCGAACACAAAGCCCTAAGCCAGCTGCCGACTGTACTGGACCTTATGGACTCTGATCACTGCAATATTTCGAATTCCTATGTACGTCTACAACCACTGCTCTGATACCAGCTGTAACGACTCAAGATCTGGATACCGGGAGGGACCCGATACCATTCGAATCCTGGCCCGCTGCCCACGAGTCGGAGGACTCGGAAGGGCTAAAAGGAGTGTGGAGGTACAAAGAAATAGGAAATAAAGTAGGACAATCCAACAATTAACAGAAATAAATAAACAATTACTACAACAACAGAGTCCAGTCCAACAGAAAGTACAGTCTAAAGCAGTAAAACGTACCACATGCCGAGTGAACACTCGTCCCGGCGAGCTGGCAACTGAGAACCTCCGAACAACACCTTCGAACCTCGAGGAAGAACCGCCACACCTGAAAAGCAGGGATGAGTCTCCAAAATAGAGATTCAGCGGGGATCTCGTGGAACCCCAACCGGAAACGACGGCGGTAGCGGAAAGGAAAGCTACAACGACAGTAGAAACAACGAACCGGTGGCCGATCAAAACTCGGCACTACATCTACTCCTACTGTACCAGAAAACACACCCCGATCTCACGGTCGGGGCTACCGAACCACACTAGTACCACTTACCGAAGTAAAAACCTACGGCAACTATGCCGTAGAGGCCCGTCTCCCAGGACACGGCCAACCTAGACACGCTGTCCAAGGTGCAACCCCGACTACCCGGTCGCGGACACCGCACTAACGAGACGCAACCTTGCTAAAGCTACTAGCACCAGTCTCACGGCACGAAAATCGACACACGTCACGGCGAAACAACCTGGACTCAACGGTCAACACGACCAAAAACCCGCAGGTCGAAGTCACAGAGACTGACAGTCTGTCACTCCCGACTCGACAGGAGTACCTCCCACTAGAAGCACAGTCGGTAGCGTCCCCTGACGTCTTACACCGCACCGCAGGTGTCCGCCTGGCACGATAGCCCCCGGCTGAGGCAAGGACACCGTACAAGTAACCACAAAACAAGTGACTAGCTGGGGTCCCGCTCGTCAGCGCGGGTCCAATCTCCCCAAACCACGTGTGCACACACAGACCGTGCATCCCTGGTCTGGCCCTCTGACCGGTTTTCCCCTCAGTCGGACTCTGGCTGGTAGACGTGGGGCTCGACGGAAACCAGTCTAAAACCGTCCTCAGGGTAGCCTCTCCACCACTCCCTTGTGGGACCACTAAACGCGTAAGCAGGCTACGACTAGTGGAGGGTCATTGAAGGAGTAGACTCTCAAGTCAACGGAAAACAACGTCCGAACCCGACGAAGTACGGGGACTGTCCCACGTACCAGCACCGTCGCACGGTGACCACGGTCGGAGAAGAAACGGGACTCACAGTCCACGGCCACGCACCCGGTCACGTAGAAACGCAGAAGCACGGTTCCCAAGGCAGCTCACAGGCCGCCAAATCGAATCCCACTCTCAGGGAAAAGCGGGAACCCTCCAGCCCCAGGCTGGGCAACTGGACTCGCAATCCAAGGCCTTACTCATGGCCCACTCGGAAACCTTTTTCCGGAGAAACTCACGGCGTGCGGGGAACCCCCGCCACACTCGCACCGACGCACGGTGACTCAATCAAGCGTAACTTAAAAGCTCGGAACACGAGGAGTCACCCGGACTCTCAAACCCACGGGCACGTTAAACGAGGTAGCACGGTCCTCCCGACACCCTCAAGACACGGACACAGAACCTCCGGGGTGTCTGGGACATTCACAAGGCTGCAGGTCGACCACTGGGTCCCAACCGGGTCGACCAGGGACCTGCACAACGCGAAACGATCGCGGCAAGCACGAAGAACCACTTCGGCATAACACAGTGCTTGGCGGTCTATCTTTGGGCCATCACAGACTGTAACGGTACAAAGGTAGGCCGTCACAGCACCCTAACGGTCTAACTCAGGTTCGTTAGGCGAGAAAGCAACGCTGGCTGTGGCGCACCCACCCTGGGGCGTCACAGCCTCTAACGGACCAAGCCTGGTGCGTTAGAAAACGGAGCGAAACAGGTTGTGACGCACACCCCTCGGGGCGTCACAACCCCTAACGGACCTGTCCATGTGCGCGTTAGAAGGAGGGATACGTCAACTCTGACGCACACAAGCAAGGGCGTCACAAGACTCGGACGGTCCACCCCGATCGGTCAAAACCACGATAACGGATGTAACGGTCGAACCCAGGCGCGTCACACCCTCTGACGATTTATCGTAAGACCGCCAGAGCGACCGGCGCCGTGCCGACACCACAAACCTCTGTGACGCACCCCTCTTGGGGCGTCACGGCATGTAACACACCCACCCTGGGGCATCACAGCGTGTGACGGTCACTGGCCCGAGAGCGGGACGGCGGGAAGTGACCCAAAAATCGTCCCACGCCCCCATACCTCCACGGGAGAGGGGGAAAACAAGGGGGAAGCCCCCAATTAGCCCCTAGCATGCATCTACGGCCTCGGATCGGCCAAAAACGCAGTGAAACGGTAGATCGGCTCACGAGCCCTAAAACATGGAATTTTTCCAAAACTCCCCGATCACGCCCGCTTGGCTCACCGCGGCCTACAAAACTTGCGGGAAAGGAAGTGCACGAGCTGGGAGTCCATCTCCCTACCTCCACCGAAGAAACGACGCGCCGTGGACGCCGATCCACGAAGAAATCGCCGCGAAACCCTCGCCGGCTCACGGACGCGTCCCCGAGCATCGCCACGACTCCACCGCCTCGATCCTCGCCCGTCCTCACCCGCGCCGCCTCCACCTCGCCCCGCCTCGCTCTGTCGGCCGCCGGAGAAGAGAGGGGAGAAAGAGAGTGTGAGGGAAGAGTGAGGGAGAGAGGGTGAGAAATGAGAGGGGAGAGAGAGAAAGGGTTAATATATATAGAAAAATCTAAAAATTACAGAAATTCAGAAAATTACGAAAAATTACCTCCGCGATCCTCGGGAGGAGCACAACGCAGTGGTACTGTCCCGGAGTCGGAGAACGCCACGGTTCGTCCTGCACAGAGTTCCGAAGACACATCAGGGAAAAACACGTGTAAAGCACAAAATACGCTCCGAGACTCACTAAAATGATCCGAAAAAAAATCTGGGGAATTACAGCTCCTGTCTCATTCAGTTTGTTCTGAAATACCCATTTAGTACCTATCACAGGATGATCATGTGGACGAGGCACTCAGGTCCATACATCATTCCTTCTGAGTTGACTCAGCTCCTCTTGCATGGCTAACACCCAACACTCATCATTCAAGGAATCATCAACAATTTAGGTTCAATGTTAGAAACAAAAGCGAGATAGTCATCATGCACATCAACATCAACATTGTTTTTATAATAAGAAGATCGAGTGCGAAGTCTCTCAGAGGGATCACCAAGAATGTTACCTACTGGATGACTGGACATGATTTTTCATTCCTTTTTCAAACCTTTGTGACTTTCACCTTGGGTTTGAAGGGGATTCAAGTGGTGGATCTATCTTTTCTTGAGAATGTTCATCTAAGACTGTAGGTCATGCTTGTGCATTCAAATCTGAAGATTGTGCACCGGGAACTTTCTTTTCATTGTTTGATATAGTTCCTTCTTTATCATCTTTCTTGTTGAGTATCTCCATCTCATTTTCATTTCGGTTGTCTCTCATTCTTGGACTTGAATGCTGCTCTAGTTTGGTTCTCCTTGACACAAGTATCACACACATGATCTAGGGCATACTTACCTTTGGGTAATCCTCTTACCAAGTCTCCTTTGGTTAGTTTAGAGATGATCCTCATTCTTGCATGTGCAAGTCTCTTATGCCATAACCAAGAAATATCAAAATTGTTAGCTCGTAGACACACGTCATTATTGACAATTTCATTGAGATGAATAACATAAACATTTCTTTCACGATAACTAGTGAACTTAGTTTCATTTGAAGATGAATTAACAATCAAGCACTGTGAAGTTTCGAAAATTACCTTAAATCTTTTGTCACAGAGTTGACTAATACTTAAAAGATTGTGTTTTAACCCTTCCACTAAGAACACGTGTTCTATTGAAGTTGAAGAACACTTACCTACATTTCTCATACCCATAACTTTACCTTTGCCATTATTACCAAAAGTCACAGTTCCACCTTGTTTGTCTTGTAAAGTGGTGAAGAGCCTCTTGTCACCTGTCATATATCTTGAACAATCGCTATCAAGGTATCATTTTCCACATATGTCACCAAGACATACCTACAAGAACACAAAATCTCACATGACAGTTTTGGTACTCAAATTGCTTTGGGTCCAGAGGTGTTAGTGAAGCTTCCAAGTATAGATTTAGGAATCCACATGGTTTTGATCTTATGCAAAAAAAATTTCAACCAGTAACCATTGGACATATGACATTTTTTTGCACAAAAATTGCATACATTGAAGGGAGCACTAGATAAAGAGGCTTTGACAAAATTACTTTTACCAACTTTATAATTTTCGGAAATATAACCAATACCCTCTTTTCTAAAAATACTTACAGAAGCACCAAGTATAGCATCAATGTTATCTCTCCCTCTTACAAACTTGGATAGGGTGAATTTTAAATCTTCAATTTCCTGCTGAAGTTTGCTAGCATGGTTTACATGTTCAATGATTTCATTCTTGAGATTAATTGTCTCTAATTCTAGAGTTTCATTTTCTTGTTTTAAAACATCATTTTCTTGTTCCACCACACGTACTTGTTTTTTGATATCATTATTGTCATGCTGAGGCTCCAACTCTTGTTTAAGAAGTTTATTCTCTTTTATGAGTTTTCTGTATCTCCCATAAATATTTTGAAAGGCAAATTCAAGTTGTTCCATAGTGATTGATTCTTCACTTATCTCATCATTTTCCTCAGGTTTTGCCATGAAGCAAATCTGTGCTTCCTCTCCATCTTGTTCATCACTTAAATTTGAGCTTTCTTCCTCGCTCCAAGCGGCCACCATACCCTTCTTCTTCTTGAACTTGTCTTTCTTATATTTGTTTTTGAGGTTGGGACATTCTCTCTTCATGTGTTCTGGCTTTTTGCATGCATAGCAGATAATTTTATCAGTCTTAGGGGTCTCTCTCTTAGAAAAAGAACGCTTGCTTACATTAGGCTTACCCTCATGAGCCTTTTTTTTAAGGAAGAATTTCTTAACTGTTCTTGTAAGGAAGGCTACTTCTTCTTCATCCAAACCATCACTTGTCCCATCCTCACTTGATGAGACATTTTTTGAAGATGTATTGAAGGCCACGATCTTCTTTTTCTTGCTTGATTCCTCCTCTTGATTTCTTTTCATATTAATTTCATAAGTCATCAGAGAGCCCATGAGTTCATCCAAATCAAGAGTAGATAGATCTTTTGCCTTTTCAATTACCGTGACTTTAGCATTCCAGGAAGATGGTAAGGAGCGGAGAGTTTTTCGAACAAGATCTGAGTTTGAGTATTTCTTCCAGGGCTTTGAGCCCATTCACTATATCACCAAATCTTGTGAACATTTCTCCAATGCTCTCGTTCTCCTCCATCCTGAACAGTTCATATTTATGGACCAGGAGATTTATCTTGGTCTCTTTAACTTGGGAAGTACCTTCGTACGTGATCTGGAATTTCTCCCATATCTCCTTAGTTGTTTTACACATATAAACACGATTATATTTATTAACATCAAGTGCACAGTGAAGAACTTGTATGGCTTTAAATTTAACAGATATTTTTCTATTATCCTCAGCTCCCCACTCTTCAGGTTCCTTTGTTGACGCATAGGGACCAACATCTATAACTCTCCACATCTCATAATCGATGGCTTTCATATTCATATAGGTGGTCATATGATTTTTCCAGTAGCTATAATTAATGGATTGCCTTTCACTGAACAAGGAGTTGCCAGTGTGAGACCTTGCTTTGATATCAATCGAATGTTCGGAGCTTTGAAGGTTTGGAGCTATGGAACACATCTAAGAGGGTGGTGAATTGGGTGTTAACAACTTTTTTTTTAAAAATAAACTTTAAAGCATGCCACACAACAACCAATTGCATAGAAGGGAGATAGAAGAAAAGGAGCCAATCACACAAGCAAACACGACGATTTTTATAGAGGTTCAGTGCAGCAGAGTGTTGTCCTACGTCCTCTCCCGAAGGTCAGTTGGTTATTTACTAGACACACACACGCTAGGCATCAAGGTGCTGGTACACCTTTCAAACACACACACACACACGTGCTTAAGCACCAACCATAAAGAACGCACCCTCAATTTTCTCACATAAAGAGTATCAAACCACAGATTTAGAATAAAGGGAGAAGGCAAATGTGATGATGAATCGTTGATGGAGTTCCTCTCAAGCTTTTCTTCACGTTCTTGCTCACAGGAGGGCGTCACGGCTTGAAAAAACTTCAAAGCAGAGCACACAGTTCACAACAGCTGCCTTCCATAGATTTTTCTGCTCCACACTCTTTGATTTCGTCCAAGAGAGGTTTATATATAGGTAGGGCACAGTAGGGCTTCACTGGGGAGGTTTAGGAAGGGTTCTAGCCAAGGAATGACCAAGATCTAGCGAGAGAAACTGTCTAGGATCGCAAAAATCGCAAATAGATCCGCCCAGATTGGAGTTAGTTACGCCCGCGCAGTGTTGACACCATTCCAGAGCCTTTTTGTAAGTGTTCTGTTTGGGGCTTTCTGAGCAGAAGTGTCGACATCTTTTGGGAACCTCGCCTGTCTGAGAACGCACACTTTGAACAGCCATAACTCTTTCCATAGTCATCCAAAAAAATGCAATCTTGGACTCGTTGCGAAGAGCACAATTAAATAAATCATTGAAAAGTGACTTTCAGACGTGATTACACTTAGACAGATTTTGACAAATAGACTTGTTGCTGCACATCCACTTAAAGACAATGATTAGTCCAACACACGGACTTTGTTATCATCAAAACATGGAGGGATCACAACAAAAGGGAAATGCAGTTTGAGTGGTTTGTCACAATTTAAAGTTTAAAGTATGGTTGGGCAAACTACTTCTCTCTCCTCCTGCCAAAGTAATCCAATGTGAACCCACCTAAATCGAACAGAAACATGCTCAGTCCACAACTCAGTTCATGTTTGTTTAGCTTGATTTGGATGGTTAAAAGGTGTTTCCTTTTTTTGCGGGGGTGGTTCTGGCAAGGAAGAGCTATCTAGGGTAGTGACAGCAGAGAGGAGATTGCTATTCTCCACTTTACTGTTTGTCTGGCCACGTCCCTCCTGTATATTTTCTAGGAACTATTTCATGTAAAGCATACTTTTATTTTGTATGGTTTAATTAATAATGAAAGAGCCGCAATTTCATAATTTCTATTCCCTCTAAAATCATGGAATTACATAGATTCTTCCTTCAAAAGGTTTTATTGTTACCTGTTACGAATTTGCCATCCTTGTGCATTTGGAAAGTTACTAGATACTGGCATTGGTGCTCTAAGATGTGTCTTGTCCCTGTTTCAGGTTCTACCAAGAAAGATGTTTGATTTTCTTGAGGCGCCTGTTCCATTCATTGTAAGTCTTGAATTTTTTTTGGCCCATGTCTTAATTTTCATTTTTTATTTGGTATTTCTGTTGTGAGATTATGTTGTTAGATGTCTAATTAAAAGTCCTTATCTTCCTCAAAGTGGACCTTTTATTTGGTTTTCATTCAAATGGTTTTGAAAAATTTTCTTATCTTTTTTTTATAATACGTGGTACTATCCACTTTCAAAAAAGTGGTTTTGAAATTTCCTTCTCTTTGCTGCCATGTGTGTTAGGTATGCTATGATTCACCGAAAACAGAGTATAACCCTTAAGAATATTGTTTATGGAAATGAATAGCAAGAGAATGTTAAAAATCTGAAAAAAATGAAGAAACGTGAGGGTGCATCTTCTTTGTTAATCATCGAGAAGAACAAAGTTATTCTATATCCCATCTAATTAGTTTTCTTCTGATCTTATCTCTGTATATACAAACATGACATGCCATCATACGATAATCAGACATTGAAGGGCTGTTACAGTCAGCTACCAGAATGACATTAAGATGATTAAAGTTTATGCGTGTTTCTGCCATGGAAATCTGTTGGGAGGGAATAGTAACAGTATTTTGAGTTACCAAGTTCAACTAATTCTTTGGTAGTGAAATTTTATGTGGGTAAAGAAAAAAGGTACGCTTGCATAGGTTATGTCATTTGTTGACTTTATTAGAAAATGTGATGAGGGGGTTTGATGTGGAACGAAGATGACGGATTTGTGATGGGCCGAGTTGGGCCTTTCCTTTGGGGCGCTGTTGGGCTTCTATTGCGCAACGTTTACTTGCTCTGAGAAAATGTGTGCGATGGTCCAGGCTATATGGCTGTGGCCTGCTGAGGACGAGCAGCCATACAGTTCAGCCGGCGGTGTTGGCTCCTGTGCCGGTGAAGTGCATTTGGTCCCTGTGAACACACAGAAAGAGAGAGACAGAGAGTGAAAGGAGACTGAGAAAGGGAGGGTTGGGTGCGAGAGGGGAGGCGGCGATCGGGGGAGGGGGGTCGGATGCAGGAAGTTAGAGTGGTGGAGGGTACGATTTAGGACTTGCAGTGGTGGGGTGGGGTTGCAAGTGCTGGGCGTGGCTGGTCGGTGGTGGTGGTGACGAGGCGACAGGTACGCTAGGGGCTGCGGCGGACTGGTGCAGGTGGCGACGGTGACAATTGATGGTACCACAGTGTCCGGAGGGAAGGGGAGGATGGGGTGGGGATGGCTATGGCCTGCAGATGGGGCAGAGCCAGGTGGTCCGACAGCGGGAGTCCGAGTGCAGGGAAGAGGGGCTTGACAGCGGACGGCTCAGCTGCAATAGGGAAGGGGAGGGGGCCGTGGCGGCAGTGGGCCTCAGTCGACGGCACAGGTCAGCCGCCGCCAGGTCGTGAACGGGCAGCGGCATCGGGCTGCCACAGTTGTTGCCGGCAATGGAGGGGGGTTGATGTGGCGGCCGGCGGGTCTTTACAGTTTCTGCGGTTGAGAAGGAGAGGAAGAAGGATAAAGAGGAAGAGGAAGATGAAGTTGAGGGGAAGGGGTAGCGGCAGGCTGGCTCGCAGGCGTTTGAAACAGGAGAAGAAGAAGAAGAAGCAG
This sequence comes from Amorphophallus konjac, assembly GCA_022559845.1. Lineage (NCBI taxonomy): Eukaryota > Viridiplantae > Streptophyta > Magnoliopsida > Alismatales > Araceae > Amorphophallus > Amorphophallus konjac. The sequence goes on from CM040123.1 coordinate 39,607,835, forward strand.
AGCGGACAAAGGATTACAGAGGGTGGAAGGGGCAGAGGGAGACTCGGGTGAAAGGGGAAGGGGAGGGTTACGGAGGTGGGGGTGTGGGCCTCGTGCCCTCCCTATCCCAAGCATGGTTGACAGTATCGGCCGAAACCGATACGTTTCGACCGAAACGTATCGGTTTCGGCCTATACCGACACCGAAACGGGCCTTTGCACTGTAGCAGGTCCGATACCAAAAAATAATGGTTTCGGACCGAAACCGTCCGGTTTCAGACCAAAACCGGAGTTGCTGGCCTTAATTTTGGCCTTTTCTAACTGTTTGGAACCGGTTTCGGCCGAAACCGAAACTGAGTCTGAAACTGACACTGCCATCATTGCTCCCAAGGACCACCTGGGGATCTCTCTCGCAGAGACAGTTGAGATTTCTCAAACCAAAATTTTCATTTTTTCTTCATTGTTTTGAAAAGAGGGTTACAAGACTATTTATAGGGGTTAGGCTATCCCTAACATGACCTCTTTGGACCAAAATACTCTTGGACTCCATAAAATAGTGCGAAAATCGCACCAAAAATTATAGAAAAAAATAAAAGGCAAGAAATCAGCTCCAAATATGCCCAATAACTATGAAAATTAGAAACTTAATTCTACCCACTTAAGACTATTAGATTAGACTCAAATAAACGACAAAAGACATAATTACGATAGCAAATGACTACTGCGACTCCGATTGTCGTCCGTGTAAATAGTGTCATTGTACGACACACAGTTACGGCCCATTGTCTGACGTCATAAGTCTTTCTCTGCATCAGGGTTGAGATAACGACAATAGTAAGATAGAAGATGAAGTGGTAACAATTAACAATTAACTTTGCATTCGAGGGTTTCTAGAGAAACCCCTGATTTTAAAACTTATGGTTGATTTTAAAGTTGAGTAATGCTTGCATCTCTTTTTTTCTGAATTTTTTAGATGTGGGCCCCACGTCCAAGAACCTCCTCCCCCAAAAAAATAAAAAATTGGGACCCTGTGAATAGTACAAATTTCAATTCTTGTTTTTTTTCTTGCTTTCCAATGCAAGTTTTTTTTGGTGTGGGCCCCACACCAAGGTAGAGTGGTGTGGGGCCCACTTCTAAAAATTTAAAAAAGGTGCACCGCCCATTACTTTTAAAATTTTTCATTAGGTTTATCTCAAATAGTTTAGCAATTACGTTTGGAAATTGGACCATCTCTACCGGCCTTGGTCAGTCTTAATCGCACACTTTGATGGGCAAAAACACTTGATTAACTGCCGACAGTGATTCCGTGAATGAAACAAACCACATAAAGATGCAAATTTACTTTTAAGAGCACAATTTGAAGCATCCCAAGGGCTTCACCATGTCCAAAGATGGATTTAAGGGGTGTGAAATGTTTCAAAGTGTTTTGGGTTGTTTCTAAGTGTTTTAGGCTAAAAGGATTGCAGTCTGAGTGTCTGACTCCCCCTTCCCTCTCTTCTCCCTTCTACAAGCCAGGGGATTGGGATCTGGGGTTGCTTGGCAACTCACTCACCCTTACTATCTCCATATCCAACTCCCTCCTCCATGTGATGTAAGACATGTGTTGAACCCCGTAAAGTTTATAATTTCTGGTAATTACAAAAAAATTCAGAAATTAAGTTGTCTTATGACATGAGCCAAAGCGATGTTCGACCATCGCCATCATAAAGATGTTCGTGAGCATTCATCGAACACAACAAGAGCGGCACAAAGTTATGTGCACCCGCTTGATAAAGTCAAGCTTTTTAGCTTTCGAAGGCTCATGGATATTCTGTCAAACGGTTGGTGGGCGACCAAAACGGTGTAAGTCGTCGGTACGCTTCACACAAAAATCAAGTGTTTTAGCCTTTTTAAGGCGCTTAGGCATTTCAGCAAACACCTTGTGAGCGGTACGAAGTTAAACACACCCACTCAACGAAATCAAGCTTTCAGCTTCAAAAGGGACTCCCAGATATTTTGCCAAGTGCCCGGTAGGCGGCGTGAGGCCACACAAATACTCAACAAAGGCCCACGCCAAGTCGAGTGACAAGTGGGTATTCTGTCGAACATCTCGTGGGCAGTATCAAATTATACATCTACGCGGTTAAAACTTATACAAAATTCAGTTTTTGGTGCCATTGGAGTATTCCCGCGGCATTAAAATAGAAGTCTCTTTATCCCGGAATCAACGGACAACAAGACGACGTCCAGAGAGCACAACAAACAAACAAAAAAGCTCCACGTGCGTTTTGCTGCGAAAAAGGCCAGAAAAGGATTAACAATTCTTGAACCTCGGCCTTTTTATTGCGTTGACGGGAGTCCACCAAGGTGGGGGGAGGGGGAGCTGCCTCCTCCCTCTTCCTTCTCCTCTCCCTGCACCGGGGGAGGCTCCCGGGCCCACCTACACTGGGGGGAGACTCCCCCAGGCCCACTTGCACCGGTGGGAGCCCCCCCGACCTCCTGCACCGGGGGGAGTCCCCTCCAGTCCGTCCGCACGGGGGGGAGCCCCCCCCCGGCCTCCTGCATTGGGGGGACTTTACCCAGGGCCTTGCCGCTCCGGGGGAGGCCCCCCGGGCCTGCACCTGCCGGGGGCAGCCCCCCCCAAACCTCTCCGCCTGCGCATGTACTCGGTAGAGGCTCCCCCCCTCTTTTTTCTGCTACACCACCGGGAGAGGAAGAGACGGGGGGCTTACCTCCACCACCGTTCCACCGGGGGGGGGGGGGGGTCTTCTCCTTGGCCGCCTCCACCGCCTATAAAAAGCAAAGCCTTCTTCTCTTGTGGAATACTTGGAAGCGGAGAGAAAAGAGGAAGCTTGAAGGAGAAAGAGCTCTACTGCGACTTGTGCAAGAGGTGAGAGGAGGGGGGCACCCTCTTCCCTATTCAAGTTATGTTAAAAAATTGTGAAAAGCCCTCATATTAGGGCGATTTATAAAAATACCCTCATGTGAGGGAAAGTGTATGCTATTTGCTATGGGCAATGGAAATCAAAATAAGGGCCATAAACTTATGGTTGTGGAATTTTTTTTATGTATCATGTGAAAGAAAGTCGCAAAAGAGCAAAAATTGCAATTATATTCCGAAAGATTGCATAGTTGTGTAAATGTCCGAGAACGTTTGGGAAATTACAAATTCCGACAAATTCAAGGATAAAGGGTTCAAATTTTTTGAAATGCTCTCCAAAAATGCACAAAAGCCTTGGTTTTGTTCCAAGGTTCAAAAATTATGGTTTTACCCTGAAATTATGAGGAATTTTACAAACGTCCCAGATATTTTGCCAAGCGTCCAGAGAAAACTTGCAATGATGCTTCAGTCAAAGAAAAATTACAGAAATGTCCCCGGAGGATAGCAAATTATAGAAACACCTCCGGAAGTTGGAAAATCACGAGAACACCCCCAGTGGTCGAAAAATTACAAAAACACCTCTGAAGGTCAAGAAAATTGCAAATATACTCTTGATCAAGGGAAAATTGTAAATATACTTCCAGTCGAGGGAAAATTGCAAATAAACCCCCAGTTGAGGGAGAATTACAAATATATCTCTGGTCAAGAAAAATCGCAAATATGCCCTAACTGTAGGGAAAATTGAAAATATGCCCCTGCCTTAGGGCACTAGAATTTTCCCGAGGGCGGACTCTTAACGTCAGGGCTAACATTGTAGGAGTAAAAGGGGTCTTTGGCAATTAATCAAAGGTGTTCGGAATTGTCCGATATTAACACCGACTCCGGTCGGTGGGGAAAAGTCCAGTACACGAATCGTAAATCGTTTGACAAACCCGAAAACGTGGAATTCACAAATATGTTGAAATATACACCCAATCATCCAACGGAAATGGATGCTCGAAAATTTTGCGTGTAAAACACGCTGCCACGCCCGGTGGGACTTTTCCCGCCTTTCATCTATTTGCCAAAGATTTTATATTTCTACGAAGGCCCTGATTTCCCTTCTCTGCCCTTTCAGGAGGAAGCAAGGAGGGGACTTGAATCTCGAAAGCAAGTTTTCTTTACCAACTCTCCAACTGACTCAATGGCGATGGTCACATATGGACCCCTCGTCATCGCGTCCCATGCCAGATGCGGCTATCTGGCGTCCCCGATAGTGTTCGGGGACTTTCCAGCTATGGTCGAACCCCCCTTCTTCCTAGGGGTGGTCCCTGCCACTCAAGAAACGCCTGCAGCACCAGCCATCCTTGCAACTGTTGGGGGCGTTAAGCCCCGCTCCCCACAAGGCCAAGTCTTCTCGGTCAATGCTATTTCATCTTACGCCATTCTCGGAAAATGGGGGCAGCATCGAAGTCGCCAAAGCAGGAAGCCTGCGGCGACAATCTCCAGGTCCGGCAAGACCGTTCTTGTCGGGAGCCTTCGTGTCCGGCTCGATGGCGGCGAGCCGATGTTACCACGGGACAATCACGTCCCAACAATACCGACGTCCAACCGCTTTACGCTTCTTCGCCAAGTGCGGGAGGACAAGTCAGACTTCAAAAAGAAGTCTAAATCCAAGAATGGGGGCAGCAAAATTGAACAACGTTTCTGAAAGATGAAGCAGATTTGGGTCACCAAACAGGAGACCCGTGAAATTAAACGAGCCAGGACAAATAAGCCCGATCAAGCTCAACATATGCACCAAACTTATGGTCAGACGACTCAAGAGGTCGAGCCTCTGTCCCTGCATGGGAAGAAGAGAAAATGGGTTTATCGTAAACCCAACTTCGCTTCTCGAAACTCGGAGCCAGTCTAGGCTAAAGGAGCCGTTCGCACCCTTGCGTCACCAATCCGGGTCTCAATCTTTGATAGATCGGCAAAGTCCCTATCAACGTGGCCGTCGGTCTTTGATGGATTAGGGGCATCTCCTCGCACAGGACTGCGACCGCTAAAGAAGCGAAGGGTGGTTCAAGTCTCTGAAACTGGGGATAGCATGATGGTCTATACCTGCTATGTCTCCGGCAAAGATCTAATGGAGCCCATTGGCAATCCCGTCAATTTAAATGAACCCGCTAGGTCAAGTGACCCGAATTCGGCAGTGGACGCGGTATACCTTAATACCAGGACTGCTGCTAGAAGAAATCTTCAAGCCCAATTCAGTGGCCGCACGGGGACTTCCAGCCAGGGTCCGCACCAGGAACAGAACCTGGAGCAGGCTTGGAACCAAGATGTCAACTTTGCCCAAGAAGAAAATGACCTCGAGGAAGTTAGGAGCATCCACGGGGAAGGGGGAACTCAACCCATCGGTGGTTATGCCAACCTGGTGTTCGAGCCACCTATAAGGGCGGCATTTGAAGCCATATCTGACGATGCCAAGTTTGAAACCATGTAGCGTTGGTACATAAAGATGACCAATCTCATGCTTGAAATGAAGTAGCAGATAAACGTGAATGCCCAAAGGCCCGCAACGCCGGTCCACGATCAAAACCTCCGGCGAGAGGAGCGGTTGGGTAACCCTGCCATTATTGACCGACAAATAGCTGCACCTTACCACGTGGTCGTCGAAGTAGGGACTGAGCCGCTTCGTGCTCCCCCTAATGTCCAGTCTTCTCGAACTCCGGTGACTGAAGATGTCATCGCCCAACGACGTATGAATATGATAGAAAATATTGTTGAAGACAAGTTCGCCCTACGTGGCGAGGGTATGGCCATTGTTGATTTGTATAGTGTACCTTACCCACTTCATCACCAGTTCAAGAAGCTACCGCCAGATTGTCCAATAACCCCAAAACTGCAGAAGTTCAACGGGCTGGGGTCCCTCCCATGAACATTTGGCCTACTGTATAACGGCCGTGGGTGATCTTGCGCTTGAGGAGTCATATCTCTTTCGCTACTTTGCAACTTCTCTCACGTGCAACGCCTTCCAATGGTACTCAAGGTTGAAGTCCAATTTCGTGGTTGACTGGGTCGATCTGCAAAAGAAGTTTATTGATCGTTTCCAAGCAGCTGAGAGAAAGGTTTCCCTCACAGAGCTATGCTCACTCAAGTAGAAGAGGGGTTGCTACAATTCGCCGCATCCGACAATGATCCAGGCACTGGTATGAGGCATCGACATAGCTATTGCTTGTACCATCGCGCCATGGGCCATGTCATTTATGACTGCCCTGTCTTCAAAAACATTGCGGAGGATCTAATTACTCGGCGAGTAATAAATATAGATGGCTCCCTCCAGGGACCCCCAAGGCCGCCTCAACAGGGCCGATCAACTTCTCGGTGAACGTCATACATGCATCAACTTCCCATGCACTAGCTAAGCCGAGAGCGCAGGAGGTTGGTCCCAGTTCGGGTCGATCCACAACGGGGACCCTGAATGGTGGCCGTGGCAGGACTTAGAATCTCTGCCCTTTCCAAAAGAAGAAATCCTGAGGCTACTCGAGATTCTCTTAGGAGTGAAAGAAATCTTGGTGCGTGACCCTCCACAATGCCACCCTAAAGCAAATTCCAAGAGTGAACATCAAGATCCCCTCGCCTCACTTCCCAGCAAAGAGGAGCAGGCGTCCCAAAAAGGAGTCCAAGATTCTCCCCAACTACGAGGAAAGAGTTCTTCAACCCAAGAAGGGAAGCCTCAGCAGGAAAGGCTCAGGATGAGTGTTAAGCAAATCCCAAAAAAGCAAGCCTCAGGAGGAGGGCCCCAAGCCTACTACCCAACAAAGTCGGGAAGGCCAAACCCCTCCAAGGGACCTCAAGTCATACGCTAAGCAAAGTCTAAGAAGCGATCCTCAGCAGAAGAGCCACAAATCCATCTCGGGCCTAAGCCAGAAGGACAAGGTCAAGTTGGAGCCCCCCGAGCCGAGATTCCGACGAAAGCGAGAGTTGGCGGCTGAGAAGCCTCCCGCGGTGTCATCATCCCAAAACTTTGGCCTTTATATGGCCGAATTCTAAGAATTGCCACCCGAAATAGTCAGTCAAGCAATCAATGTCACATTCCGGGTGCATGAAGAAGAGGGCAGTTAGGTCGATGTGACCCCAAAAAGGCATGGTCACCCTAAAACCCCAAGAAGGAAATGTAGGTTCAATAGCTCCAATGTCGGGGGTACTTCCCAACCTTCTACAAAAATAGACATCACTTCTATGGAGGCCCCTAAGGAGCCAACTCCTCTACAAAAGCTACAGAAATTAATCGATGAGCTCGAGGAGTACGTCCCCTCCACACCCACTAAAGTTGTTCCTCTTGATAAATATATTCCATGTGAAGAACTGGAACGAAAAACTCGGCTCAAGAGCTGGCTCCGACAAATGTACAAGCGAGCCCAGGAGGGTGAAAAACTCCCTATCCTAGAGGAACTTTCCATCTTCTACAAAGATGAAGAACTCACCATAGAGAAGTTAGAAGAAATGCTGAAGATTTTCTCATGCAATAGTGTCAATACCCCCACCGGAAAGTCTACGGGGACCAAGCGGAGACAATGTCACGGCTTCTGCTGGTGGGGATAGGATCACTATGGCCACCTACCGTCGTCGTAACGCAGAGCTCCGAAATCGCGGTCGCGGTAGAGGTTGTGGCCCTGGGCGAGGAAGGCATCTAACGTCTTCTGGTGGCGAAAATGCTAATTCAACACATCCTCAAAATGTCATCATTTTTCGAGACGAAAATCTGGGTCCTATCCCTGAAGTTCAAATTTGGGCTGATACCTTCTTCTTCGACCCGTCAGATGAGGAGGATGAGCCAATAAAGCCAACCCCACAAAAACTTGCCATCCCATCTCAGATTCAAGGCGGGGCCGCCACCTTCTTCTTCAACCTGTCAGATAAAGAAGACGAACCAGTAAGCCCGGCCCCACAAGAAGAGCTAGCTGATTCCGCTCAAGCAGGACCCTCCGGTAAAGACAACGAGGAGGCTCATCTCCCAGAAGAAGATTCCTTGGCTTTGTTATTCTAGGAAGAGCCAAATAATCAAGGGAAGGCTGAGCCAAGCACGAAGCTCCACCATCAGCCCAAGCCTTTTTCTGAAATGATTCCTTCATTGGATCAAGCTCATGCAAGGGCTGGTCGTAAGATCATCCAACACATGAAGCCGAGATCAGGAAAGCCCTGGTAAAAATACTAAGAGCCAGAAGTGTATGAAGCTCACTTAGCTGAACTCTAGGCTTAAGCATATGAAGTCCTTGCAACGACTGTCACTTTCACAGATAAAGACATGCTATTGTCTTCTCCTTGCCACAATCGTCCTCTATACATGCAAGGAAATATAAACGGCCACGAATTGAACCGGATTCTCGTAGATCTTGGGGCGTCTGTCAACATAATGCCGCTTAAGACTTTCAAGTCTTTATTTCTCTTGCCTTACTTGCAAAGGGTCAGTGACATCAAGATCTCAGGTTTCAACCAGGATTCAGAAGACCCATTGGGCAAGGTAGAAGTGGAAGTAGCCATGAACAATTTTGTCACTAAAGTCACGTTCTACATTATCAATACGAATACATCCTACAAAGCCCTGCTTGGGAGGCCCTGGTTGCATGAAAATTGGGTCGTCCTTTTAACTCTTCACCAATGCATTAAGTACGCAAAGAGTGGAGAGCAATACACAGTTTTTGCTGATCGGGCTCTATTTCGTCCAAACGAATGCAATTTGACGGATGCTCAATTGTATTTTGGGGAACCTACCATTAACCCTCCTGCGAGAGTTAAAGAGACAAAGGGAAACAAAAGGTGGTCGCAGAAGAAGAAGATGAAGAAGAGCTCTTCATAGTAAATGAGGATCTCGCCAAGTTACACCGACTACATATACAAGCTAACGCCGCCAACGTCAAGCCAACTCGGCTAGAGAGGCGAGAGGTCAATTTTGAAGTCAACCTCATCAGTCGGTCAATCGACAAAAGCATCTCTCTATCTTCGGCATGTATGCAACTTCCCTTTTTGAGGGAAGAACACAAAGATGAACAATTAAAGACGTTTATCGTCATATATCAAAGGAAAGGGAAAAAGAAAAATAGTGAGGCTGCTAAGCCAATCATATTTTATAAGGGAGACCTAGTGCCCAAAGCCCCCTGAGGACGACTTCGGTTGGGGTGAGATGCCCAAGAACACCCCCAAATTCGTCAAGGAAATGAACGACATGCCCAAACATATTAAAGAAATGTGTCGGAAGCAAAATATCCCGCAAATTCAAGAAGTTTCTCGGCATGACTATTTCTGGCAGCTGTGGTATCTCTCACAAGTTAGAAGACAGCCTCCCTTCTCCAAGAAAGATAGAAGAGGATTGGGATATGACCTTGAGGCTAACTTCAAGGTTTACAATGTTGTCAACACTATAGGGTTGTCACCCTCTGCCAGTGACTCCAGCCCCAGCCAAAAGGCTGACGCTTACGTGACTGAGCATCAAAGGGAACTGGCATCTGAAGATCATAATGACCCCCTTTAGTTATCGATATCAGCAATAAGGATACCCGCTTTATCAGTCCTATCGATGGAGAAGAGTTTATCATACTGCGGCCGTCCCATGAAAACTGGAAGATGCTGGGCAAGCAGCTCTACGCCAATTGGCTGAGCTTGACTTGGGAGAATTCAAGCACCCAACACCAATCATTGCGGATACCCCCCAAATGGCCAGTAGCAATCATTAACCACTAGGTTAGAAGGGTTGAAGCAAGAAAATCAAGCATTGAAATCCCTTGTGCAAGAATTTCTCCGAGAACGGGATGTCCTGCTTAGGCATCTCGCCTCTTCATCAAGTTACCAAACCAACTGCGGGGTCCAAGCAAGTGTCAATCTCCCAACTGTTTTGACTGAATCACCAGCCGGCCAAGTCAAACCCATGAAGGCCGATCATACCATCAGGAAGAGGGCAACTAACGTGGGGTTCTTCCCGGCGGATGTTCGTCCTCAAAGGAGAACTGGCGTAAGTTGGCCTCATGAAGATGCCAGGGGAAGGTCTCCTGTTATAACGCTGGCACAGCAAATAGAAACACCATACTCCTTCATTAAGGCGCACACCGTACTATTGTTTGAATTTTGCATGGCGTGGGATCTCATGACGCTGCCAGAACCTCGAAGACCAACCAAAGAAGGCAAGGCCAAAGATCCCAGCTTTTGCTGGTATCATCGAATGTTGGGGCATGCTACAGAGGATTGCTACGTCCTCAAAGACAAGGTTGAAAGCTTAATACAGGTGGGAGTCATTCAAATTAAAAATCATTAGGTGTCTCCCCCACAACCTTATTGATGGGATTGACCCAAGCCGTCCACCAAACAAATTTTCTGCCTAGCCGCTTCTGCACTACCTAAGTTTGCGGCAAAGGAACCATCCTCGGGGCAGTTTCTTGACTCCGGAAGAGATGTGACAGGTCTCCCCCGTAGTCGGGAAGGGAGCTTCAAAGTTTACTACTCTGTCAACACTATAGGGTTGTCACCCTCACCCAGTGGCTCAAACTCTGGCAAGGAGCCTAGCGACTCTAAAAATGAGCAACAAAGAGAAGTGGCCCTCGAAGGCCAGGACAAGCAGCTTCGATTGGCCGTCATCAACAACCTGGACTACTGTGATGTTCACGTAGCCGAGGCCGACGACGGCGAGGATTTCATCGATCTGCAGCCAGCTCCGCGAGAACTCAAAGATGGCGGACAAGCGACTGTAGATGAATTAGTTGAGCTCAACCTCGGGGGTATTGACGATCCCCGGCCAATTTTCATCACTATTCTTCTCAATGAGGAAGAAAGGCAGGCATACAAGCAACTCCTTTATGAGTACAAAGACTGTTTTGCTTGGACCTTCAAAGATATGCCCGGGCTAGAGCCCTCCTTGGCCGAGCATGAATTGGCAATACTCCCCACGGCAAAGCCCGTTAAGCAGGCCCAAAGGCATATGCGCCACGAGCTCGAGGTCAAGGTGAATGGTGAATTTGACAAGCTGCTAGAAGTGGACTTTATAGAGCCCTGCCTCTATCCAATTTGGCTCGCCAATATAGTCCTTGTCAAAAAGAAGAATGGGCAAGTCCGTATTTGCATTGATTATAGGGACTTAAACAAAGCTTGCCCGAAGGACAACTTTCCCGTCCCCATCATTGAAACTATGGTCGATATGACCACGGGACTTGAAGCTTTGTCTTTCAGGGACGGATCGTTAGGTTATAACTAGATCCGAATGGCCATCAAGAACAAGGTATGCCTTTCGATCCCCCAAAGGGGTCTTTAACCACAAAAGGATGCCTTTCGGCTTGAAGAATGTTGGTGCCACATACCAAAGGGCCATGACTAAGATCTTCGCTGAAATGCTCCATGATTTGGTTGAATGCTATGTTGATGACCTAGTCGTCAAAACCCAAAGGCGGGAAGATCACCTGGTCGATAAAGACTTCGACAATTTCAACTCAAAATGAACCCAATGAAGTGTGCCTTTGACGTTTCAAGTGGCAAATTCTTCGGTTTCATCGTTAGATACTGGGGGATAGAAATAGACCCCGATAAAATCAGGGCAATTCGGGAATTGCCCCCACCCAGAAACATAACTGAATTAAGATATCTCCAGGGAAGACTAGCCTACATTAGGCGGTTTATATCTAACCTTTTAGGGACATGTGCACCTTTTGGGAAATTAATGAAAAAGGGGGAACCGTTCGTATGGGACCAGGAGTGTTAGGATGCATTTGAGCAAGTTAAAGAATACCTCTTCACTCCCCCAGTATTGGGAGCACCAATCAAAGGGAAGCCACTGATACTCTACGTTGTCGCTATGGATGCTTTTCTAGGAGCACTACTGGCACAAATAAATGAAGAAGGTAAAGAGCAACTGTTGTACTACCTTAGTAGAAAGCTGGTTGGCCCTGAACACCACTATTCTCCAATGGAAAAGATATGTTTGGCGCTTGTATTCGCCGTGAAGAAGTTAAGACATTACCTCCTATCTCATCGGGTGGAGTTAATTTCAAAGTACGGCCCACTCAAGTTCCTTCTTAAACAGCTTTTACTATCAGGGAGACTTAAAAAATGGGCATTACGTCTTATGGAGTTTGACATAACCTTCATCCCGCAAAAGACAATCAAGGGGCAAAAAATGGCAGAGTTCTTGGCGACACACCCAGTCCCGTCAGACTCTCCTCTCAACATTGGATTCCTTGATGAAAAAACACTCCTTCCCCAATCAGGAGCGCATAGCCAGCTTCAGGTGGCCCCATCACAAAAAGAAGAAGATGCCCTTGCAATTGATATCCCATGTTGGGAGCTCTACTTTGATGGTACCTCCCGGGCAGTCAAGGAATCTGACTTCACCACAAGCCTCGCGTCAGGTGGCCCCATCACAAAAAGAAGAAGATGCCCTTGCAATTGATATCCCATGTTGGGAGCTCTACTTTGATATTATCTTTCGGACAGTCAAGGAATCTGACTTCACCACAAGCCTCGCGTCAGGAGCGGGTATTGTCTTTATGACTCCTTAAGGAGGAATCCTGCATAATTCCTGTGCGTTTATAAAGTCCTTAACAAACAATGAAGCGGAATATGAAGCACTAATTATCGGGCTCCAGTTAACTTTGGAAATGGATATCAAGTGTATTAAAGTTTATGGGGATTTGCAACTTGTCGTACGGCAAGTCTTAGGCGACTATGGTGTCAGAAAGAAAGAACTGATTCCTTATCATGATATCGTGATGCGGCTCAAGGAGAAATTTTACCTGTTTGAAATAGATCACGTCCCCAGAAGCAAAAATTCTCAGGCCGATGCCCTGGCCAAGTTGGCCTCCGCCATAAAATTTCCACCTGAAGGCGAATTGAATATAATCGTCAGACACAGGAGGCTCATGCCAAGTGTTTTGGACGAAGATGTTAGTTCCAAAACTTCCGAGGTCAATACAATTGAAGAAGCTGATCTTGCCGAGGAAGGGGGACAAGACTGGCGTCAACCAATTATTGATATAAAGAAGGGTTGCCTCCCTCTAAACCAGGCTCAAAGGGTTCAATTGTTGCAAAGAGCAAGATCATATCAGCTGATATGGGATCAATTTTATGTTGTTCTTCATCTTGTCCCGGACCTTCCCGGGGTCGCGAACCCCCCGGGGGGGACCTGCCCGGGGTTCGCGACCCCGGGGAGGTCCCCCCCGGGCCGCGCGACCCCGGGCGGGTCCTCCGGGGGTCGCGCGACCCCGGGGAGGTCCCCCCGGGGATCCGCGACCCCGGGCAGGTTCCCCCCGGGGAGCCGCGACCCCGGGGAGGTCCCCTCCGGGGAGCCGCGACCCCGGGCAGGACCCCCCGGGGGGTTCGCGACCCCGGGAAGATCCAGAACCGTCCCTCGGACCTCCCACCCCGGGGAGGTTCCATTCCCGCGTACGGACTAAAAAAATTTGAAAATGGGACCTCCCCGGGGTCATTTTCATCCCGTTGGACCCGTACGGGGTCGAACACTCCCGGGGAGGTTCCCCACTTCTATGAATAGACCCCCGGAGGTCCAAAAAGACACGAAGAAAAAGAGAGAGAAGACTACAAGCAACAACCTACGGAGCACACTTGAAGCTTTTTGTTCGTTTGTTTCGGCCTGTGTGGAGTAAGTCCCCGGGTCTTGTACTTATGCCCCTCAGCGGGCCATGTTTATAATTATGCCCCTCAGCGGGCCATGTTTGTAAGTTTTTACGTCCCGGGATGACTAAGTCATGTCTTTCTGCCCTTATAATGCCAGAATTACAAGAATGTCCTCCCTGGGATCGTAAAAGACCCAAGTCCTGTAATTTACAGTTATACCCTGCGACTTTTGTAATTGGGACTACGTCCCTATCTCCCGCTCTTACGCGGAACTTTGTACAGTCGATAACTCGCCGACAACCCTTGTACTCATTTGAACTATAGAAGTACTCAACATGTTTTATATGTACCCTCGGGTGGGAAAATTATAAGAAAACCCCCGACCTCGGAAAATTACATATATACCCCTCCTTCGATCAAATTGACAGATGTGTGTCTTCTATCAAGCCCCCTTGTCACTACTTCGGTCTGGGAGTGTTGTCAGCTCAGTCCGACACTCGGGTATCGTTATAAACCTAAGTCTAGGGTATGGTAAAAATTACCAAAATACCCCTACATCCAAAAAATGGCCCAGCAGCCTGCCAAAACCCTCTAAAAAGAGCCTCAGCGCCTTGGGGAGTAAGGGACCCGATCCTACTTCATTCCAGCCCAGAAATTTCAGAAATACCCTTGGCCTGGGAATATTACCGGAATACCCCTGGGGTGGTAAAATTACCGAAATACCCTCGGGGTCCAAAAAAAACTTCTCTCTACTTCAAAAATGCCTATGGCTTCCGCATATTTGTACTTCCATTCCTAAATCTTAGGGTTTTGCTCAGACCTAGCCCTAATTCAATTGTTTCTGTTGGTCGGTGGCGAGTGAGTGGATATCATGAGCTCTTCAAGAGAGTTTGCCCTCAACATCAGAACCTTGTAAAAGACTTTGGGGATTTCTTTGACAGTCAAACAAAGGTGTTCGGACGTTAGGCCGATATAAATCAACACTGACTACGGTCAGTGGGGAGAGGTCCAGCACTCGAACCCAAATCGTCTGATATGATGCGCAATCACGGAATCACCCTCTATACTTAGAGGGGGATGTTTCTTTTCAAAAAGAACAAAAATCTATATTTTATCTATGATAAAAAATCGATTTAGATTTTTTCCGTGTCTCACACCTGGTCAGCCCCAAATTCCAAATTCTAAATCCTAAGTTTGGCTCTCACATCACCCCATGGTCAGTCAGCCTTAAATCCTAAATCCCAAGTTTGACTTTCAAACCGTCTGGAGTTAGCCAGGGGATGAGTCCAAAGTTATGCATCACAAAGGAACAACCCTTAGCTTTCAAGTTCTTGAAGGGATTACCTCCCACATCTGTTCAAAAAAAAAGGGACAAAGGGGGGCTTAAAATAGAGGTGCTCCGACGGACCTGGGTAGCCGGTTTACCGGTTGCTTAAGGGCAAAAAGGTCATAATCTGGTTGAGGTGAAAATCCGAAAGGGTGTCTCAGGCAAAAATGGGTAACCCCTCAGCATGAAAATTCAAAAGGGCGCGTTGGAAAAAGTCAAATGGGACTAGTTTTGATGAAAACCTGAAAGGGCGCTGAGACTAGTAAAGTGAAAAAAAAGAGAGAGAGGAACATAGAAGAAGAAAGAAAGGAAGACAGTTGACAATTGAAGTATTGTGATGAAAAATGATGTTCAACTCATTATTTCTATCATTCATGCACAAAATTGGAGCCCGAGACAAGCTCTCGGGGTAAGCACAGAATGATGAATGCTGAAAAAAGGAAAAAAATAATGGAGGAATGACAATGTACAAAAATAAGCTCAAGCTCATCGATGGCGGGACTTTCTCTTCATCAAATCCTCAACTCAGCTCCGCCGGACCGTCATACCATCCTATACCTTCAAACATCGTGCAACAATGGAGCTCTCCTCAGCCCGAGCTAGCCGAGCTTCTTTGGCATTCGACTCAACCGAGGTTTGCAATTCTTCAATTTTCTGCATTATGCTCCGAACAGTCTCTTGGAGCAGAGTGGCTTGGTTCCTATTCTCAGCCTCAGCCACCTCAAAAGAGCCTCGATGTCCTCGGATCTCTTCAGCCTTGGACTGTAGCTCCTTTGCTTTGCTAGACAAAGCATCCATTTCTGTTTCAAGTTGTTGAATTTCTAAGCGATAAGCCTCTCAGGCCAAAGACTCATGTATGTGCTGTAGTTCCTCCCAAAGTTTGTCCACTGTCGCCATCCAAGGGTCCCGGGGCAGCCCTAGTGCATGGTAGCCCCGTGTCCCAGTCCGAAGGGCGTCCTGAACAGCCTCTATGGAGGGAGGTGTCTCCTGTTGGAACATGGCTCGGGCACCACTAATAAGATTGTCGACCATCAGTTCGGCCCCCACGAAAGGCATAGGTTGTGGAGAGTCTGGCCATTCAATACCATGCTCGGGGAACTCAGTAAAAGGAGCTGGTACGTGATCTGAGTCTCCTCTTGTCGAAGGGATGATGTTCTCGGAGTCTGAAAAAAAGGGGGGGGGAAACAGGATTTAGGACAAATAATTATTCTGATAAGTATGTCAAAAAAGAAAAGAAAAAAGGGGGAATCAAATATATCATGCTCCTCGACAAGGGTGGACATACCACAAGAAGGCGTCATCGCGGCAGGAGGCTCCTGCTCAAGGCTCGACTCCGGATTGCCAGCCGTTACATTTTGTGAACCTTCCCCTCCTGAAAAGGGAAAGATGATAACATTGTCATGCTGGTCAAGACATAAAAGATAAGGGAGAAGAGACGAAGAAAGGAAGAAAGGAAGGATCGAATCACCTGCGTGCTCAATGGGGGTCGCTGCTACGAGTGTGAGCGGTGGATGAGTGGAGCTGTCACCCGACATGCAAAAGGAAGCAGCAATTACTAAAGAACCTGGGGCTCCTCTCTCTGTAGCCTGGGGCATCTCATCAACTCCTTTGCCCGGGCATCCTAAGGCTTATATAACCTTTAAAAGATGCAGCCTTAATGAGTAAATAATTAAAGGAGGGGGGGAGTAATTCACCTTCAACATTCTCATTTAAATCCTCAGGCGGATCTACTGTTGAACTCTCTTGAGGCCCTTTCTTAAAAAATCGAATCAGCCCTCACCTCAGGCACCTTAGCCCTGGGGTCTTGCCCTACTGATTGGGTCGCCTCTTGCAATGGAGGAGCAGAGGACCTTATAATAGCAGAGATGGTCACTGCATAAGGAGTAGAGAAATACGCCAAATGAGCAAAGAAAATTCAATTGATATAAAAAGAGGAGAGCAAGAAAAGTTAGTTGTGCTTGCTAGCGGAATGGGAAGCCGGCCGTGTGACTAAATTGCTAGAGATAGGCAGCCGACCACTCTCAAGAGTAAAATGGCTGGCCATGGCCCCCTTTGAAGTCGAAGCAACCCGATGAGTACAGAGCTCAGCCAATAATGCTGCCTTATAACCTGATACAGTGTCCCTCCCGACCATGAGTATCAGAATACACCGGGAGCTCGTTATTTAACGTGGCACTCAATAATGCAGCATATGTTCCTATCGATGCCATCGCATCCTCCAAACTCCCTG
Organism: Amorphophallus konjac; assembly: GCA_022559845.1. Classification (NCBI taxonomy): domain Eukaryota; kingdom Viridiplantae; phylum Streptophyta; class Magnoliopsida; order Alismatales; family Araceae; genus Amorphophallus; species Amorphophallus konjac. Next base: position 39,624,811 of record CM040123.1, read on the forward strand.
CTAGAAGGCAATTAATGGATTAGCAATTCGTGTCCCGCGAAAGAAGAAAACAAAAAAGCAAAATGAGGCAATAAGAAAGTATCAAAAGAGTCTACCCTGACCGTGAGAAGCCATATCCGACGAACTTTCATCAAAAGAGGAAGGTGAAGTGTCCAACACTGGATTCTAATCATAGTTTAACATGCCCAGGTAATCCAACCCTTCATCCTCTATCATTCTACCCAGTTTCCAAGGGGACACTTGTGTCCATGGAAGGGTGACTCCCTGCAATATTGCCAGCAGCATCCAGAGCAGCTGATAAAGACAAAGAAATAAAGAGAACAGTTATCTCATCTATGTACAATGAAGCCTTGACAATCAAAATTAAATGAAGAAACAACAAGTTACCATCCTTCCCATCTGATGGAACTTTCCCCTTGGATTGACGACGATGTGTTTTCGTGGCGAGGCCATCGTTGCTTCTTGCCCTCTGCCATTTGGAATGATGGGAACTTTTCTTTTTCTTGAAAGTCTCAGTGGGGACGAAGGTCACTGCAAGAAAATCAATTAGTATGCATAATAGTCCTTTTTATCAAACCAAATATGAAAGGTCACAAGTTATGGATACATACCATCCGACACAGGAGAAAAAGATGGTTGTAACACCACTTCCTCGGGAGGAAGGCCTATGGCTTTCCCTGCTCGGCAAACAGCATCTCAAATATCTCGAAGTGTGGCCCCATTTTCAATGCATGAAATGCATTCAAGGGCGCCTACCCGTGTGATGGCACTTATCAAGTGCCTCTCCCAATTAAGCCAAAGTTCATTATTGAATCCACCAGGAAGAAAAGGGATGGACAAAGGGGCACCTAGGGGATAACCACAGTCTGAAAGCAAATGCCCCCACCATGAATAAACCTTCTGGTTTGCCCGGGCCTTTCCCTTTTCTAAAGATGGGCCTTCTGGATGCTTCAGAGGCTTCATGGCCCCCACATAAGTATCTATGTCCATGGGAATAGGCTCATTTGCTGCCTCCCATCTAGTACGAAACTCTCGGACTGATCGAGCGAGATGAGGAAACTGAGAATAGAGAAAAGAATGATCAATAATGAGTGACGGCGTATCAATTCTTTTTAAGCGGGCCTCCTCTGCTATGTTGAAACCACTAACGAGCATAATATATATTAGGGTTTTTTGCATGAAAACCATTGTTAAAAGTGAATTTGTTAAAAAATCATTCCTAAAAATGCATTAGCAGGTATATCACTGAGTTAATTCAAATAGTACATAAATGCCATTTAAGCGTGATTTTCTTGCAAGTTGTTGGTAAAAAGAAGTGATATGCATGCAAATAAATATGGCATTTTTGCACAATTCAGATTACACAGTGATATACTTGCTAATGCATTTTTAGGAATGATTTTTTTGCAAATTCACTTTTAACAATGGTTTCCATGCAAAAAACCCTATATATTAATATGCCCAATCCTCTTCCCGGTAGGAAGAGAACAACCTGGCTCCGGCCCTCGTCAGATGAAGTAATGACACCAGCTGGCTGCCACTAGATGTTTATCATGCCCTCTGTACAACCACACCTCTAATGGGAAGTCTGCATTCGAGGGTATCCCCTGATCATATCCGAAATTCCGCGCAAAGCGGTGTGGATAATAAGACTCCAGAAAAGTAGTAGTGCCCTTGCGAAAGACAAGAACATTCGGGCGCATACAACAAAGTCAATCATCATGAAAATTGTTGTTGGGGCTAGAATGGTGAGGAAGGTGATAAGTCAAGCCGTCAGGCCCCTCAGTTGTAAAAGGGCGACAATCATGTGACACACAAGTAAAGTCTCTACCCGGCTGCCCCAGTGTGGGCAAATAAGATAACATCTTTCTGGCACCTGTCAACTGTTCCAGGGGGCTCTGATCTGGGCGGTTTTGAAATTGAAAAATTAGTGGAGTTGCAGGATTATCCACCCTGACACTGACATAATCCTGGCAACAGTAAGCCTGCCTATGCACTCAAATACTGTGTCGCCAGCTGTACACTGCGGTCCCGTGGCGAGCTGTAATTTGTCAAATTACCTAGTCCATGGTATATGTTGGCTAGGCAGCAGGGGCAAGAGTAAACTTCCGGCCATCAGCAAGGCCGGGTAAATTAACTTGGGGCGCACAACGCCCTCTTCCCCGTATGGCACCACAAAGGTCCCTAGCCAATACACGAGATATGTTGCCAAGTCTTGTCTGGTAGCTTCCGAGGGTTCCACCCCACATTTGGCGGCGCACACAAGTACCGCTTATTTTCTGGCAGGTTCAAAAGCAACTGATAATACTGATCCAGAGGTTTGTCATTCTCTGCAAAGCTATGCTGAAAGTAGAATAATCCGTTATAGAAATAGTAGATCCAAGCATTGAGATATCGTAAACCAAAAGACTAGTAGAAGCAGATGGGGTTTTCCCCTTCCCAACACGGGCTAGGTCTCGCTAGACGCTCATCAGATACTGAAAACCGAAAGACAAATCATAAGAACCTGTGCCAGTGGAATAATCCCTGTGTAGGTCATCCAGGCAAGCTTCCTCATACATGTTTTCAGAGATGGGGAGCCCCGAAATGCGATGAAAGCTCTACAAGTCAAGTGATGTTTCTCCTTCGGCAGTAGCAAAAGTATTGAAACGCCGGTTAAATCGCTCTACCAAACCTTGGAGAAGCCCAGTGTAGTAAGGGTACCGGTAGAGGGCAACAGTGACAGCATGACAGATCCCTACATGATCCAAAATCTCACGGTAATGGTGAATAACGCCCATTAGCCACTCCGACGCACCCAAATGAAACCGGTGTGAGGCAACCACCGACTATTTCTCGTACCAGCTGGGTGCAGAACCACTCACAATTCGATCAAGAAAACATAATTTGTCATAATTTTCTGCACTAAATTGTGTGCCACATGGCAACAAGAGCAGCCCAGAAGGTGGTGGTCATGTTTTATGCTGCCCAAATAACTCCCATATAGTTGGAATCACCGTGCATGATTTGGAATGCCAGGAATCCTCTGTCCTGAAGAAGTCAAGCTGGACAGCCCCTGGAAGCTGAGCCTGAGGAGAGTAGCCCAATGGGAAGTTAGGATGGGAAAGAGTGCAAGTCCTCATGATACTATCTCACCCCATCAAAATAGCTCTCTCGAGCAATACTCGTTAAGCTGACACCATTGGATCCTCCTCATCCATATTCTCTGGCACAAAGTTTTGGATGAATGGGAATAGATACTCATCCAAGGGAAAATGTCTTGGATAACGCCCAGTCCGTTGGTATCTGTAAAAACCCCCCTCCTGAATGATGAGTGAGGGGTCAACTTCTCCACCCTCCATAAGGTTTTCTGAAAGCGGGCCTCTAGCAATGGTGGTGAAGCCACGATCAAGCAAGAATATATTATCCTTCGTGACTCGGGGTGGCCCCAAGGGAGGCATTAATCGGTTCTACAAATGAGGAGATTTATCTCTCTCTCTATCCCGGTCAGCTAGGGATGACAGTACCGGTTTCGGTACCGATTTCGGCTGGGTCCGAAACCGAAATTGTTTCGGTTTCAGTTTCGGTCCAAAACCAATTAAATTATTATTATTTTTTTAAAAGACCACATTTGGTTTCGGCCAAAATCGGGCCTTGGGTGTCGTTTTGTTTCGGTCCGAAATTGAAACGTTTCGGCCGAAACTGCCATCTATGCGGCCAACACCTCTCCAGGAACGCATCTCCCTCACGAGAGACATTCTCAATTCCTGTGGAGCGAAAAGAGAAAAGGAAGGAAGAAAAGAAGATTAGTCAAGCATGGAAGTGAAATATTATGTAAAGGACAGGAAGTTGATTGAAGACATCTAGCAATCAAAGTCAAACAAAATTAAGGGGCACGAGCTGCCCGCCGTCGCCTTCGGCTCTAACGAACACCCTGTGAGGGGCATTTGTTGAACCCCGTAAATTTTATAATTTTTGATAATTAAAAAAATTAGAATTAAAATATCTTATGATATGACTCGAAGCGATGTTCGACCATCGCCGTCATAGAGATGTTCATGAGCATTTCATCGAACACAACAAGAGCGGCACAAAGTTTTTTAGTTTTTGAAGGCTCATGGATATTTTGTCAAACGGTTGGTGGGCGACCGAAACGGTGTAAGTCGTCGGTACGCTTCACACAAAATCAAGTGTTTTAGCCATTTTAAGGCGCTTAGGCATTTCAGCAAACACCTTGTGAGCGGTACGAAGTCAAACACACCCACACAACGAAATCAAGCTTTCAGGCTCAAAAGGGACTCCCAGATATTTTGTCAAGCGCCCGGTGGGCGGCGTGAGGCCACGCAAATACTCAACAAAGGCCCACGCCAAGTCGAGTGACAAGTGGGTATTCTGTCAAACACCTCATGGACAGTATCAAATTATACGCCTACAGGGTTGAAACTTATACAAAATTCAGTTTTTGGTGCCATCGGAGTATTCTCGCAGCATTAAAATAGAAGTCGCTTTACCCTGGAATCAACGGGCAGCAAGACGACATCTATAGAGCACAACAAACAAACAACAAAGTTCCATGTGCGTTTTGCTGCGAACAAGATCAGAAAAGGACAATAAATTTCAGAACCTCGGCCTTTTTATAGCGTTGACGGGAGTCCACCAAGATGAGGGGGAGCCGCCTCCTCCCTCTTCCTTTTCTCTCTCTGCACGGGGGGGGGGGGGGGGACCTCCCCCCCGGTCTGCCTGTACTGGGGGAGGCCCCCCAGGCCTCCCTGTGGGGGAACCTCCTGCAGCACCCCCCCCCCCCCCCCCGGCCTCCTGCACCGGGGGACTCCCCCCGATCCGTCCGCACAGTGGGACCACCCCCGAGGCCCTGCCGTACTGGGGGGAGCCCCCCCCCTTGCCCTGCTACTCCGAGGGAGGCCCCCCGGGCCTGCACCTGCTGGGGGAAGCCCGCTCGGCCTCTCCGCCTGCGCATGTACCCGGGGGAGGCTCCCCCCCTCTTCTTTCTGCTGCACCACAGGAGAGGAAGAGACGAGGGGCTTACCTCCACCAACGTTCCACCGGGGATCTCCTTTTTGGCCTCCCCTACCGCCTATAAAAACTAGAGCCTTCTTCTCTTGAGTAAGACTTGGAAGCGGAGAGAGGAGGAAGCTCGAAGGAGAGAGAGCTCTGTTGCGACTTGTGCAAGAGGTGAGAGGACGGGGGGCGCCCTCTTTCCTATTCAAGTTATGTTAAAAAATTATGAAAAACCCTCATATTAGGGCTATTTATAAAAATACCCTCATGTGAGGAAAAGTGTATGTTATTTGCTATGGGCAATAGAAATCAAAATAAGGGTCATAAACTTATGGTTCTGAATTTTTTTTATGTATCATGTGAAAGAAAGTCGCAAAAGAGCAGAAATTACAATTATATCCTGAAAGATTGCGAAATTGTGTAAATGTCCGAGAACGTCCAGGAAATTGTAAATTTTGACAAATTCAAGGATAAAGGGTTCAAATTCATAGTAATGCTCTCCAAAAATGCACAAAAGGCCCGGTTTATTCCAAGGTTCAAAAATTGCAGTTTTATCCTGAAATTATGAGAAATTCCACAAAAGTCCAGAAAATATAGTAAAATATAATAACATTCAGAGAAAACATGCAATGATGCTTCAGCCAAAGAAAAATTACAAAAATTTCCCCGAAGGACAACAAATTATAGAAATGCCTCCGGAGGTTGGAAAATCACGAGAACACCCCCGGTGGTTGAAAAATTACAAAAACACCTCCGAAGGTCAAGAAAATTGCAAATAAATCCTTGTCAAGGAAAAATTGCAAATATATCCTTGGTCAAGAAAAAATTGCAAATATGCCCTAACTATAGGGAAAATTGCAAATGTGTCCCTGCCTTAGGGCACGAGAATTTTCCCGAGGGCGGACCCTTAACGTCAGGGCTAACATTGTAGAAGGAAAAGAGATCTTTGGCAATTAATCAAAGGTGTTCGGACTTGTCCGATGTAAATTAACACCGACTCCGGTTGGTAAGGAAAAGTCCAGTGCACGAATCCTAAATCGTCTAACCTAAAAACACGGAATTAACAATTATGCCGAAATATACACGCAATCATCCAACGAAAATGGATGGTCGAAAATTCCGTGTGTAAAACAACATGCACTAGATTTCGATGCCAATAGGCAATATGTCGACCTTGGTGATATTGTGACAGTTGGAGCCATGTGATGGCTGATGAAGCCATGCGATGGAAGTTGGACCCATGTGTAATTTGTATCTTTGGAAGTCGCACATTGGCTTTAAGTGTATGTGTGAGAGAGAAGAGGAGAGGGAGGGAGATCAATCTTTGAGCATGTAGAGTGGGGATGCTTACATAGCGCATGCCCTCAATGCTGGAACATAGGGATGCTGAGCTATAGGTGGGTTTGTCTCATCTGGGTGGCATTTACGCCCCAATTGGCAAATATAATAGCCTTCCACTTGGCCTCCATCGAAGAGGCTGAGTGATCCAACATTGTGGCTTGGATACGATGCCTCCATCACTTCCACAGTGTCACTCATAGGATGATGAAAGGATGAGCATATCCTGTCTATATTTGGGTCATGCCTCTTGAGGCAAACCATGTTAATTCCCCTGTGGGCATCCAAGATTTCCGTGCAGCAGGTCAATCTGGCGATGACAATGCTAAAGGCCGAGTGGAAGGGGATAAAGATGGGGAGACGGTGAGAGGGAAGCGAGCATATCATAGGAAACTTAAGTTATTATTTTTGAGGTTAATTTCTGTAGTTTAGTCTTATGAGAATATTTTCTTGATGACTAGATGGTTCTTTAATGGGCTTCATTACAAATGGGGGGTGAAAGTTCAGATTTTATTGTTACGAGTATTGAGCGTGTTGACAATCTTCTGGTTGCCTGTAACATGTATGCTACAAACAAAAACCTAAAAACAATCGTTACTACATCGTGCCCAGCATCAGCACATGTCTACACAGCTGGTGTACCATTCAAAGGTGCTCAGTGAATCTTGTATCTTTTAGGTAGCTCTGTCTAATCGCTAAAAAAATTATTGTTTGAAATTGGACTGTTTTCATTTTAATGTGACCCCCAGGTATCTGCTAGTGTTTGGCAGCAATTTTGGGCGGTGAACTCAAGCTGATAGTCATGCACCCTTCTCGTCAAATTCTATTTAGGATCTTTGATCTTAGCCAGCCTAGAGTTTTAGGATAAGGGTTATGATTGGTCGATTGATCAACTGTTCTTGTGCAATTAATGTCACTCTGTAAAGTGTCATATAAAATCAAAATGTCTTTTAATGTGTTTCTACGAATCAATGCTGGGCTTATTGTTCTAAGAGATTATCCTTTTTTTTTAACGGAAGCTATAGTGAAGCAATTTTTTGTGATGAACAAAGTTTTTGATTTAAATAATCTTGGTCCTCTTTAGTTTTGAGTCTTTTTTGACAAGCGAATCAATGCTATTCAGACCTTGTGATACATAATGAAGTTGCCTTATCTGCATCATAGTCTAGATATTTATACGTGTTTACTTATGATGGTGTTTGATGGTAATATTTGCTTTCCAATTTTTTGATGGTTAAAACAGAGCTAATGTGTAATGCCTTTGGTCCTGAAACTAACATGTTTCATGCTGGAAGATTGTTACAAGTTTATTAAAGTCTCCGTTTACATTGCAGGTGGGCATACAACATAAGCCAGCTGACTTGAAGATCAAAACTGCCAACCTCATACGAGTCAATGTTTGCAAGGATCAGGTTAGAGTAGTTTTTGTCATTCTTCTTCTTGACTGAAAATGATTGTTGATATATTTTGATCTTCTGGTGTAAGAAATGTTTGTTCCTGCTTCTTGTGTTTTCACGAGTGCCTAATGAAATATCATGCAACTCTTGCCATTTTATTCTCTGGCATGAATCTTTTCCATAAATTATATTATTAATTTAACATTTAATTTGAATGATCCAGGTGAAAATATGTTCATTGCCCCCACTTCCTCGACACAGGGAACTTGTCTCACAATTGAGTCCAATCCATGCTAGACTTTCCTGTGAAAATTACATAGCAAAGCGGCATCCCGTGTACAGGTGCAGTGAAGCTCAGGTGTTGTCACGTTTCCCATTAGTGTTGATTCTGTTGTTTGAATCTGCAGAAATATTTCATAATTCTTTCACTACTAAGACTTACTACATGCATGTCTTACCTAGAAAGTTTGAGTTGATGGTTTGGCATGTCATATCAACTCCTGCTAACATGCACAAGTCATCTCCATTTTGTGGTTTTTATACCTGATATACATAAGGATCACCCAAGTCACAAAAATATAAGTCTTTTGAAAGGGGTTTTTTTTGTTGGGGGTGGGGTGTCTGGAGTCTGGACATACACTATTACAAGTCTGTTGCACCCGTTACTTTTGTTGGGGGTGGGGTGTCTGGAGTCTGGCCGAGTTTTCTTGGTCAACCAAGTTACTTTGAGCACTGTCCCTGCTCAACGGGGGCAACGTCACCGTCGTAATGGCATCAAGCCCGCAGCGACCGCCCTTAGATGTATTGCTCCTTCACAATGGGGGCAGCGTCACCGCCGCGACGACGCCACGCATACGGCGGGCGTCACTAGTGCCGCTCTTGCACAACGTGGGCAGCGTCGCAACCGCAAGGGCACAAAACATGCAGCGGCAACCTCTTGCTCCAACAAGATTCGAATTGTTGGAGATCTTCACATCCAGCTAGATGGAGGCGAGCCGATTATGTCTCGGGACCGGCACATCCCAACTATCTCCACCTCCAACCACTTCGAGTTTCTCAGGCAAGTCCGAGAGGACGGAGCAAAATTGAAGAAGTCCGTCGTACCGGTGGCAAGGTAGGGCCAGACACGTCGACCCAGGCCAGCAGCTCTCCGATCAAAATCATCGGGCAACTCGATTGAGGAGCGTCAGCTTCAAATGAAGAAGTTATAGGTCACCAAGGAGGATGCCCGAGTCCTTAAGCGGGCAAGGTCAGAAAGGCCTTTCCGCATGTCGGACATGCAACAGATGCGGAGTCCGGCAAACATTGAGACCTCAATCTCTCCGAGATCCACAGCTCAGTGACCACATGGGCAGATGCGCCGAGGAGCCCACAAGCAAGTTCGGCCGACCTCCTCGTGGGCTAGTTCAACGCATACGGACGAGGAGTGATCCGCATAGGCTTCTACGTCCGAGTGTCTGTTTTTGACAGACTAGGGACGGCACCTCGGCCTGAAAGACAACCACCCAGGAAGAGGCGGGTGGTCCAGGTGACCAACGACACTGTCAAGATATTCACCTGCTATATAACCTTCACCGACAAGTAGTCGGAGGACACTTCGGGAGAGTTGAATCAGTCTCTCCAGACCTTGCTGAAGTCAAGGCCCGTCTCCTCGGTTCTCGCTCAAATACAACAAGTAACCGCCGCCGAGACATCTCAACCCGAGTTGGCACGCTCGGAGGACCACCAAGAAGATGTCCATAGTGTCTATGGGGACAACAATCTAGGACATGAGGAAGATCTTGGGAGAGAAGCTCAAACTTCCGCGCTGGAAGAACTCCGGCATGAGAATCAAGAACTGAAGAACCTCTTGCAAGCACTTTTGCGCGAAAGGGAGATTCATGTTCAGCCACAAGTGGCACCCATAGAAATGGAACAACAACCTCTTCCCATTGTTGAACAAATGTATTTTTCTTCCCAAGGCAGTCATGGGAATTTTAAATCCAGTGGCGGACACAACAAGACACAATAGTTTGTGTCATCTCGATGTCGGGCGATATGTATGGGTCCCGAGAAGATCTCTGTTGGGTACGCGGAATGACCAAAATATCCACCAAACAAATAAGTTCCGCGAGGGATTAATGTTTTACAACTCACATGGTGAGTAAGGTTGACGAGGAAGGCACAAATTTGAGAAAATGAGGCCCTTCCACGCAATAATTGATGAAGGGAGTCACAAACCAAGAACAAAAGCACCAAACACACGAGGGTGATGTCGCTTTCCGTTCTTTCACGTGGAGAAATGAATAGTAAAGGGCTATTTATAGAGGCCACCCCCCTTTTTTCCCTTTTTATGGGGTTTGGACCGGATCCAAACCCCCATGAGCCATGAGAGGTTTTGGATCGGATCCACCCCCCCTCCCCCATGGGCATTTGGTCCAGATCCAACCCCCATGGAGGGGTTTTGGACCAGGTCAACCCCCCCATGGGGGGTTTGGACCGGATCAACCCCCCCCATGGGGGTTTTGGTCTCGGTCCAACCCCTCCATGGGGGTTTGGACCGGATCAAGCCTTGTGAAGACTTTTTGGACTGGATTAAGGGTTTTTTGGCCTGATTAAGCTGTAAATGGGTATTCTACCCTAGTTAACAAGCAATGCAAAAGCCTCCTAATCAAGGATCAGCCAAAGGGTCATTTTCTAGTAATCTTCCAATGCATGTGCATGGCATTGAGGGACAGTGGCAGCAACCAAACCAGCCACAATAGCAACCTTATGATCAACAGAAACAACATCACCAACTCAACAACAACAGCTGCAATGGCAGCACCATAACAAGTTCAACAGCACCACAACAATAGCTGCGACAGCAGCACAACCACACCGGCTGCAATAGCAGCACAATGACAACAAGATTAGCTGCGGCGGCAACACAAAACAGCTGCAACAGCAGCACACAACAGATGAACATCAGCGAACAAGATTGGCCTACAGCAACAATAGAACTGGCAGGAGCAGCAACAACAGAGTTAGCAGCAGCAGCAATAAAATTGGCAGCAGCAAACAAGATTGGTAGCAGCAGCAGGCAGTAATTCTTGGCCTTTCCTGGCCTCTCTTGGAAGGTGTTTTGGATCGGATCCACCCCATATGGGGGGTTTGGACCGGTTCCAACCCCCACTTGGGGGTTTGGGCCGTATCCCAAGTGGGGGGTTTGGACTGGACCCAACTCCCAGATGGGTGATTCGGTTCGGTTCCATCTCATATTCCTTCATTTAGTTGATCTGTCCGGATGGAAAGCCTAGATTTTGGCCCGGGGTAAACCCTCGTTCATGAGATTTGGTCCGGATCAAGCCCTAATTCATTCTTTTGTTCCGGATGAAGAGTGTAACCGTGGGAAACCTCTTTCGAGCTCTATAAATACCCCAGTGGGGGCCCATTTGAGAGGACACGAGAAAAAACAGAGACAGAGACGCAGAGTGCACAAAAGGTGCTTGTGTTTGGTGCTTATATTTCTGAAGCCCCATCCTACTGGGTTTTGTGGTTGTGCTGTGCTGTGAGGGTATGATATAAAGAGAAAATCCCTCTCTTAGCTCATGTGCATCACCAACCACTATGTGAATTGTGCAATCTATGTATCTCTTTGGGGAAATGAGATTATGCCCCCTCGGAATCCTAACTTCATGGAAATGCCCTTCTGAGTCTTATACTTGTGTAAACACCCGGGTGTATGTCTAGGAAACTTGTAATCCGTGTATCTCTTTGGGAAAATGAGTATGCCCCCTTGGAATCCTAACCTTATAAAAAGGCCCTTCCGAGTCTTGTAATTGTGTAAACACCCGGGGTGTGTCCGAGAAATTGTATAGGCCCCGATTGTCTACGAATGAGAGGTCGTGTACAACTCAAAACTTGTCGAGAAAACTTGTGGTTATGAAATATCACTGCAATATTGTGTATTTCCCTTAATGATTCGTAAAGTGTGTTTGTGACCGTGTGAGCCCGCGGTTCTCCGAAATTGCATGAACGCTCCCGTCACTGGACACTATGTTCCATGTCATAGTCGAATGACAATGGATGTTCGAGACCAAGTTGATCTTCGAGAGGTTAAGTGGCAAACACATAGTATGGAGGTTACATGCGTATTCTAAACGGGTATAGAGAGTGCTAAGCATCTCAGTCCTTATAATCGCGTCGGATGAGTCTACAACCTCCCTTTCTAAATTCCCAAACACTCCCAACAGTTGGCGTAGCCTCGTATGGCATGGCGCCTCTGGTTATGTCTTTAGCATCGATCGATGATTTTCTTTGACAGTTAATGAAGGGTAATCGGGCTCGCACCAATGTAAATAAACACCGACTACAGTCAGTGGGGAATTGTCCAGTATCCGAACTCTAATCTTCTGATAAACTCAATCCACGGAATAAACAGCGCGCATGCCACAGCTAGTTGCTGCACACATATGTTCAATAAACGAACATTTATGTTCTTTCATTTTGAATGCCTAACCTTATTTTATATAACATTATTATCATTTTAAACTTCGTGAGTTAAACAGACTGGCACGTCCGGTGGGACATTTCCCGCATTTCTTCTTTCTGCTAAAGATTATCCACACCTTTACCAAGGTTGTGATGTCCTTTTTTCTTTGTTTTAGGAGGGAAGAGGAAGGGAAGGTCACACAAACACATTCGACAACCACAACAACCAACTTCAACGGCAATGTCAGCTGTTACTTATGGCCCGTTGGTCGTCGCTACCCATGGCAGGTTCGGATACTTGGCCACCCCACTGGTGTTTGGGGACTTCCCCGTCGTGGTGGGCTCACCTTACTTTCTGGGGGTGGTGCCAGTGGGTGAAGAAGCCGTCCCCGCCCTACCGTTGCTACTGACCGAGCTCTCTCGGTCAATCATATTTATGTTGTTACTCCCAATCAGAAGAAGCAGTGCCGCAACCGCAGAGGCAGGAAGCCTACGGCGGCCACATTCAACTCCGACAAGAACTCAGAGTCCAGCTCGATGGAGGCGAGCCGATAACACCTCAAGTTTGGCATGTGCTGGCTATTTAGCACATCCAACCGCTTTAGCCTTCTCCGACGTGTTTGGGAAGATAAGGCGGTTCTGAAAAAATCAGGTGCCTCGGTGTCAGGTCAGGAACAAACGTGTCAATCTAAATCAAAAACCCCTAAGCTCAGGTTTGGGGGCAACTCAATAGAGGAGCGACAACTCCATTTAAAACAAACGTGGGTCATTAAGGAAGTGGCCCGCGCTCTCAGAAGAATAAGGGCAGGCAAGCCCATCCAGATGTCGGACCTTCACCACGTAGGGACGTCGGCATCCGAGAAGATGTCAGCCTTCTGTTCGCGGGGGAAAAAGCACGGAGGGGTTCATGAAAAGACCCAATGTTCATCGACTTTGGGGTCAACCCAAAACAAGAACAAATACCGAGGAGAGACTATGCTGCCCCGAGTTTCTGTTTTTGACAAATTGGGGGCACCAGCTCACTCGGAGACTCAACCACCCCGGAAGAAAAGGGTGGTACAGAGAACTAAGAACACTGTCAAAGTGTTTGCCTGTTACACAACTGGAAACCAGCCGGAGGAGGCACGTAATGAGCTAAATGAGCCCTTGGCGCTCTTGAAGAAACCTCGCTCGGTTGCCTAAGTTGTCGCACAATTCAATAGAACTGTTGTTGCTTCATCATCACAACAGGGGCAAGAACATGTTGAAGGAGCACCAGAAGAGATCCGTAGTGTTCAAGGAAGACAACCCAGCACCCGAAGATGAGCTGGGAGAAAACATTGAGGATATCACGCTATATGAGCTACGACGTGAAAACTGAGAATTGAAAACCCTCTTGCAAGGGATATTGCGGGAACGGGAGGTGCCACTCCAAACTCCAGTGACATTGCAGGCGGTCGATCGAGCTCCCCCGGGCAGATCGGCAGTCGTCAACACCCCATCCACTGCTGTGAAGATTCCAGCTGTGGTAGAAGTTGAGGCCCCACAGGAAGATGCCAACATGCGGTCTTCGAATACACCAGCGCCTGAGAGCTTGACAACTCAAAGGCAAATGATTGAAAGGATTGTGGAAGCCAAATTTGCTCAACATGGTGAGGGTATCACAGTTATTGACTTATACAACGTGCCATACCCCCTCCATCATCAATTCAAGAGGTTGCCTTCGGATTGCCCAAAAGCCCCGAAGCCGCAAAAGTTTAATGGGCAAGACTCTCCCCTTGAGCATTTGGCATACTATATGACAACAATAGGCGACTTGGCGCTAGTGGAGTCATATCTTCTTAGCTATTTCGCTACCTCACTCACGGGAGTTGCCTTTCAATGGTACTCTCAGTTAAGGCCCAATTCGGTGGCAGATTGGGTAGACATGCGGAAAAAGTTTCTTAACCATTTTCAGACAGCCGAGTGAAAAGTTTCCTATGCACAGCTATGTTCCCTTCGACGAAGGCGAGGGGAGATCGCTTTGGACTTCATCTAACGGTGAAGGGATTTTAGTATGAGGTGTGACAACCCTCCGACATAGGAAGATGCCATCACAATATGCCGAAGAGGCTTAACAGCGGAAGTTAATGAAAAATCTCTCGGCACGAATGTTAAGGGGTTTGATAAGTTGAATTCGATCGTAGCTGAGATCGAAATGTTCTTTGATGGTAACCCCAGTTACATCCACGTAAGGGCAAGGGACCCAAAGACCAAGCCGTTGCTGGCAAAGAAGTCAACGCAATGGAGTTCACTCCATCGAATGGGGGCAATGGAGGATACTCCGACAAATCGGATAAAAGTTCGAAAATAAGATTCCTTTGTCAGAGCGTAAGAAGGCTTCATATTCTTTCAAAAAGGAACACACAAGGGAGCTTTTTGATCTTTGCCTTGAACAAAAGCTCATAAACTTGCCTGACCCGCGAAAGCCAGTAGATCCCGATAAGGTAGACAAGTCTACCTATTGTGTGTATCACCGCATGGCGGGACATGTCATCGAGGACTGTTATGTCTTCAAGGATCAAGTTGAGAAATTTATCCAAGATGGCACTATTGACATGCAAGGTCATCAGGTGGACCCACTTCAACCCCATCCGAAGATTGTTCGGAAATTTATGGCAAATGCTTTTCATTAGGCTTCCGAGGCGAGAGAAGAAGCATATGTAGCCAGTGAATCTGGCCCGACCACAAGTGATGACTCTGATGAGTCAGTGGTGGGCCCTTCCAATCAGTTGACAGATTGACCTTCTGTCATCTCAGTCATGTATGATCTTTTGCTCTCAGATCGTTAGATCTTTAAAGCATAGGGAGCCCGGGCTCTGATACTACCAAAAAAAAAGGATGAATGAAATGTAGGGAGCATAGGGAGCCCACGGCCCAGTTTCCTTTGCTTCGTTGCAGTGGATGAATGAAATGTATTTCATATTTCTTTTCCCACGATGTATTCTTTGTTTTTGAGTTTCCTTTACTTTGTTGCATTGGACGAATGAAATGAAAAAGTCCCGAATGGTTTTGTTTACATTGTGAATTCCCTTTACCTCGTTTTGAGCATGTTCCCTTTGGTTTTCTCTTGTTATTCCCTTCTTTTTTTTGTTTACCGTGATTATCTTTTAGGGGAATCCAAATATGAGGAATGACCCAGGGGAGGGAGATGAGTATGTCTCTAAAGGGGCTTTGGCTTAGAGTTTATCTGGGACCATGGATCTGACCTTGAACCCCAACCCTTGTGGGTTGTCCTATTAAAAAAATCTTTATTCATGGTATACTGCATTTCCCCCTTATCTTGCTTCTCACGGGGACGCAGTAAAGCAATTCTTCCGATGCTCTATTCTACTTCTTTTCCCCCTTATGGGCGATCCGGCGCACTCTCTTCCCCTTAGCAATCCGGCGTCACCATGAACCAGCAGCGACCTCCCTTTTATGCCCATTGGCATGTGAAACGGTAGCCCCTTGCTCTCTCTCCACTCTTCTCCTACTGCAAGGTGATGCGGCAACCCCTTTTGGCTGGTCAGGCAGTCGCTGCCCCTTGCCGTTCCTCCGTTGTCCCCTATTGTGGTATGACAACCACCTTTCTCCTTTTACAAGTTGATTCGGCATGCCCAGTTTCTCCCCTTTAGAAGGTGGAACAACAGCCAACTTTCAGATTGAATCGGCAGGCCCCCCCATATTCTCATATTTTCTTTTAATTCAAGGCGAGCCGTCATCATAAATTAGCCGTCTGTTCCCCGGGGCATTTGGTATTGCCACTGTGGGTGTTTCCGCTCTAGGCGCACTCTAATAATTAAGGGACCATCTTGGATTTCCGTGGATGAGCACCCATTTCATACCCCCCAAAATACCTCAGGTCTAGGGGACGTGTTGTCGAAATTTCATTAAGCCTTAAGCTAATAAATAAAAGAAATAAACAAATAATAATGATAACAAAAATGAAATAAATGGCAAAGCAATTCATAAAAAAAGGAAATGCACAACAAAACAAAACAAAAGGAGAGAGGACATAAGAATGTAGGAAAATCACAATAAAAAAAGAAAGAGAAGAATAAGTAAAATGAATAAATTAAATAAAAAAGAGAAGAAGAAGAAAAAACATACATGTATTTAACAGATTGAAACAACAAAAAAACCATTATATAATCAAAATAAAAACAAAAGAAAGGAAGAGAAAGGTGCTGTGATCCGGCGCCCATGGGCACCGTGAAAAAGAAAGGGTCCCTTCCCATAATTGCTACTGAGAGACGATAGGACCCTACAATACTTAGTTCAAAAAGGGGAGAAGAAACGAACAAAAGTAATAATCATAAACAAGGTAAATATGAAACAACAAAAAAAACACAACAAACAAAAAAGAAGGGCGCTCGGTTGACCTGTGCATGGCACAAGTTGACCTGCCATGGGGTCAGGTCGACCGAAACATGGTGCCGGTTGACCGATCTGAGTCTAAACCGTGGGTTTTTGCCCCGTGAACGTCCCGGACACCCCCGTTGACCCGGATTCATGATTCTAGGTGTCCGGGGATGATAAAATAGTAACAACAAAATAATAATAATAATAATAATAAGGGGGAAAGCTATAAAATAAAGGCATATGTTTTAAAGTCGAAACAATAATAAGTATGGCAAATCAAAGCAATAAAAGAACATAAAAGCAAAAATATATAAATAATAAAATTGCATGATAAAACTAAAGAAAAAACAAAAAAAATATAATATATAATCAGATCGAAACAAGAACTATAACAAAAAAATTAATGATGTGTCCTCCGGAGCCCCCTCCCTTAGATCCTGGGCACAGGGAATACAAACGACGCCTGTCGTAGGTCAGGTCCGGATCCCCGAGATTGCCCCGTCATGGTCGGACTCTGACCTTGTCTTGGGGTCGACAATCTTTCAGATTTAACCCATCCTCATTTTCCCCATCACCAAACATTAAATTATGCCGCATATCCGGCAAACATTTACTCAAAAAATTTACTCGCGTCGTCGTCGTGCTTTTAACCCAGAATGGTCTCCGAATAAAAGAATAATAAATGAATAAGATGGTTCGAGCATTCTTGCCTTCGGCACGGGGTGCCTCGCCACACTTATTTTTCGGTCATTTCTTTTCTTTTAATAATTCAAATTTCAGGTTATAGGGCCCTTCTTCTTGGCGATTAATCAAGATTTTTCTCTCCTTCGAGGAGATGTAATTATGCCGTGATCTTTATGGCACGGCGAGTTTCAGTCCCGGCCCGGTACCCACTATCGTCTGATCAGTCAGACGACACACACTAGCGACTCCAAGCCACCTCGGTCTTTGGAGTCCGAATGAACTGGCACCTCGTGACTGGCACGTCTACGCACTAAATAAACCTAAAATAGAATAACCAAATAAATAAACAAAGTGAGAAAAAAAATAGTCCCACGCAATCCCAATCACTGACCTCTATCTTGTTTTGCTTCAGGTCACTTATGATTCGGATGCCTCTTACCTTCCGAACACCAGTTTTGCTCCAAATCAGTCACATCGCAGCCGCTCCTCTTACAGATGCGGTCGTGCCACCTCCCCTCTGCAAGCCTTGGCAATGTTGTAGTGCCGTGTCCCATTACGCGGGCATATCTGCTATACTAGCACATGCCACTTCCAGGCTTGCAATCATTCTTGCATGTAGGCGCATCCAGGGACTCCCAGTCACTCATCTCAAGTGAAGTTTCAAGTGAAACTTAGATCCTTGCACATCCACTGAACGCCCACAGTGCTACGCTCGAGGACAGCACCACTCAGCCTACAAGGCAGCGTGCTTACATACAGTCAAGTCTTTTCTGAAGCAATGACCCAGGAACCGTTATTCTCAACGGATTTGTCTCGTGGCTTGCATATACGATAAGAAAAGCTCATGTATCTCTGTAAATGCCTTTTACAGCTCGTTATCAATGAAATGTGGATGATTGTGTTTTGTTCCCACTCATGATGATGATGTCATCTTGCCAGTACAAATACGACTCCTCCCTGTGTGTCACGGCTACTATGTTATTTTATCTCCCTTTGCTGACGAAAGAAATAAGATGTTCGGATTCGTTCCGATGTAAATAAACACCAATCGCTTGCGGTCCAAATTCCAACACAGTGTGAACATAGCTCTAAGTTTCTGCGACTATGTGAGCGTTCTTTGGACTAAATGAATATGGTTTTGAGTTATGCAACTGAGTGAAGATTAGCCTTGGATTTCAGCAACTAAGTTCAACGATTAAGTGAAACTTAACTTTGTTTTTGTGACTATGTGAAACTTAACTTCGTTTAATTGCGCTTGCGCCTAGGTTAAACTTAGTTTTGTTTTGCAGCGTCTAAGTGAAAATAGTCTTGTTCTCTTGCGCCTATGTTATACTTAGATGGATTTTAGGCTGCTACTTCTTGTCACTCATAGTATTTTATTACTACACGGCTTTGTTCATTGAAGGCTTTGTTATTTCAAGGTTTTTGTTATTAAAGGCTTTGTTATTGTCAAAATTACTGTAATTAAATTAATATCTTGGTTCTAGCCCAACAATCTCCAAGATTAACTTAATATTTAGATGTCAGCCCAACAATACATGCCCAGATCCGTCCTCTCCATCTCTGGTCGAAGCCCATCTTGGCTAAAGTTTGAAGTAGACATTGCCAATTAACACTGTCATATGCCTTCTCAAAGTCCAACTTCAATACCGCTCCCCTCTTCCTCTAGGTCTTCATAGCATCCAGGTATTCATGTGCCACATGGAAGTTCTCTTGGATATTTCTCCCTCTAATAAAGTCCCCTTATTGTCCACTAATGACTCTGTCAATCACCCTATCCAATCTTCTTGCCATAGTTTAGAGATTATTTTGTAGGTACTATTCAGCAAACTAATGGGTCTGAAATCCCCAAAAATCCTGTGAGCCCTGTTTCTTAGGGATGAGGACCAAGAGGGTTTTGTTGATGTCCCTTAAGTGGGCCCTACTCTCCTGGAACTCCCCTAATGTCTAGATGAGCTCCTCCTTGACAATATCCCAACACTTCTAGAAGAAAATCATAGAGAAGTCATCTGGGCCTGGAGCTTTGTCACCTGCAAGAGAGAAAACTGCATGTTTAATCCCTTCCTCCAAGAGAGGGTTAGATAATACCCCACACTCAGTCCGAGAAAGGTGGGGGAGTAAGTCATCTGTAATGCCAGGTCAGTCCATTTGCTCTTTAGTAAAACAACTTGGAGTAAAACTTCTTTGTACACCTCCTGATGCCTTCCCTCTGGATACTCTACTCACCAACCTAGATGGACACTATGTGGTTGATTCTCCTTCTCCCTGAAGCAACCCTCTGAAAGTACTTAGTATTCTTGTCACCTTCTTTGATGCACTTCTCTCCCAATCTTTGCTTCCAATAAATTTCCTCTTTAGTGAGAATTTTTCAAATTCTGCCTTCAAGGTGTCCCTGCACAATCTATCAGAGTAATCCAACAATCTTGCCTCGTCCAAGCAATCTATCCCTACCAGTTGTTGACGGATCATTTTCTTAGCCAACTTGCTAGGTAGGGTTTTTCTAGCACCCCACCTTTTAAGAACCTGAGACAAGTGCTTCAGTTTTCCCACCAAGTTAGTCATAAAAGAACTTGCATGTCTATGCACGCTCGAAGCCCTCCTGACAATGTCCATGAAATCTTTCTCTCTGGATTAAAATCTCTCAAATCTGACTACCTATCTTCTCACCAGGCTGCGGTTGGTCTTCAACGGGACGGGTTTGTTGTCCGAAGTCGGTTGGGCTAAACATGATGTCTACACTTGAGGGAATTGATCTTCTCAGTCCACCGATATCAGAAACTTGTCTAGCCAAGAACAAGCCGGTGGAGACCTCAAATTGGATCAGGTGAACTGAGCATTCACCAGTTCAATGTCGATGAAAGTTACCGCCTCTATGAAGTCGCAAAAATCCTCCATCTCCCCCGTGTGGTGGGCAGCCCCCATTCTTTCCCGATGCCATCATCAAGGCATTATAGTCACCCCCACACACCATGGCCAGCTCGAGTTACGGTGATATAGGAGCAAATCCTTCCAAAGAGCTCTCTTCCCTTTTCTGGATTGTGGGCCATGTACTTCTTGAAGTCTCATGAGGAGCCATCTTTCACGCAGCGAAAGTGGAGGGAGATAGCCCCCCGGCCAACCTGCCTGTCCACCTCCTGCCCTGCCATGGTGCATCTGTGGAATCTAACACCTTAAGATGCAGGAGTTTGTTAGAAGATGCAAGATTGATGGGACTATCTGAGAAACTATGAAGCACCTTGTGGTTATATTATGTATGACATTTGGGTCTGTAACCATATAGCAGAATGAATCTGATTTGTTATTGAAAATATGAGCTGCGATGCAACTCTCACCTAGGACTGATACATATATGCAGTCATCGACAGTTTGAGAGCTGACTTAATTACATCGATTATTTGAGCCTTCAGCTCAGCCTGACCTAATCTACTTACTGCTTATATTTTATGAACGGAATCTATGTCAGATGATTTATTACAAAACAGGGCACTTCAAGTCTTTGTGATCTGGCCTTTCATATTGCTCTTTCCTGAAATGAAACTATGAAAGTTAACTATGCTAAATTAGGGCCAGAGGCAGCACATAATCCCTCAGATTATTAGTCCATAGCACAATAGGGTGTTGTGGGTTGTGTATACTGTACTGTTGCCATGGTGTAGACAATCAAAGACCACACTCATAAAGGTTCCTAAACTGTTGGGCTCTGAAATTTTGTTTTTGCTATTCTTTGATAACACTAAGTATATGTTAAAGATTGAAATGATCTAAGGTGGTTGTTTATTTGAGAAAATAACAACTAAATTTCCTGTATGATGAATCATGCACATTATAGGCTTCTCATCTTTATGAATTGATCAATGGTTGGCTAGTGATTCTGATATTATTAGTATCTTCATCAAAACACTGTCACACCTTTTTTTGGGATTGCAATATATCCCCTTTTTTGGGTCTCTTTAGTACATAACATTCTCTTTTTTTGAAAAGTGGGTAGCACCATTATTGTATTAAATGAAAAGAAAGAGTGATTTATAAGTGTAAACAGTCGGCCCCCAAAAGAATCCCTGTACAAAAAGGCCCTGTCAAGGGGGCAAGACCCTATCTCTTAGCCAACAAAAAGAAAAATGAGGACTTATTGGACTCTTACAAAAAGAAAAAGATTGTGCCAAGGGTTTATTTTTAGAAGGTACCCAAGAGTCCACAATATTTGATAAATATCAATATTTCAGGCGTATTAAAATCTCAGAAGTGAAGGATGCCTTAAGGAAAATGAAAGTGGGCAAAGTCTTAAGACCAGATGGCATACCTATTGAAGTATGAAAAGGCCTAGGAGACATTGGTATTCAATGGCTAACTAAATTTTTTCATAAAATTTTAAAGGAACAGAGAATGCCAGAAGTTTGGAGAAAAAGTGTTGTAGTTTCTTTCTATCAAAACAAAGGAGATATTCAAAGCTGTAATAATTATCGTGGAATTAAGTTTATGAGTCATATTATGAAACTTTGGGAAAGAGTAATCGAAAAACACCTCTGATATATGACTACTGTATCGAAAAATCAGTTTGATTTTATGTCGAATAGATCTACTACAGAAGCTATTTTCTTACTACGGCAGTTAATGGAGAAGTATAGAGAGATGAGAAAAGATTTGTATATAGTTTTTCTTGATTTAGAGAAGGCGTATGATCGAGTATTGAGAGAATTGATTTGGTGGACATTAAGAAATAAAGGAATCTCGCAAGGATATGTTGATTTGATTAAGGATATGTACGACGGTGCTATTACTAGTGTTCGAACTATTGCTGGAGAGACTGGTGAATTTTCAGTTTTTATAGGTTTGCATCAAGGTTCTGCACTAAGTCCATATCTCTTTGCCTTAGTTATGGATGAAGTAACAAAACAATTGCACGATGATATCCCTTGATGTATGTTATTTGCAGATGATATTGCCTTAATTGATGAGAGTATTGATGCTTTAAATGCTAAGTTAGAGCGTTTGAGACTTGCTTGGAGTCTAAATGTTTTAAAATTAGTAGGAGTAAGTCAGAGTTTATGCATTGTAATTTTAGTAATGGGAGAGTGGTACGACATGGTTCTAATTGATGGATATAACATTCCAAAGAGTAGCAACTTTCGATACTTAGGGTCTATCATACAAGAGAATAGGGAGATTTATGATGACGTTACACATAGGATTAAGGTAGGCTGGTTAAGATGGAGAAGCGTATCAGGAGTCCTCTGTGATCATCGTATACCTGTGAAACTCAAAGGGAGGTTTTATAGAACGGCTGTGAGACCTGATTTGTGATATGGTATTGAGTGTTGGGCAGTACGAAAGGAACATATTCACAAAATGTGTGTAGCAGAGATGAGGATGTTGAGATGCATGTGTGGCAAGACTAAGAAAGACAAGATTAGGAATGAGCGCATCCGTAAAGACTTAGGGTAGCCCCAATTGATAGTAAAATGAGAGAAAATAGACTCAGGTGGTTTGGTCATATGCTTCGTCGCCCTAACTCACCACCGGTTAAAAGATGTGACCGAATCTTAGTGGATGCTAGTAAAAGAGCTCGGGGAAGGTCTAAAATGAGATGGTGTGATGTTATTAGGAAGGACATTAGTTTCTTGAGTTTAAATATGAATATAGCACTTGATAGAAATCTTTTGCGGAACATGATTCATGTAGCCGATCCCAAATAATTTAGATAAGGCTCTGATGATGATGATGATTAAAAATATTTAAAAATATGTTAAAATAAAATTTTTTATAGTGAACAGTAATCTAACATGTAATAAATGATCTTTTTACTTTTAAGTTTTAATTAGTGAGATTAATGATGTTATCTATTAAAAAAAATTATTCCATGGTATATTTAATTTATAGAATATATTAAAAGTTTTTAAAATAAAAAATTTAAAATGAACAGTAATCTAACCCATAATTAATGCCATTTTTTACTTTTAAATTTTAATTAGTGAGATTAATGATGTTATTTATCAAAAAATTATTTCCATGGTATATTCAATTTATAGATTATATTTAAAATTAAAAACTATTTAAAATTAAATTTTTTTGATATAAACAGTAACTTAAATTCATAATTAATGACATTTTTGTCTTTTAAATTTTAATTAGTGAGATTAATTATGTTATTTATCAAAAAAATTTACATTATATTTAATTAATTTAATAGTATATATTAAAAATATTTTAAAATTATCAATAAAATATCCATGGATAAAAAATCAAAAAGGAGGGGTAAATGTGACATTTTAGCTATCATTAGTACTAGGTTAACTCACTACCTATCAAATCACACTGAATTAAAAATAGGTTAACCAACCTCCTTACTTCTGGGTTAACTCATCTCCTATCAAATTAAAAATGGGTTAACTCCGGACTACTTTAAGCGGGTTGAGTTAACTTACTCTTAATCCAACTGCCTACCAAAGTGAGGCCAAAAGTTCCCCTAAAATTAAGAACTGCAGAATAAATCATTTTCATATGGTGGAATATAATTTATTCATGTGTATTGGTGCAGGCGGAGGGTGCTAAGCAGTTCTTAAATGTCCTGAGGAACTACTTGGAATCACTTTGTTCGAATTTGCGTTCGCATACTATCACAAGTGTGCAATCAAACAATGATAGGGTTAGTTAATCAGTTTCAATGCCTAGCTTTTTCATGCTGTCTTTTTTTCTGTTGCTTATGAGGATGGTCTTTTTACTCCTTTTAGGTTTCACTGCTGCTCAAAGAAAGCTTCATTGATTCATTTCCCAACAGGGACCGTCCTTTTATCAAGGTACTTATACTTTGAGCCATCTTTGGGATTTGTGCACTTTTGCTGTTATTTTTCTCAGAGAGAACTTCTTGTGTCTAGAACCCATTTCTTTGGTACCCATTTTTCATCAAATATGGATGTTGATGCTTTCTAGTTCACTTTTATTTGTGTTCCTATAAAGGATACCTTTCTTGCAAGAGAGTCATAAAAATAGCCAGATGGTTGTCTATGTGCACGAGGTAAATATATATATATATAGGATACATTAAAGATTATACAATTCATTTCTTTCTGGATGATAAATGTTGGAGAATGAAACCTATCTGAGATCAGAGAAACTTTGGTGCCCACTCGGTAGACTCTACCAAGTGGAAGACAATAACTATTGGATTGTACTCCAAGAAGTAATACGGAATGTTGGAGAGCATATGTCTACCAGATACAAGCTTTGAGAGACTCGTTTTCAAAGAAACAGTATGTACCAAGGTGTGCAATTAAACAGTATGTACCAAGGTTTGTTGGCCATGCATCTAAAAACAAAATTGCTTTTGCCTCCTTGTTTCTAAGCTTCCAAATTCCTACATAATGTTCAACAGCCAAAAAGGCTTATTCAGAGTTGTAAATTGTATGTAGAAAGCAATTCGACCAGTAAATTTCTATGTAGAAGCAGTAAACATGGGAAAATGGGCAAAAATGTTAACGAACCAGATCGAAATTGAGTAGCTATAGCAGATCCATTTAGAGATCGGGACCGATCATCAGGTGCCATCCCTTGGTCTGAACAAGATTTAGATCATCTAGGGAAGTCCCAGTGGCCGAAATAGCATGCCTTTTGCAAGCCCACTTCCGAACCGTGTGTCTAATTAACTTTACCGCAACTAGTATACTTGTTATAGTTGCAGTTATTTCTTTGGAGATCGATGTTCCTTTACTAACGTAGTTACCTTTACAGCTTTTTGTAGACACACAGATGTTCTCTGTTTTCTCAGATTCTCGGCTCTCAAGTTTTGAAAATGAATACCTTTGACCTGTTTGTTTGAAAGCTCCGAGATGGGTGGTTGAAGACATGCAATGTAAATTATGGAAATTGGATAATGGCAGTGTATGTCTCATTGTGACAAGAGATTCGGTTGCTATCCACGATGAATCATGCAGTTGTCTGCAGCTCAGTTTTTATAGCCACTCTGATCGTGTAATGTGATTGTGTAGGCCATGCCACGGATGCATGTTTAGAGCATTCTGGCCTCAAAAAAATTGCAGCACATCCCTGTCTTTTTAATGGGATGCATATACTAATCAGTTTCACATGTCACTGTAAATTGGTAGTGAATAAACGTGCATAGGTGGATTTTAGTGCATCGGCCATTTTTGTTCTATTAATAAAACCGCCATCATTTTGTAGCAAATTTTGAGTTACAAGGTGGCCACTCGGTGTTGATTCTATTGAATAAATTGTTTTTGCCCAAGGAGGTTTGGCTGCTGACGCAGGGTTAGAGTTGTATTGCTTCTAAACATTGATCTGGAAATTTTGGTTCCTGGCTTAAAGAATATGTAAGTTTTGACAGATATATAAGCTTATTTTCTGAAGCTGTGTTCTTCATTAGTCCTGGTTCGCGTTTGGTCCCAAGCTTTGGAGGTCGTGTACTCACTGGCTCTGCAGAAGAGTTTGTTCCCGAGTTCTGTCATGTTTACTGGGACATCATCGCTTGGTATCAAATAATAGCCCCAAGCTTTGCTGGGAAGGATTAGATATCAGCACTATTGATGGCACCATGCGGAGGGGTTAGTTCCGATTTTGAAGCTGGCACATGAATTGGCTAACAAATTTTGCATCTATTTCTTTACAGCTTTCTCAACGTTGAACCATGCATTAGACCCATCGGATACGGTGAAGACCGTCCTTAAGCTGTGTGATTGGCCTGCCAAACTACGTGATTGGTTTGACAGCCCGAGCTGAGTGCTCATGATATCAAGCGTTGGATCTGAGTAATAGTTTGTGCATCGAATTCGACGTATAAAGTCACGGTAAATATATATTTTTTGTTCTCGTTGGTCTTAAAAAAGAGTGGAATTATCATTTTTGTGCAGAAAAAGATATCTCGCGTCGTAATCGTACCGTCCATTTTTTGTGCATCAAAGATATAGTGTGCTCGATGATAAAGTACATGATTGAAATATTTTATAAGATGAAAATAATTTATATACGAATGAAATATTTTGTTATAAGATTAAATTATTTTATTTAATTTTAAAAATAAATCAATAAAATATTATGTATAAATAAAATATATTATTATATGAATATCATATTTATTATAAAGATAAAATATTATAGAAATGAAATACTTTGTTATAAGAATAGAATCTAATAAAACATTTTAACTTTATACCAAATATTTTATTTTTAAAAAAATTATTCTTACGTGTTTTTGTCAAACGTGTTCTGTGTTTAATGTTGAAAAATGTACACGATCTGACATGAGACATCTTTTTTTTATGCAGAAAAAAGCATCACCCTTTTTTTACCTAATGAGAACAAACATTATATTTTGATAAAATTATACGTTCAGATTCGGCGCACAAAATATTATTCCTTAAACTCTGTTACGTTGGACGGACCACGTGGTTCTGTCATTGAGTTGGTCAGTTAAAGGTCAATCACTTTCATCTCGTAGCATGGCATCCATCTGATATATACCAATGAGAAACTCAAGTTATGGCACCATGAGATTTTTCGTACGACGTCTCACTTTCCCTTCAGCGGATCCATTCTTCCGGTTAGGTTTTAATCAAGAAGAAATCAGAGATAAACTTGATGTGAAAACAAGATGTTCACAAGAACAATTTGAATGACAATATGACTGCCCGACCCTCGGTCAAACCGAAGAGCGTTTTTCAGATGTTTAGCTCGCCTAGTGACCTAACTAGACAATTTTGAGAGAACTCCCCGTAATCGACTTATTCGGTCAAAGCTATTTGTAATTCTCACCGTAAAAAAAAAAAGATCAATCATGTGCCTAATATATAAAATAGTAATATTTGCTGCACCCCCACTTTAGTTACAACTCCGGAGGATGTACCGAGTTTTTTTTTTGGTTTTTTTGCATATTAATCCCTGTAAATATGACGAATTACTTTTTATTCCCTAAAATCTCACTATTATTTAAAAAATCCTTAAAATCATGTAACTCTAGCAGAAAGGTCCATGTAGTTCATCGACGTTAAAACAATTGGATATTCGATGGAATATTCCATCCTCCCGTTAAAAAAAGTTGAAAATCCTAAATTACCCTTATCATAACCCTCTCCCTGTGAAACCCTTCACCCCACCACCTGCCACTGTCCACCCCACCGCCCCCATACGCAGCCGCAGACGCCCCACCGTCGTTGCAATCTGCAGACTGCCCCCACCAGCCGCCGCAGACGCCCCACCCAAGGCCTCTAGAAGACTGCCCCAACCGCAGACGCCCCAGTCACAGACGCAAACGCCCCACCGCCGACGCCCCACCGGCCACCGCAGAGCCCCGCCGCAGACGCACTGCCCCATGTGTGCTTTTTCGCGTATATTTTCGATTTTGAAAGTGGAAATCTTTTCCCCTTCTCACACACATTAGTTTATGCAAGTTCTGTAATTTGTATTACAGGCCATGTAACCCTTCCAAATCGGCCCTTGCCATCACGCCCCTTGCATTTCATAGAAGCGTTTACCAGCCAAAGAAAGCCATTGGGATGCTCTCTTTTTAATAAGAGGGGTTCCAAAACGTAAATCAGAATATCTACTTTGTTCAAAAATCTCAAAAAAGTGATTATGAAAACTAGAATACGATTAACTTTTGACTATCAGTATCTGTTATTTTATCTATTTCCCGAATAAACTGATTCTCCTCTGAACAGGAGAAAATTTACTACCAACAAAAGTACTCTCTCTCTCTCCTCTGAATTGATGGAAGTGCTTTTGGAAGTTGATGGAGAGGTCGACCCTCCTTGATGGAGAGGTCGACCTTCCCATTTGCCAGTGTAGAAGGTAGTTGATGGAGAGGTCGACCCTCCTTGATGGTTTCCCATTTGCCAGTGTAGAAGGTAGTTGATGGAGAGGTCGACCCTCCTTGATGGAGAGGTCGACCTTCCCATTTGCCAATGTAGAAGGTATAGTTCTTGCTATCAATAATTTCTCATTTCCAAAAAAGTAACCACAGGCGTCTCTGCATAGGGAACATTTAGTGCTTCCATGATATCACAAAGATAACCATGAGCAGGTCCAAAGCCTTGGATTCGTACATTAACTTTCCATGCTTCATCCTTTTGTGAACTCGAGACATTATGAGTCCCAGCAAAAGTCTGCCTAACACTCAGAAGTGTACAAGCCGGAGGAAGAGCATGTCCAAGGTTTGCATCTTCTTTCACAAAATATTTTTTTCCTCATGTTTTTGGTCACCTTTTTTTTTCACATATCTTCACGAGAGAGAGAGAGAGAGAGAGAGAGAGAGAGAGAGAGAGAGAGAGAGAGAGAGGAGAGAGAGAGAGAGAGAGAGAGAGAGAGAGAGAGAGAGAGAGAGAGATCAGTAGAGTGAGAAAGAGAGATCATGGGAGGTGGTTCTACATTTTTTTTTAACTTCTCTCCTTCTCTTTTTCATTTCTAGAAATATTTTCTTCATAATTTTTTTTGTCTTCTTTTTTTTTAAACCTTCGCTGCCTGAACCCCATTCTTTCATTCTTTTTTTTTCTTCAAAAAAGAACACATCAATGGAAGGGAGATAAAGAGAGAGAGAGAATGAGTGTGGAAGTGGTAGCGATGGGGGGCAACTGTGCCCGGCATGATTTGGGAGGGAAGAGAGAGAGAATAGCGAGGGTGAGGGTGAGGTGGGGAGACGGCCGGCGAGGCCGTGATGGGGAGGTGCGTCGTGATCGCCATGATTGGAGGGGGGGGGGGGACTCGTCATGCTCGGAGGGGACGTCGTGGTGCCTGGCCTATTCGATGGTGCTGTGCCAGTCGAGGAGCTCGGAACGGTGACCGGCCGAGGGTTTCGCAGCTGCCGACGGTCTACATGGCTGTCGCTCGAGGGACGGAGTTGCAGGTGGTGTCGAGCCCTTGGGCAGAGGAGTCGACACCTGAGACGGTGTGAATAGCATCGACGCAATCGACGCCTGAAGCACCCACGCCATCGACGACGACAGAATCCAAGACAGCGCCCATGCGGAATATAGGAGCCGCAAGAACACCCGCCGGCGACGTTGGAGTCAAGGCAGGGGACTCCACGGCGATCTGGGAAGGCACTGGCAGCACCGTCGCAGGGAGGCGGTCAAGGCATAGGGACATAGCGTTGACGTAGTGGGCAGCGTCCCCAAGCGGCAGAGGGGCACGTAGTGGCAAGGGAGCATCCATTCTGGAGACCACAAGCAGGGGGGGCATCAAGCGATGCAACCGCAGGCATAGGAGCAGTGGCGTCAAGAGAGACAGCCTCCGGCAAAGAAGAAGGCAGAGCGGTGGAAGTGAGGGGCACGGACGCCTCAGGAGGCGTAGAACGGCTAGCAGCCCCAGACCCCGCCAAGGCCAGCGGAGGGCAAGAAGAAGGCGACGGCAGGAGAACAAGGCCAGGCGGTGCAGCCACCGGACGAAGCACAGGGGAGGTCGATGAGGGGGCATCACCCGGAACAGGGGAGGGAACGTCAAGAAACATAGCACCGTTTCTTGGCCCTCTCCCATCAGGAATAGTGGTAGTCAACGGTGGAAGACACGCGACGGCCGACGAAAGAGAGCGGTCTCCTCTCTCGTTCTCCCTCTCTCTCACCCCACACCATGTCGCCGATCGCCCGCCTCTCCTCTTCCTGCTACCACCCTGCAGCCTCCCCTCCGGCCTCCACTCCGCCACCGGCCGTGGCCACGTAGCCACCAACCCACCCCCGGTAGCCTTCTCCTCCTCTAACACCACGTCGCACACGCCACCGCGGCAGCCCCCCTGCCACCCTCACCACCTCCACACACCTCCGACCACCTCCACCACAGCGACCGCTTCTGGGCCTCCTCTCCGTACAGCGGCAGTACTACAGCAGGGAGGAGTCTAGGATGGGGGATCAACAACGGCGGCGAGGAGTCCAGGGAGGGGGAAGAGGATGACGGGGAGGCGGCCGCGGTTGGAGGGGAGAGAGGCCTGGAGGAGGAGGCCGGAGGGGGAGGGGAGAGGTCGCAGGAGAGGGGGGAGGGAGGCCGGAGGTGGAGAGGGAGGGGGAAGGGAGGTCGCAGGAGAGGGGGAGGTCGCGCCGGTCGGAGGGGGAGGGCGGCCAGAGGGGGAGGGGGGAGGGCGGCCGGCGGTGGAGGGGGAGGTCGCAGGGGAGGGGGGAGGCACCCCTCTCTCTATCTCTCTCTCACACTCTCACACTTAACCCAGGGGTAAGTTAGTATTTTCATTACCTTTAGTATAAGGTAACTATAGTTTAGTTAACTGAATGAACGGTAGGGACTTAAACGTGTAACGACTAAGATTATAAGGACTATTAAAATAATATTCAGAATGGAGGGACTAATCGGTAATTCACTAAGTTTATAAGGACTAATATGCAAAAAACCCTTTTTTTGGAAATTTTTGTGACGTGAAATCGGCCCCTATTTAACTTGTGGTGTAAGTCAATTTTGATACCAGACGACCCAAAAAATTCAAAAAAAAATATGAACAATAACTTTTTAATGTTCACAATTTTCTTCTTTCTCGAGAGAGGAAGATTTTTTAGGTCGTTAGCCGTGACTTACACGACAAGTTAAGGATGTGTGGACCACGGATCACAATTTTCTTTTATTGCACCGCCTACGAGTGTAATCAGGGGGCGGTGTCACAAGCATTACTCTATATAAAATTGAGAGCTAATATACACGTGTATTATAATATGGGGGAGAAACATCAATGTGATTTAAATCACATCTAGCCTCCCGACCACGAAAGGAAAAGGCTGGACTGAGGCGCAGCATGTTTACTTACAATCGAGAGGGCAGTCTTCATTGACGTGGTCGCTCTGCAAGATCTCGCCTGAGGAGTTTCAACACTCCAGATGGCTATAATCCTGAAGCAGATGCCAAAATTTTATAGTGAATGTCTCTTGGAGAGGGGCAGATTTGCGGTCCCAAAAGATATGTGGCTCAATACGGCCCAACAAAAATCACGGAGCCCAACAAGTGACAGCCCCCTTCATGGGCCCACTCATTAGGAGACCCAACTCACTCGGGCCGACATAGCCTACGAAACTTTCAGGCTTTCTAGCTCGAGGGCCCGAGAAACGATACCTCCCGTCGCTCGGGAAATGTCAAAGGGTCAACCGAGCGTAACTACCCAGGGAAAGTTCCGAGGATTAAGAGAAGGGTAAATGTCCCCGAACAGTGGAAAGCCCCATCTGAGGGATAACGCCCCCTAAGCTCTATCTCTTCACTTACCCCGGAAAACGAACTAATCACTATATAAATCCAAGGAAGCCCTCCGGAAAGGTAAGCAACTTCTAGCCACTTCATTGGTGAGGAGCAGTCTCGTGCCCATCACCCTCTTTACCTCCTTCTCACCCCATTAGCTCTTACCACTGCTGACTTAAGCATCGGAAGATTTTTCCCAGAATCTCCACCCCGGGCCCCCTAACTGCTTGCTTTCCCTGCTCACAGAATTCGAACTCGAGATGACTATCCATCACGATCTCCCCTGATCGGACGGTATACGGCTCAGCACGAGATCCAACCTCTTCACCTCTAAAATTTACGTTTCGGTTCTTGGTATTATATTTGCATCAAAATCTGTTAAGGCAAGAAAGAAATTCATTCTGATTGCTACTTTCTATGAAGAGCTACAGGAAGAAGAAAATGGGAATGATGCAAATGGTCTGACATTAAGAGAGAGATTCCCCCCTCCATGATTAATACTTCATGCAACAACTTCTTTTAACTCAACACATCTCTAAGCTTCACAGCACCCGGTAAGAACCAGATGTTGGCTCTAATGATCATATGCAGTCTCAGTTAGCCAACTGATACAGAGAAACCATCAGACAGAATCTACATTCAAAAACTCATTATCGGGCACATAAGCAGCTTCCCTCATCATCAATGAAAGATTATCCAAAACTGAATAGATCATGTATGAACACTGGTGAGACTTATCTGCAACATAAAACGAATGAACCACACTATTTAGGCTAATCCAGCTACAACCAGGCAGCTTCCTAAGTCCTTTATCTTCCATTCTTGTCCTCACCTCTGCCACAATATCCCATCTACCAGATGATGCATGTAGATTTGAGACTGATACATAATTTGACGGGTTATCAGGTTCTAACTGAAGAAGGATGTTATAAGCCAAATCTTGAACCTCCTTATTACCATGAATAAGAGAAAAGCCAAAAAGGGAACCCCAAACACTTGCACTGGCCTCCATTGGCATTGAATAAATAAAATCCAATGCTCGACTCAATTGTCCAGCACGACATAACATGTCGACAACGCAAGAACAAATCTCAGCAGTAGGAAGGATACTGTGATCATTTACCAAGGAACTATAGATCTTGAGGCCTTCAGTAACCAACCCTGATCTCCCACAAGCAGAAAGAACCCCTAAACATGTTATGTGATCCAACTCTATCCCAAGTTTGCACATTTCGTAGAATAAGGTAATGGCTTCTTCACCTCTCCCGTGTAACCCATAACTTGAAAGAATTGAACCCCAAGAAATTGCATCTTTATGCCAGGAATCATTATGGAAGACCCTTTTAGCAGAGTCCAAACTGCCACATTTGGAATACATATCAATTAAGGCGTTGTTCAATGAGACTTCACAGTCCAATGCTGCTCTTATCACAAAGCCATGAACTTGTTTCCCAGCGATCAAACTAGCAAGAGAACCAACAGCAGAGAGGATTCTCAAGAGTGTGACTCTGTTTGGTACTACTCCGCCTTTCAGTTGCATTGAACGAAAGAGCATCAGGGCTTCCTCAAACGCTCCATTCTGCACATAGCCTGAGATCATAGCAGTCCAAGTTACCACATTTTTCCAAGCCATCCTATCAAAGATGAGTCTTCCTAACGTTACATTCCCCCCTTTAGAGTACATATCAATCAAGGAACTGCCCACATGGAGATCGATTTCTGATCCCAAACCCAAATCATTTCTCAAAACAAAACAGTGGATCTCTCTTCCACGAAGAAGCCCAGCACCAGAATCTAGACTACACAAGGGGAGAACAGTGGCGACGGTGAAAGCATCGGGCTTCACCCCCTCCTGCTGCATCTGTACCACAAGATCCCACACCCCATCACTGGGCCTAATATCGTCACCCAAACTTGCATACTCGGATATCAGAAGGTTCCAAGAAACCGCGCTTCTCACGGGCATTTCGTCGAACATCCTACGAACATCATCTAATTTCCGGCATTTAAAATACATACCCATCACGGAATTCCGCAGCACGATGTTCGACAAAAACCCAAGCCTCACGGCCAACGAGTGGACGGCTCCGCCCGCCCCCAGGTTCCCGAGCTCGCCGGCGGCCTTGGCGACGATGGCGAGAGTGTAGTCGTCGGGCGGCGTGTGGGCGAGCATCCGGCGGAGGAGGGCGAGGGCCTCGCCGAAGAGGCCGCCGCGGGAGTAGGTGGCGAGGATGGCGTTCCACAGGAGGGGGTTTCCCGGGTGGGGGCTGCCCTCGAAGACGCGGCGGGCGGCGGGGATGGACACGAGGTGGGAGTAGACGGAGATGAGGCGCGAGCACAGGATGGGGTGGCGGTGGAGGCCCAGAGGGAAGGCAAGGGCATGAGCCCGACGGGCAAGGGCCGCCGACCGCCTGTCGATGGAGAGTTGGAGGCAGCGGAGGAGGTCGGAGAGCGCTGCGGCGGTGGAGGTGTAGGAATGGCCAGTCGAGAGTGGCAGGTTTCGTGAATTGGAGTGCGGGAAGGAGGACGAATGGAACAGAGGCCTCGGGAGCTTCTGTTCTCCGATCCGAAGCATCTGTTTATGCGGCATGAAGAACATGGGAGGAAGCATATATCCAAATGGGTAATTACATCTGAATTAAATTTTTTTATTTTTGGACATGCAAAAGTAATGTTTATTAATTGCATTGTAGTATTTGTTTGTGTTTTGATTGTGATATTGGTATTTTGAGATGTCAATTTTCATCCAAGGAGTAAATAGCAAAATAGCATTACAATGTCTAATTGAAAGCAGAAAATCATCATCTTACTAACCACTTTGATGTGAAAATAACAAGGTAAATGTGGGGTTTTCTAATGATCTAATCCTGGAACAAAATAGAAAATGATATTTTTCCTCCACCTTTTCTTTAAAAGGAAATTTTCATAAATGCATTTATTTTGTACGTCTTTCAATTTATGAATTTTTTTTCTCAATTTAAATTGTGCACCTCAGTGGGGGAGTAACACTACCAATATTGAGAGCAATACACTATCCTTCTAGAAATGCTACACTGGCCGGGAGTCACTTAAATATTTTCATGAGATGATCTTCCAAAACGTCTCATGTGAATTAGAAAATTAAAGTCACTTCAAGAATTCCTTAAACATTTATCTGATTTTGAAACCAACGATCTAAAATTTTCAGGCTATCATTTTCAAAAAATTTAGCCTGAAATCTGAAATCAGATTAAAAAAATGTCATATCTCCAATAAAATTACTAAGGCCAACAATATACGATATTTAAAGAAAAACTATCAAGACTCAAGAGTGTTTTTTTTCATATAACATCTCTAAAAGATCATCTACCTGTGAGACTGTGACAACGAGTATTTGTAAATAATCCCCTATATATGTATTATATATGAAAATAGTCCCCTGATTTGACGAAGTCACGCAGGATGCTTATGTATCCTAATTGTTTAGGGGCCTTTTTTAAAATTTTTAATTTTTGACGCCTATAATCTTTCGTATTTATAGATTAGTTCTTTTAGTCTAGATATTTCTTTGTAACTCTTTAAAATCTCAAGTTATTTAGGTAATACACCCGATCATTACAAAAAAGCCCCTCTTATATTTACGAAAACGCTTTTGAAAAGGATGTTTAACAAACAAATGTATTATTGTGAGGGTTTACACATAAATGTCTGGATTGGAGTGATTAATTCATAAATATGAAAAGTTATAGAAGCTAAAAATTAAAAATCTTTTTTTACATATATTCATCTTGACATCTTGTAGAGTGAGGAGGGTAAATCTAGTTTGGCCCAAGACCGGCCCAATAACGATGGGTCCAAATCGATCCCGCCTCTACAGTGCGTCTAAGAGGCGCCCAGTAGGTACGGCCCATCAAGGAGCGGCCCAGTCCGACTCGGCATCGGATTCGACAGTGCATAAAGGTTACGGCTCAAGCGTAGTGATCGCCGAAAGACCATCCGACGACTGACCGTTACCCCCCACGACGTCGCCCTTAACCCCATAACGGGCGAGCACGCCCCACGAGCGCCGTAAGACTCATCTCGGGACCAGCCGACGTCTAGATAATCGCCCCCCAACGGGAAACTCTTACCGCTATAGCGGGGAAGCATTACTCCACTACTCACGTCTTTCCTCGTCGAGGGATAAGGATCCTCACTCCAGGACAACCCCTATAAGAAGGACAACGATAGAGAAGAGACACACTGTGGTTCATTCTGCCAAAACTACTACAAGAGAGACCAGAGCTACTAACCCTGCCACAGAGAGAGAGAGAGAGAAGAGACTACGGTCCGCATTCGAGGGAAGCTTCCCTCCGGTGACCTTACCACCCAGCGAGCACTCACCGAGTGAACACTGAGAGCGGCGAGCACTCGTCGAGAGGATCTATACGGCCTTTTAAGCCTCCACTACGATCTCCTTCTCTCTCACTTGCTCTTCTTTATTCTTGAATCAATACGTCTCTGACTTAAGCATCGGAGGGTTATCCCCTAGGATAATACCTGGGACTCCTGACGCCCCTTGTTTCTTGGTGCTTGCAGGTCTCCACGGGTGCGAGACGACTTTCCTGTTCAATAAATAGAGAAGGTGGTACGTGGCATAGGAACCATTTTCCTGCCTCTACACTTCTTGGCGCCGTCTGTGAGAAATCGAGCAAAAAGCTATGGCACCCCGTGGAAGCCTCCGCAATGCCAGCAATCGGGGACGCGGTTCCCACCAGGGACCCAACTCTCGCAGGGGGTCGCAGGAAGCTTCTTCAACGCACCCCCAACAAGAAGTCACCCCGGGTGACCTAGACGGACTCCGCCAGGAGATTCGAACCCTGGCAGGTCTCTACCGAGAGCTCGCGAACCGTCCTGCAGAGTCCCAGTGTGGCCTGCCCGAGCGACGACAAGACGAGCGATCCCAAACAGGAGAGAATCCTCACCAAGTGCGAGAAGTCTCTCATGCCTCGGTCGCAAGGACCCGACGATCGCACGGTACACCCGCGCCGAAGGTACGTAGCCCATTACACTCCAACCCAGAGATGGATCGCCGGCTCCAACGCATCGACGAAATAGAGGGTAAAGTCCAGTATTTGGACAACGTCCTCTTGGCCGCCAAGAATCGCGGCCTCATCGACGACGATCAGGACTTTCATGCTCCCTTCTCAAGGGAGATCATGGAGGCCCCCATCCCTCCAAAGCTCCAGCTGCCGTCGTTCACCTTCTATGACGGCACCACCGACCCGACCGACCACATGCATAGTTTCGACTCCCACCTGGTGTTTCATCGGGCCTCGGACACTGTGAAGTGCCTGGCATTCGTAACGACCCTTCGGGAGAACGTCCGAGTTTGGTTCGAGTCCCTGCCCGCCGGGACCATCTCCTCCTTCCAGTAGCTCAAGAAGCTATTCAAGAAAATTTTCATTGGCTGTCGAAAGGTAGCCAAGTCTGCAGTGACCCTGCTTGCTCTCAGGCAGAGAAAAGAAGAGACATTGTGGGACTTCGTCTCCCGCTTCCGTGCGGAGGTATTCCAGATCCCACACCTCGACGTCGGCATCGCGACTACCGCTCTCACCCAGGGGACGCGAGACTACATCCTCCGACGAGCACTCGGAGTTGAAGCCCCGACGACCCTTCCGGACCTCCTCGCCCTGGCACAGAAGCATGTGCGCTGTGAGGAAAACACTACGGCCTTGGGCCGCGGGGCCGGTGGTGGGGACACCGGGCCACTACTCGAAGTCGACGCCGCACCGCCCCGACTGCACTGAGCTTATGGCTCAGTGACTCGCTTGAAGACTCGGCGTCCTAAATACGTATCCGTACGTATGTGTGTATGTATTTTACTATGGTGGTATTTGTGTTTTAACCACCAATGTCTTTTATTTTTATTGAGTCAAAGTTATTATATTTTAATTTTATTAAAAACCCACAAAGTCAATAGTGGGTTGGTGGGCTTTATTTTATTAGGCTAGGATATATATGCAAATACGTGAAAGTATGCAGGTATGTGTGTAATGGGCTTTCCCTATAAATAGGGGGCCAAGGGTGTTACGTATGAATCATATGAATGAGAAAAAAAGCTTGAAACCTAAGGTGTTTGCCTTGTGTTCTTCCCTTCTCTCTTTTCTCTTTTGTGAGGATTGAGCGTCGCCCGGTGTGAGACCGTCTGGCGTGAGGCCGAGCTGCGTGAGGTAGCAAGTTATCCGTTCCCGTCCGTGCCGTCAGGAGTTGCCGTCAATCCATTTTCACGTCACCGCCGCGTCAGATTTGGTATCAGAGCCCAACAATGACGTCTCCGACGACCCCGACGTCCCCGACGTCGTCTCTCCTCCTCTCTTTCGATTACTAGAAGTGAAAAAAAAAGAAAAGAGTATTGGAGTTCTGTCGTTCAAGAGGAGTTTTGGAGAAGAAAAAAAAATTAAAGGGTAAAAAATACACACATGAGCTCTCTCGGTTGCAAAAGAGAGAGAAAAAAATTTTGAAGAAAAAAAAAGACTTC
Organism: Amorphophallus konjac; assembly: GCA_022559845.1. Lineage (NCBI taxonomy): Eukaryota > Viridiplantae > Streptophyta > Magnoliopsida > Alismatales > Araceae > Amorphophallus > Amorphophallus konjac. Next base: position 39,662,704 of record CM040123.1, read on the forward strand.
ACGCCGTCCCTAACATCGTCGCCCGTGTCAGGATTTGAATCTCGGCACGCCACAACGGCCCGCCGCAGCCGTCCGCTGTCGCCGCCTGCTGCGGGCATCGCCGTCGCGACCCGCCCGCCACCGCACCGCAGCGTGCCCGTCGGCGCTCTCGCCCGCAGCCGTGCCCTGCCGACCGTCTGCGTCGCCCGCGCCGGAGCGCGCCCTCACGCCCGCTGCCGAGCCCCGCACCGCTGCCGAGCCCTCCCGCACCTAGGCCCGCATGCGCCCGCGCCATCGCCCAGTCGCACCCGCGCCCAGGCCGCCCGCGCCCTGTCGCTGCCGCCTGGCACCCTGCGCTCGCCCTGCGCTGCCCGCCCCTCTGCCGCGTGCGCCATCCTTCCGTGTGCGCCCGCATGCGCCGACGCCAGCCGCGTGTTTCACGCGAGATTTATATATATATCTTTATATATATTATACATGTGGGAGCAGTCAAAATAAAAAAAACAGTCAAAAAGAAGATTTGAAAACGGTTTGAAAAAAAAGGGGGGTAAAGTTTGGAAAAAAAGAGTGTTAAATATATATAAGATATATCTATTTGATATATATATAATATTATATATCTATATACCTATATTATTTGAATAGTTTATTGATTATGGCATTACAAGTCAACAACAACGGCCTGATCGGTGCCAGGGTCACCCGATAAGTCAACAGAAGATCCATAAACTACGGAACGTACGTACCAGTGAGTCTCCCTACGTGGAGAGATTTTGGATTGATTTGTTCCCCTACGAGGGAAATTTCAAGTTAAGTGATTTTGTAATAAATTAAATCCTCCTTGCGCAGAGTGAATTCATTGTAACCGTGAAGCTTCATCAACGCCGTGCGGGCACGCACGTCCCCGCTCGTCTTCGTCTCCGGTCGGAGCTTGACTTCTTAGTCAGCTAGGTACGTGCTCCAACTCACTTGCTTATTTAGTATCATTATCATTTACCGCGCGACGAAGTGAGCGAGAGCCTGATCCATGCAGCCAGTCTCCAGAGTGCATCGCTGTGGACAGAAAGTGAGAGCTTGCATGTATGCACCTATCCTTAGGCCCTAGGCTGCCACATTAAGACACCCTAATTGTCAGGAGGTAGTTCCACAACTACTTCACCTACGGGCGAGCAACTCTCCCTGACCGGTCCCTTCAAGTTGACCCTTTCCCTATTAGCCAAAAAAATTCGGGTCTATAGCTTGCTAATTTTCGGTCCAAGGATTACATCATTTAGGTCCGAGGTCGTGCATGCCACGTTGGTCTAGGAATTCATCCGGCCGTCTAGAGCGCCCTTCAACTCTACAATCCCACATGGATCAGAAGAGCGTGAGTGCTATGTTGGCTCAGCTCGAGCATAATCTTCTGACCCATTTTGAAGAATCCATAGGCCAACTACGAGCAGAGCTAGATGAGAGGATCCGAGCCTTAGAGGAACGACTGAAGGGAGAGGAAGGACGAGTGAATGGCCACGGCGATCCCGTAGCCAATCCTAGGGAGGATAGAGAGCAAGCCCGCCAAAATCAAGCTCCCCAAGGTAGAGAGCAAGAGGCCCGTGCGCCTCGAGAAAGAGACCACGACGATGAGGATATCATCCTCCGGAACGTCAAAATTGACGCTCCGAGTTTTGATGGGTCCCTAAACCCCGCTACATACCTTGATTGGGAGACCGGGATGGATCAATATTTTGACTGGCATCGTCGCATGACCCCTGCTACAAGGGTGAGGTTTGCCAAAATGAAACTCCTAGGTCAAGCCAAAATCTACTGGTGTAACGTTGAGAATCTCCTAGCAAGGAGACGAGAGGATCCTATCAGCACGTGGGAAGAAATGAAGGAGAAATTAAGGGAGAAGTATCTGCCACCTTCCTACCATCAGCGTCTTTTAGACCAATGGCAGAAACTCACCCAAGATGGAAAGTCTGTGGACGAGTATATCGCCAAATTTGATGACTTCTTCCTTCGGAGTCGAGTCATGGAGGATGTCTCCGTCACCCTCTCACGGTTTAGGGCTGGCTTACACGAGAGCATACAGCGGGAGCTGTTCCTACGGGAAGTTAACTGTAACGACCCGAGAATCCGGTTACCGGGAAGGCCCGATAACCCGAGACTCGTACCGCCACCCACGAGCCCGAAGACTCCGAAGGGTTAAAGGAATGGTGTGGGGACTACACAAGTATCACAAATAATTACAGAAATTAACAGTTATATTATTGTTATCTTGTGGACCATGTATCATGTAAACTGTTAATTTATTTCCTGCTTAATAATATAACTGTTCATTTCTGTAATTATTTGTGATACTTGTGTAGTCTCCACACCATTCCTTTAACCCTTCTGAGTCTTCGGGCTCGTGGGTGGCGGTACGAGTCTCGGGTTATCGGGCCTTCCCGGTAACCGGATTCTTGGGTCGTTACAGCTGGTATCAGAGCAGCGGTTGTGGGATTATACGAGAATCATAAGTAATTATGGTGGTCCACTAGTCCACAGCGATGATGTACAGTTGACGTTGGCATCGGGCATCGTGTGTTTTTCTTGACCTTGCTATTTCCGTGTTTTCTATCTTTTGCTTCAGGAGTGAGCATGGCGCCGAGGCGGAGCACTCGCTCTCGGCAGGGACAGTCGGCTGGAGGTCAGGAGATCCAGCAGGGGGTTCAGCGAGATCAGAAGGAGCATAGTAGAGCGCCACCGGGGGCCGCCGAGGCAGTGGATACTGCGAGGTTTCCGGGGGCCGAGGGTTTCTTCCGTGGCATGTACCAGCTTATGTCTCAGCAGTTCGGCGGAGAGACTGGTGAGGGCTCGTCGACCAGGGGTGGGCTAGGCCGAGCAGTGAAGGATTTCATGCAGTTTTATCCTCCTTACTACGGCGGTCAGCCAGACCCTGATTTGGCTCGGAGTTGGCTCGACGAGATGGAGCGGGTGTTCAGTTCCGCGTGGACTACTGCGGAGGACAGGATGATGTTGGCCTCCAGCCAGTTGTAGGGTACGGCTCGGGAGTGGTGGTCTTCCGAGTGGAAGACGTCTTTCCAGCTTCGTCCACTTGAGCAGATTGCGTGGGGCGACTTTGTTAGTGCTTTCGAGCGTACCCATTGTCCAGAGTATATTGCAACGCAGCGGATGCGTCAGTTTCTGGAGCTGGTTCAGGGCGACATGTCCGTGTTGCAGTACAGGGCCCGATTTGTTGAGCTGGGTCGGTATGCACCTCATATCATGGAGCATGAGAAGGTGAAGACCGCACAGTTCGTACAGGGCTTGAGGCAGGAGCTGAGGCACCATTTGATCGCGAATGCGGCCACTGATCTGGAGATAGCGTCTCGTGTTGCGGCTTCTTTGGAGATGGATATGCAGAGGACTCGAGGACCGATTAGCTAGGGACAGTCCTTGTCGGGTCGTAGCCAGCAGTTGATTACCCAGCAGCATGGTTCTTTTCAGCATACGTCGGGTGGTTCAGGAGCGCTAGCACCGGCAGCGTCGGTGATAGGATCTGTGTCTTTTGGCTCAAAGGTCAAGAAGTTCCTTAATAAGGGTTTCCGTAAGAAGTATAAGGATCAGGGGCAGGCATCATCGGGCAGTGCACAGCAGCCGGTCCCGTTTCAGCGTTAGGGATTGTGAGCGACGTCTCGCGGAGGGAATTAATTTGCCGGGGGAGGCGAAGCGGAGCGCGCGAGGGGCTCGTTTTGCTGCAAGATAGAAAGAAGAGAGAAGAGAAGAGAGGCCACCATGGGAGATTGCTCCGGCGGGGCGTGCGGGACAGATGTAATGTAATAAAATATAGGAATTAAACGGCCATAGCGGGAAGTGACTCACCGCGGCCTCAAGAGTACAGTAGATATAGAAGCGATAGATATAAAAAAGGGGCAGAATTCTAACGGCCATTGCGGGAAGTAACTCGCCGCAGCCTCGAGAGTATGACAGAATATGGCAGTTCGAGATATGAGAGACATAATTCAAACGGCCATTGCGAGAAATGACTCACCGCGGCCTCGAGAGTATGACAGTTATAAGAGCAGCATAAAAATATAGAGGCAAGAATTCAAACGGCCATTGCGGGAAGTGACTCGCCGCGGCCTCAAGAGTATGACAGATATAAGAGTAGCATAAAAGTATATTGATAGAAATTCAAACGGCCATTGCGGGAAATGACTCGCCGCGGCCTCGAGAGTATGACAGATATAAGAGTAGCATAAAAATGTAGAGACAGAAATTCAAACGGCCATTGCGGGAAATGACTCGTCGCGGCCTCGAGAGTATAACAGGTATAAGAGCAGCATAAAAATATAGAGACAGAAATTCAAACGGCCATTGCGGGAAATGACTCGCTGCTGCCTCGAGATTATGATGTGATCGCCAGGGGCCGGGGACCCCAAAATAAAGAGTGATCGCGCCTACCTCAAAAGTAGGAGATGGCGGGTTGCTTCTTCCTCTCCCTTCGGCCGGTCGATGGAGAGGGCTTTCCTCGGTTACCCTTACAAAACAACAGACAATAAACAAATGGAATTAGAGAATGGCAGTGCAGTGTCAATTCCTTGCGATAAAAAAATGAAATCGTTGCAAGATACACACCTGGTTGGTGTTATTTTTAAACCCCTCTCGGACACGAGTAGGAGGAAAATATGATGATGAATGGATATGCAAGTGTATATAAAAGAAGACTCCCTTATGAAGGGAGACGAAGAATGCGAGATGATGAATGCAAAAGAATTACGGAGAAAAGGGGAGAGAGTTGGCTTATCGGATGTGCCGATGGCGGGATTCGGCAGAGCTTCGGCAGCGTAGGGACGACATGGAAGCACGGTGGAAGAAGGCGGCCTTCCTCTTGCGAGCGCGGGCACCCGAGAAGCCGACAAAACCTCCTACAAAAACCCACAGGTTAGAAATGGGATCCGGCAGAGTCTCTCCTTCCTCTGTCGGATCTGAAGCCCCTTCCCTTCGAGGGAGGGGGTCCTCTATTTATAGAGGGGAAGTGCATTGAGGCGTCTAGGAGACTGGACGCCTCAATATGGGGGCGTCCAGGACCCTGGACGCCTCCATCAATAGATTAATATTTTTTTATTATTTTTAACCTTTTTATGAAGGCGTCCAGGAGACTGGACGCCTCCATGCCCGCCCACCGGAATTCCGCCGAAAGCTGTACATAGTGGGTTAAGCGTGTGGTTTCGGTGGGCACCCGTGACTCACTAGTGGGCGCGTCTAGCTGGCAAGACGTCCTTATATTGGATTTTTCCGCAACATCAAATCGAGCGACGGTTCGGCTTGTCCGGATGTCGGAAATTGAAGGTGTCCAGGCCCCTGGACGCCTCAACCTTTTAGATTTTTTCGAAGCGTCAAATCGAGCGGCGTGTTGGGATTGTCGGGATGCGGAGGAATGAAGGCGTCCAGGGGCCTGGACGCCTTCAATAATATTATTTATTTATTTATTTTATTTTATTTTTCATATATTATCTCATTGATGGAGGCATCCAGGCAACTGGACGCCTTCAAGAAAAACCTCTGGATCCCACCGAAAGGCCATCGACAGTCGTCCGCCAGACATTTTCTTGGTTTCGGAATCTTCTAATACGTCCGGTTGGTGGCGATGCCGTCCGAATGCCGTATGATTTCCGCAACGAGGCATTTTCCGGATGTCGAAGAAGTGTTACGTTACCCGCTCAAAAGGTGAAAGAAGACTCAAGAATAGGAAGCACTCAAGCAATTCAACATACAAGAGCCACTGCGGGGCGTCATATAGTAATATGAGATTTTCTCAGGGGGTGTCAGAAATAGCATTTCTACGGCTGCCCCGTCTTGGCATATGCTTTGCAAGGGAGTGACACGTAATGGAATGGTATTGAAGTGGAGTGAAATAGAGTGGGAATGGACTAAAAAGTTGATGCCAAGGTGTGATGAGACATGCTTTTGACATTACTGTTTGGAATCTTTCCCGTAGTTTCACTAAGGTGACCTTGAAGAAGGTCTTCCAAATTTGACGATTGCTTGGACAGAGATCAAACAAGGGAGGGGGAGATGTGCGCTCAGGCATGAAAATAAAGGAGACCAACTTCTCGGTGTGAAAGTACCTGGGTCATAAACCTGCAGGTTTCACCTTTGGGGAGCGGTTACCAGCCAATGTGGAAGTGCTACGGTCAAGGTGGGTCAAACAAGGTAAAAAGTAAGGGAATATTTGAGGGTCAGTCCAAACAAGGGTCTCCTTTGGAAGTGCAGCGTAGGGCCGTCTCAAGGAAACTCAGTGTTTTATTCGGAGTGGAATATCTCATATTTGTAAGAATTGAAGTATAGTGGTTGTCGTAATCGAATCACTTTGAATGATCTTCCGCAATAAAATCAAAGTCCTATATGAATGCATGTTGGGTTTAAAGAAAATTTAAAACAAACTAAAATAGAAAATAGCCAAGGATAATATTATCAACTTGTTAAGAATAGGTCATGATACTAGTTCGGTGAGTTGATACTGAGCCGGGGCCCATTTATCCACGCACCAACTCACTGAATGCAACCGTCGTCCCCATGCTACCACAAATTAACGGCTTATCCGTGCAACCCAAATTCTTCTGAGATCATCACCGTTTTTGTTGAAGGGGAACTCAAATCCCAGATTCGTTCGGGTCGCAAGGTCCTCGACATATTCTAATAGCGTAAATATCATATAATATGATGCATGACATGGTGGGACCAATCACCGAACGGTGATACATGAGATGGGACAGTGGCGTCCGTTAGCAAAACCTGTACAGATTAATAACATCAGAAAGTAACAGAATCGCACCACAGTACAAGAGAGATCCAGACAAAACACCGACGACTGACCACTGATGTGACGCATTCCGTCCTCTAGCGCCTCTCCTTTCCTATAATTACTCCCCTTAGACTAGTTCAGCCAAATGCACCAAGGAGAGCTTTGAAAGCTCAAGAGGAGGAGGAGAGGAGAATCTAGGGATTTCCAGCATGGAAGGAGAGTCTTCCCGCCCTGTGAGCAGGCCTAGCGGTGAGATCAGGTGACTTTCCGACCTCGAAGGTCATATGAGTGGGATGATTCAGTTGCATATGGTAAGTTGATTCATTTCAAATTCTCTGCACGAACTCTCTTTTCACTTCTTTTCCTTCCTTGTTTTCTTTTTTTTTCTTCCAGCCATACCCTCTTTTCCCAGGCCCGAGGAAATTTTCCAAGCTGCCGTGGCTTTCGAAGCTGACTTCCAACATCTCTATCGGCATGAGGGCCATACTCACGAGGTGGCATCTTCAGGGACTCCTTATTTATGCCAAGCACTACGAGAGGATTCGCATGGACTGGGCAGCTATGGGCGCATTGGTGGAGATCTGGCATCCCCAGACCCACACTTTTATCTTCCCTACCTTCGAGGCGACCATCCTCCTCGAGGAGGTGGAACTTCTGCTCGGACTGAAGAAATTCAAGAGTGACGGGAGGATAAAGGTTATGCGGATGCTGACAAGGGTGACTTCCGAGAGTGTCCTCGGAAGCTTCATGCCGCCTGGTGCTGCGAGGAAGGTCCGGACTCAAAAGGGAATTGATATGCAAAAGCTCACAGAATGGGTCATGGACACCCTGAGAGGGTTGCCAGACGATGACAGCTTGGAAGGAATCATGAAAGGGTTTACCATCTGTCTGGTGGGTGCTCTCTTATTCCCTTATACTGACAACATAGTAGAGGAGGACCAATTGAGTGCCATCTGCGGGATTTGGAGTGGAAAGAGGGTGGGACCCGCCGTCCTTGCCTACCTTTACAATGGCCTTACTGCCTCTAGCATGGGTAAGCCTCCTTTCGGTTGCGCACTTCTTCTGAATTGCTGGATTGATTTGCACTTCAAATTTGACCACCGCGAGGGGATGCCAACTGCTTCGAAGCTCTTCCAACAGAGCTCCCTTCATCACATAGCCGATGTGTTAGGCTTCGGTGGTACCATAACGAACCGTGTTCCGTGGCTGAGGAAACGTGAAGACTGGCGATCTCACTTCAGAACCATGACACAAAGCTTCTTCACTTGTGCACCGGCATGTCTACTCTCGCTTGAACTCCTCACGATGTCTTCTCTCATGAACTCCAATTGATCGGCGTGACTGAGTTTGTTCTTTACAACGCGCATCGGTGCTGTATCCAGATCGGCATTCCACGCCACACGTTCCCACTGCTAACCGGCATCGTTCCTTTGAAGAAGAGGGAGTTGGGCACGGAAGCAGATGCGAAGGAAGCGAAGGCCATTAAGGCACCCTGGAAGACAAGCGTTGCGGGAAAGGCATTAACACATGTAGGGGAAGAATGCGAGCTGTGAAAAACTTATGTAATCGAACTTGGGAAGTTAAGGCCTAAAGAGCCTAAGCCCCTGATGTAGCTCACTCTGCTTTCTGATGGAATAAAATCTGGAATCAGACATTTTGGACGATTGTTCCCCTTTGTTATCATTTTTTTATTGTTTTTATAGTCATATATATATATTAGTACATATATATAATATATATTTATTATTATTATTTTATGGGGGCGTCCAGGGGCCTGGACGCTCCAAAATTTTATTTTTTTTAATTATATATTTTTTAATAGGAGCGTCCAGGGGCCTGGACGCCCCAAAATTTTCTATTTTTTGTAATAGGGGCGTCCAGGGGCCTGGACGCCCCAAAATTTTCTTTTTTTTAATTATATTTTTTAATAGGGGCGTCCAGGCGTCCGGACACCCCAAAATTTTCTTTTTTTAATTATATTTTTTTAATAGGGGCGTCCAGGAGCCTGGACGCCCCAAAAAGGGCTTATATATATATATATATATATATATATATATATATATATATATATATATTAATAGGGGCGTCCAGGTGCCTGGACGCCCCAAAAAGGGCTTTTTTTTATGGGGGCGCCCAGGCGCCTGGGCGCCCCTATAAGACTTGAATTTGGTATAAATGGCGCCCTCGCGTCCTTTTCTGTTCATTTCAACGAACCACTCGACTCCGAACAACCCATTCTTGGTTCCCAATGGAGCACGGAGGCCCGAGCCAAGGTGGAGAGAAGCGGAAACGACTTGCTCGTCGTCCGAGGAGGTCGAGGGATCGTGCAGAGGAGGCCGCCGTGGAGGAGGAGGAGGTTCCTTTGGCCTTGGAGGGGCCCGAGGACGCGGGAGAGGATGAGCACGACCCGGTAAGCTTCTTAGAACTCCACTTTGTTGCATTATTAGGCGTAAAATGGGGCGAGAGAGGGCGTTCAGAAGGGAGATGAGTGTGAGAGAAGGAGGCGTCCAGTTGCCTGGACTCCTCCATCTTTTCTTTTTTATTTTATTATATATTTTTGAGGTTATTATGTAAATAATTAAAGAAAAGAAAAGAAAATAAAATAAAATATATGGAGGCGTCCACGTAGGTGGACGCCTTTATTAATTATTATTTATAATATATATTTATTATTATTTATCATATATATATATAAATAGAATAATAAAAAAAGGAGGCGTCCAACTAATAAGATGCCTTTAAAAAAATATCTTATTATATATATTTTTTTGAAAAAAAGATTTTTTTAAGAAAAATAAGAAAATAATTAAAAAGGCGTCCAGAAGACTGGACGTTTTCTTTTTTTTAAAGATTTTTTTGATTTTGTTGAAAATAAATAAAAAAACTAAGTAAAATATTATGTACAGTGTGTTGTTTATTATTCATGATTCTGATGTGTTCCTTTCTTTTGTTTGTTTTGTGGTGTGTAGGGAGTGATGAAGAGCCGGATCAGCTGGTCACTGGTGGTGGCAGCATATAGGGGACTACCGGACTTCCAGAGGGCGCGGGTGGACGCCATGGGTTTCGGAGCGTTCTTGAGGATCGAGCCCTTTCGGCTTGACCTTCCTCTTATCCAGGCGCTGCGGGAGCGGTGGCACGTGCCGAGTCGGGCGTTCCTGATGCCCTGGGGGCACATGGTGCCGACACTGGAGGACGTAGCTCGGATCACCGGGCTACGAGTGGACGGAGAGGCGGTTAGCGGGGTCACCTACCCCGACTAGAGAGAGAGCGCCCTGGACCTGCTGTGGCTGGAGACGAGCGCGACCGACAGAGACAACAGGATAGTCGACCGGGTGGACATCTTGGAGGCGCTCGGATTCGTTGACCCGCGCCAGCGGGTTAGCGAGACTGGGGCAGAGTTTCTGGCACGACTGGAGGGAGACGCCCGTGCAGCTTTCACCTAGGACCCGAGCGAGCGAGAGCTGGTGGATCTAGACCTCCGGAGGTTCCTTTTCTTCTTTCTGGGCCGCCTTCTGCTGGGGACGAAGGGAGACGGCATCCATTGCCGCTTCCTTGGGATCCTGGCGGACCTGGACCGAGTGGGGGACTACACGTGGGGAGCAGCTCTACTCGCCCACTTGATCTCCGATCTCTCCCAGAGTACAGAGAGGGAGACGACAGTTAGTGGCTTCGCACCTTTTCTCCAGGTAAACATTTTGTTTATGCATTTTATTGTAGTTATGCCATTACTTGTGCTAATGATGTACGACGGATGCAGGTGTGGAGCTACTACTACTTCCCGATGGGGAGAGCCAGGCAGGGGAACAGGAGAGCCGTGCCCCTGGCGCGGCGGTGGAGGCTGGTCATGGTTGCGGCACCGCACGGCTACCAGCTGGCGTCGCTTCGACGGGAGCTGACCGAGTACCCCGAGGCTATGGTATGATGCGTATGATTTTTTTGTTTTTATGCATGTGACTCAATTGAGGAAAATGACAACTAATATGATGCATGTATGGTGATGCAGGTGGTGTGGAGGCCCTACCTGGGCATGGCCGATGCTGGCCAGCCTTGGGTCGTAGCGGGTCGTCCTCGTTTCGGGCGAGACGTGTGGGTCCATTGCCTGAACGAGATTGAGCCGCTGCGGCTCAGGCTGGTCATGAGGACGTTGGGGTTAGCCCAGGAGTGGGTCGACGTAGATGAGCCGGGCCGTGTCGGGCGGAAGACCCGGGGCAAGGCAAAGATTGTTGACTGGCGTACGCGCTTCCCTGCACAGTACCAGGACTGGCAGCAGGGTGGGGTCCCAGTGGTGTCCCATGTACCAGACAGCACCGACTACTTGTGACGGTACCGGACCACGTACGGGGAGCGTCTCTACCTCGGTGGGGCGACATGGGTAAGTGTGAAATGAAGATTTTTATTTTTCTATATGCATGTGACACTAACCTATGTGCAATGTAGGATGCTCGTGATAACATCATTGCCGACCTGCAGGCCCAGTTGGCGGACGCCAGGCAGCAGTTGGCGTCCATCCGGCAGGAGTTGGAGATCCTGGTGAGCTATGCAATGTACCATACATTTTTTGTGACCTAAATTTTCGATGCTTAGCCTCTGACTATCGTTTGCTCTTGTGTTTCAACGGGCCCATCAGGCAGCGGTAGCCGGGATGGCTGGTAGAGTGGGTTCCAGTTCGTGGGGCCCTCCTACGGAGGTCTCTTCCCTTCAGGATCAGCTGGCGTACGCGGTGGCTCGGGCTGAGGAGGCCGAGCGCGAGCGCGAGGCTCGCGTGAGTGTTTGCTTGACCCCGACTCTCCTTCTAGTTGCTTTTCTTCCTTCATTGATCTCTTACGGGTCATGCGGGCTTTGACAGGTGGCGGAGATCTGGGATGCCCTGGCTCGCGCAGTCCATGCCGAGCAGGAGCGTGATGCCTGGGCGGCAGAGCGTGACACCCGGATAGCGGAGCTAGAGGAGGAGCGACGGCGGGAGGCTGAGGAGCTTCCTCGCGACGTGCTGGAGCTACGGATTGCCCTCGAGCTATCAAGGAGAGAGGCGATGAGAGAGAGGGAGAGGGAGGACAGAGAGAGAGAGAGGGAGGACAGAGAGAGAGAGAGGGAGGACAGGAGGGCGGAGCGACAGCGAGATTGGGACGAGAGGAGGGCTCTGGAGGCCCAGATGATGAAGCTCCGATTGAGCCTCAGCACAGCGGAGGGGAGGCTTCGGGAGAGTGAGGAGCGGTATCAGAAGGCAAAGGAGCGCGGTGCGCGACTTCGTCAGTCTGGTTCCTTCTCCATGGGCAGCTTCCTGGTTTCTTCGGCCGAGGAGCGTCGCCGCACCTTCGAGGCTGGCGTGCCACCACAGGGCGAGGCGAGCACCACCTCTCAGAGTTCGCAGAGGCCCCCTAGGGATCCCCGTCAGAGGAGGGAGGAGAGAGATGATCAGGAGGGTGGTAGCGAGAGTTAGAGAGTTGCTTGTACACCCCACCCTCCTCACTTTATGATGTACAACTGACTATTTACTTATATGAAATGAAATGGTTCCTTCTGTTGTGTGCACTTTCCCTTTCCCATGCTTCTTTTCTTGCACCTTTTCTTTTGAGGCACGCTTCTGTTAGCGCAGCAAGAGTGATATAGAAGGGGGGGGATGAATAGATCACTCCCTATTTAAAAAACTTCAGCGGAAAATCACTCCTTCGAAAATCACCCTACCGAATATAGCTAAACAAATTAGCCAATGTAGTGAGAAACTAAGACAGAGTAATAAAATGCGATTAGAATAGGCCGTCCACACACAAGCACATTGCCAAGCGGATAGAGAGCATCAATGATTGCAGCAAACCACAGAGGAGACAAGATATTTTAAGGTGGTTCGATTGTAATCCACAATCTACATCCACCCCTCACTCCAACTAGAGTAAGGATTCCACTAGCCAATGCTAGAAACCTGCAGACTCAGTCTGCGAACAAAGTGCTGCCACACAGCTTGAATAACCAAGGGAAACAAATCCTTCAACCAAACTCTGCTACCCACAGAGCTTGGAACCTGTTCTAGCTACCAGCTAGAACAGAACCGGAGATAGCTATCCCTTCCTCCAACCTGGAGAGAACCTACTAATGACAACCCGTCACTAGCAAAACTAGAGATCTACGATCTCTCTTCCTCTGCAGCCCAGAGGGAAACTGGAGTAACACTCCCTTCCTCCAAACACCGGAGGGTAACAACTCAAGATCAGATATGTGAAGGAATAAAAGGAAAAATAGAAATGCAAACAAGAACAAACGATGAACACAAATCGTTTCAGCAAAATCGAATACAAAATGTAGCTTCCGAAGAAGCAAATGGACTCTTCTTTCTCACTCAGACTTTTCTCTCACAGGACTGCTCTCTAATCTTTTCTCTCTATCTTCTTTCTGGAACGTGGAGGCTCTCTCTCTTTTCTTCTTCTGCTCAGGAATTCTGCTCTTAGGCTTTTTCTCCAGTTCACTCCATCTCTTCGCAGAGGGCACCTTTTATATGGCTTTCGACCTGAGTTTCAGGCCTTCACACGAGGGAGTCTCGTTCCCTCCCTTTCCAGAGCCTTCTCGGATCACGTGCCAAGTATCATACTTGGTTCACGTGCCCAATGATTGACCTGTATCACCTGCAGACAGAGATAAAGAATTGTGATTAGTTAGTTCAGTCAGATACGAATGTATAGACTTTAGGGTATCAGATTAAGCAAGTGTGAACACAGTGTGAGAGTGTATAGAGTTGAGGTTCTTCAGCGAGCTCAGTGTATGGACTTGTAAGAGAACAATGCTTGAAGGCACCGAATGTGTAGACATTGAATCAGCAGTTTAAGCAAGTGTTTCAAATGAGAGAGTGTATCGACTTGCAGGTTAACAATCGAGTGTATAGGGTTGAAATCCTAACAATCGAGTGTATAGACTTGTAGGTTAACTGAGTGTACAGACTTCAATCAATATGCATCAGACGACTCTGTATGGACTTAAAGACCCTTAGCCAATGTATAGACTTCAAGTGAAGACCAATGTATAGACTTCACGTGAAAGCCCAATGTGCAGACTTGAGCTATGCAAGCTATAGTGTCGATGTATGGACTTTGTGAATGTTCAGACTTGAATGCTCGACCAGTGTACAGACTTGCAGAGCCGAACCCAATGTATAGACTTGAGGAATTGAAGCCAATGTACAGACTTGTCGAATGGCTCAGCAATGTAAAGACTTGGCGAACCACGGTCCAATGTATAGATTTGAAGCCTTAAGGCGCTGGCTGAGACGGACGCTGTACATACTTGCTAAATGAAATGCTTCGTGAGACACAACAAGAGATGGTCAACGAGACGCTGACTCTGTACAGACTTAAGCTAAAGCAAGACAATCGATGTATAGACTTGATGCAGAAGCCTTCAAGTGATGTGTTGACTTTGACCAGATGAGACGCTGCAAGAGACGGACCAATGAATAGACTTGACAGTGATCTCTGCAGCGGATGTATAGACTTTGCAAACTGAGACACAAAGTAAGACGATGAAAGACACTGTGGATGTTCAGACTTTGGCAAGTGTGAGCGAGACAATGCAGACGCTGTACAAACTTTGAAGTTACACTGTTGATGTATAGACTTGAATGAGCATGGAGTGTATAGACTTGAAGGTCTGAAGGCGATGTACAGACTTGGAGATCTGAAGCTGATGTACAGACTTGCTGATGCGAAGCCAATGTACAGACTTTCTGATGTGAAGCCAATGTACAGACATTGAAGGCAATGAACGACAAAGCATGCTGTACAGACTTACTCAATCAAACCGATGTAGACTTTGAATGAAATCAACGGAAGAATGTATAGACATGGCCCCTTTCCTGATGTATAGACTTTCAGATAAACAGGCTACGGTCATGTTGTATGGACTTGGATAGACAGGCCAATGAATGGACAGAGTAAGATGATTAATGTACTGAGGCGTCAACTCATCAGCAAGGAGGGGTCGACGCGCCACTGTTCAGACTCTGCAGACAGAGTGTATATAGAACCAGGTAGAGCATATTATCTGACACTCATATGTACTGCACTCATTTACATGGTGAAACATGAATTAATCTAGAGATAGAAGATTGATTTATAGTGTGAGACATCATCAAAACTGTAGGGATGCAACATTTTCCCCCTTTTTGATGATGGCAACACTATGAATCAAACAATATCATGACATATCTAGCAATTAACTGCAGCTTTAACAGACAAAGCAAATTCAAAGCAAGTGCAGGCACAAACAAATTAAATACTACTGCAGAAGCACTTCTTTCTCAAAAACCACTCCCCCACAACTCACTCTCAGCTCTTTTCCTCACAAGACAAGTTATTTCCTTGGCTCAAGAACAAATATCCCCCTAAACTCATGATCTGATCTACTGATATTGCTAAACTTCTCTCCCCCTTTGACATCAGCAAAAGGAAATGCAGAATGTATGAAAGTGCTGGAGACATGAGGATGAAGTGCAGTAACTACTTAGTGCAGAAAGTCATGAGTAGGTCTTAAGAGAATAAGTGAGGTTCTAAACTCAAGTAAAGATTCTGTCAACTCCAGTACTCAATTGAGACTTAGAATGATAGAAAGGTTTATCAGCATACAAAGTGTATGATTTAGAGCAGGAGTTAACAAGTATGGCCTGATATAGCTGAGCATTCAACTATCCTACAAGACAGCAAGAGACAAATTCAGAGAGGTGTTCTCAAGGTATTGAGGACAAGCAATCCATTAGTTGCACAACAACAAGGAATTTTTGAGATGATTTTCAAGAAGATCAATGAGTAAGTTGGTGATTCACTCTTTTGACATTAGAGAGACACCTTGATTAGAGACCTGAATCCCCAGTTACTAAGAGTGAGTACCTCATTACTTCCCCCCCTTTTTTTATTAAGGAACAGAGTTAGTAACTGTGGCTTTTGACATGAGTAAACACCTTGATTAGAGGCCAGAGTCCCCAGTTACTCACCAGCAAGCCACCATTGCTCTGTCATGTCTTTTCATTCATTTTTAAGCATTTGACACCTAATGACATAGGAGAAATATTCATTTCATTGATGAAACTCCCAGTTTCTCAGTGCCCAAAATAAGACATGTTTGTTCAGTTAAGCTCTTGTGTTGAAGAGATAGAATGATTGAAAGCAATACTAGAAGGACTATTTCTTGAAGTGAGTATTGAAGTCTAGATTTCAAGCTGATTGGGTCAGATATCAAGACATACAAGTTTTGCCCTGAACCAAAATTAGTAACAATGTAGGAAGATATACCTTTTACAGTTAATCCAGATCTCTGAAAGAATACTAAAGGAAAGATTCTGACTGGATTTTAGAATCACTGACTTATAGACTTAAGAATTGAGTGACATTCTACTGTCTGAGAGAACCACACTAGATCTGTCATGAAATTCAGCAAAGACACATATCTGGTCAAACCTTTTGAATCTGTCAAAGAATTCTTCCTCTCACATAACACAGCTCCCCCTCACTCAAAGCAGTCCTAAAAGCTCACCAACAGATAGACAGAACTCCCCCTCACAAAAAGAACAGACTTCACAGTTTGTATAAGCCTAATTCTCTTCTCAGTGTTGCGAATTTTTCATTATCCAAAGGTTTAGTGAAGATGTCAGCAATCTGATTATCTGTGCCTACATGAATCAGTTCAAAATTGCTTTTAGAAATCTCATCTCTTATGAAATGATGCCTTATTTCTATGTGTTTGGTGCGTGAATGCAAAACAGGATTTTTGGCAAGATTAATGGCACTTGTGTTATCACAATAGATAGGTGTGCACCCCTGGTCTACTTGGTAGTCCTGAAGCTGGTGTTTAATCCATGTGACTTGTGTTTCACAACTCCCTGCAGCTATATATTCAGCTTCTGCAGTGGAGAGGGCCACATAATGTTATTTCTTGGAGCCCCAAGACACTAAACACCCACCCAAGAATTCACAGTGACCACTAGTGCTTTTCCTGTTTAGTTTACAGCCTGCATAATCAGCATCTGTGTATGTAACTAAGTTAAATGTGTGTGATGCAGGAAACCATAAACCAAGAGAATGAGTAGTTGACAAATATCTGAAAATTCTTTTCACTGCAGCTAAATGTAATTCAGTAGGTCTAGACTGATACCTTGCACACATTCCTACACTGAATTGTATATCAGGTCTAGAAGCTGTTAAGTAAAGAAGAGATCCAATCATACCTCGATAAAGTTTGGCATTTACTTCTTTACCTGTCTCATCTGCATCCAGTGAGGTATTGGTACCCATGGGTGTTGTAATGTGCTTTAGGTTTTCCATACCAAACCTCTTGAACAGTTCCAATGTGTATTTGGTCTGGTTGATAAAGCACCCATCCTCTAGCTGCTGTACCTGCAAGCAAAGAAAGTATTTTAGTTCACCAACCAAACTCATTTCAAATTCAGCAGACATCATTTTAGAAAATTCATCACATAGTTCATGCTTAGTTGATCCAAATACTATGTCATCTACATATACCTGAACTATGATGAGATCTCTATTTGTACCCCTGGTAAATAGAGTTTGATCAATCTTACCTCTTTTGTAGCCCTTGCTGATCAGAAATTCAGTCAATCTTTCATACCATGCTCTTGGAGCCTGCTTTAGACCATACAAGGCTTTGTTTAACCTGAAAACTTGGTCAGGTTGAGGAGAAAATTGAAATCCAGGGGGTTGTTCAACAAAAACTTCTTCCTTAATGACTCCATTTAAAAAAGCACTTTTAACATCCATTTATTAGAGTTTTATGTTCTTTGAGCATGCAAAAGCAAGCAACAGTCTTATAGCCTCCATCCTAGCAACAGGTGCATAGGATTCATCGAAATCTACACCAAATTCCTGACAGTAGCCCTTGGCTACTAATCTGACCTTATTCCTTGAGATGACTCCATCTTCATTCATTTTATTTTTGAACACCCACTTAGTTCCTATGATATTAACATTATCTGGTCTTGGAACAAGTTCCCAGACATTATTTCTTTCGAACTGGCCTAATTCCTCACTCATGGCATTAACCCAACCTTGATCAGCCAAGGCCTCTTCTATTGATTTGGGTTCAATTTGTGAGACTAAAGCAATTAAGTCTTCATTATTCACATTCCTAAAATGAGACCTAGTCCGAAGAGGATCTTCAGGATTGCCTATGACATTATCTATCGGATGGTCTTTAAGAAATCTAACATTGGTTGAAGACTCACCTGTTTCTCTTGGCCCTTCCTGATTGAGGGGATTTGTTGTTCCACTCGGCTGAGTCTTCTCTTCTTCTTGGTCTTCTACGAATTCCCCATCATGATTGGAGTCCCTGTCAAAATTTTCAATGTTAGACACATCTTTCTTTTCACTGAATATAATGTGTGGAGACTCTTCAACCTTTTTGTCTGTTATGTTGAAGACTCTATATGCCCTAGACACTTCTGAATATCCCAAAAATATTCCAGGGGAGCTTTTAGCTTCAAACTTGTCTAAATCTTTCTTGTCATTATTGTGAATAAAATATTTTGCTCCAAAAATTCTGAAATGAAACAAGTTTGGTTTCTTACCTTTTAGAAGCTCATAGGGTGTTTTCTTGTGAATGGGTCTTACCATGGCCCTGTTGATTATGTAACTTACTTTCAATCAGTATTGTTCGGGCCATCTCCACCACAGTTCTATTTCTTCTCTCCACAATCCCATTCTGTTCAGGTGTCCTGGGAGAAGAAAACCTGTGAGTTAGTCCCTCTCTTTCACAAAGATCTGAAAATATGGAGTTTTCAAACTCACCTCCATGATCAGATTGAATAGTACAGATCTTGTGTTTTCCTTCTTGTTTGACCTTATTGAAGAACAGATTAAACTTTTGAAATGCATCACTTTTATTTGCTAAGAAGAATATCCATGAATATCTAGAGAAGTCATCTATGATGACATAGCCAAACCTGTTTCCATTAAGACTCTGAGTTCTAGTGGGACCGAAAAGGTCCATATGAAGAAGTTCCATTGGTCTAGAAGACAATGGCTCAGATCTTAATTTAAAGGAATTTCTAGTCTGTTTGCCTAGAGCACAAGCATCACATGCTTTTGATATCTAGTTGAATTTAATTCTAGGCATGCCTCTAACTAAATCATGCTTGACCAATTTATTTAAAGTTGTAAAGCTAGCATGACCTAGACGTCTATGCCATTCAAAAACATCATTTTCAGAATTGGCAGATAAACAAATATTAGATTGAGATTCCTCATCTAAGTCTACTATGTAGACATTGTTAATCCTGTTGGCTACAAATTTAACCACATCAGAATTTATTTCAAAGATTTTGCATGAATTATCATCAAATACAACCATGTGACTCTTGTCACATAACTGACTAATGCTAATCAGGTTGTGTTGCAGACCTTCCACAAGTAGAACCTTTTCAATGGAGTTTGTGGAAGTCTTACCTACTGTGCCAACTCCAATAATCTTACCTTTGTTCTTTCCTCCAAACTTTACCAGACCCCCTACCTTCATCTCTATCTTGCTGAACTTGGATCGGTCACCTGTCATGTGCCTGGAGCAGCCACTGTCAAGGTACCACTTGTTGTCTTCAGCTGCCAGGCCGACCTACACAACAAAGTCAAGCAAAGTGATTTGGAACCCAAGATGAATTGGGTCCAAAGACATTGTTCAATTCACTGATCAAATGTTTAGGAATCCAAATTTGCTTCAACATTGTTTTCTCTGGCACCTTTACTTCTGTTTTATTGAAATTATAGCCGGCTGGTTTGGAAAAGTAAGTTTTATTCCATTCATTAGGCTTGCCATTTCTAGAATATCTCCTGTAAGTTTGTTGATCAGCAGATTTTTGAAGATGATGATCATTTCTCCAGTAGGTCCTCTTTGGACCCATTTGATTGTAGTACTTCCATCTTTTCTTCTGATCCCCTTGCTTGATCCATTTATCATTTATGTTCTGATTTGTGGGCTTAGTGAAATTTTTCATAAAATTCATTCCCATTTTAAAATGTTGATCAGCACTGTTTTTAGAATTTTCCTTCTGACCTTGAGTTCCCTTACTGCTGTTTGAGCTGGATGGTGTGTCCAGCTTTTCTTTTCCCTTCTCTGGGCAGAAGGTAATGGTTTTGAATTGTAAGGGTCTTTTGTTAGATGGGTCATAGCCTAGACCCTCCTTATTGAAATTAACCCTAGCCCCCAATATTGCATCCAGACTGGATTTTCCTTGGACAAACTTTTCCAAGACTTTCTGTTTATCTTCCAGCTCCTTTTGAAGGGACTCAGAATTTTTTAGAAGTTCACCATTGACTTTCTTAACAGCTTTGTATTTTTCCGAGTTCACTCTACTTTCATTTAAGCTTTCTTCAATTCGTATTTTGAGTTCATTCAGCTGATTTTGACTGTCCTGGTTTTCTCCCTTGAGCTTATCATTTTCTTTTCTTAGTGAGGTCATTTCTTCTAGTTGCTCTTTTAGTTTTTGATTTTCCTCACAGACCTGGGTTTGTTCTTCAACAGTGGTATTAAGTTTTCTTTTCAGAACTCTATGCTCTTTACTGAGAGAATTAAACTTATCTAACAATTCACCATAAGCATCCTCCCAGTCATCAATCGAGAAATTTTCAAAGACAGTTATTACCTCTTCCTTGCTGTTTGCCATTAGGAAAATTCCTTCTTCATATTCCTCTGAGGAAGTGTCTTCGGGATCTTCTTCTTCCTCGCTCCATGTGCAGACCATCGCCTGAGGTTTTTTCTTCTTCTGCACCTTTGTGTTCTTCCTCTGAAAGTAGGGACCCTTCTTCTGAAGATCTGGACACTCGCCTTTCATGTGTCCCTGTCTGTTACAATGAAAACAAGTAAGTCTCTTAGAATTTCTATCCTTATGATTGCTAGATTCAGCATTCTTGCCAAAGGAATATGGCTTCTTCCTCCTAAAGGTTTTCCCCTTTTTCTTCAAAAATTTTCTGAACTGTCGAGTGAGCATTGCCTGCTCCTCCTGGTCGAGATCAGAAAAACCATCAAGCTCGGACTCGGACTCGGGGCTACTGCTGATGTTCCCGCTATTGCTACCCTTGTTGCGGGATGCCCTTAGAGCTACATTCTTAGCCTTCCTATCACTTCCTTCACCGCCTCCTTTGAAATTCATCTCATAGGTCATAAGGGATCCTATGAGTTCATTCACAGTCAAGGTAGTCAGATCTTTTGACTCTTCAATCACAATGGCCTTAGTGTGCCATGCCGGGGATAGAGATCTCAGAATTTTCCTGACAATGTCTGCCTCAGCTAGCTCTTTCCCTAGCCCCTTAAGAGTATTCATGATCAAAGATAACCTAGCATACATTTCAGTAATATTCTCTTCTGGTTTCATTTTAAACAGTTCATACTCAGAGGTGTAGACATTTACCTTTGAGGCTCTCACTTGAGCTGTACCTTCGTAGATTAGCGGCAGCTCGTCCCACATTCGTTTGGCAGTCTTGTAGGCAGATATGCGAGCATATTTCTCTGGGTGAATAGCACACTGGATGATGTTCAACGCCGTCCAGTTGAGTGAAGATAGCTTGACATGGTCATCTGTCCACGCGTCCTCGTTCGGTGGCAGATCATACGGCCCAACAGTAATTACTCTCCACAGCTTGTGGCTCTGAGCCCTGATAAACACTTCCATCTTGTTCTTCCAAAACAGATATTTATTACCATCAAAAAATGGAGGGCGACTAATGGATTGACCTTCAGCCATGAAGCTTCTAGGACCATTAGCATTTCCCTGACCGTTCGCCCACATGATGCGAACCTGCTCTGATACCAAATGTTAGCGCAGCAAGAGTGATATAGAAGGGGGGGATGAATAGATCACTCCCTATTTAAACAACTTCAGCGGAAAATCACTCCTTCGAAAATCACCCTACCGAATATAGCTAAACAAATTAGCCAATGCAGTGAGAAACTAAGACAGAGTAATAAAATGCGATTAGAATAGGCCGTCCACACACAAGCACATTGCCAAGCAGATAGAGAGCATCAACGATTGCAGCAAACCACAGAGGAGACAAGAGATTTTAAGGTGGTTCGATTGTAATCCACAATCTACATCCACCCCTCACTCCAACTAGAGTAAGGATTCCACTAGCCAATGCTAGAAACCTGCAGACTCAGTCTGCGAATAAAGTGCTGCCACACAGCTTGAATAACCAAGGGAAACAAATCCCTCAACCAAACTCTGCTACCCACAGAGCTTGGAACCTGTTCCAGCTACCAGCTAGAACAGAACCGGAGATAGCTCTCCCTTCCTCCAACCCGGAGGGAACCTGCTAATGACAACCCGTCACTAGCAAAACTAGAGATCTACGATCTCTCTTCCTCTGCAGCCCAGAGGGAAACTGGAATAACACTCCCTTCCTCCAAACACCGGAGGGTAACAACTCAAGATCAGATATGTGAAGGAATAAAAGGAAAAACAGAAATGCAAACAAGAACAAACGATGAACACAAATCGTTTCAGAAAAATCGAATACAAAATGTAGCTTCCGAAGAAGCAAATGGACTCTTCTTTCTCACTCAGACTTTTCTCTCACAGGACTGCTCTCTAATCTTTTCTCTCTATCTTCTTTCTGGAACGTGGAGGCTCTCTCTCTTTTCTTCTTCTGCTCAGGAATTCTGCTCTTAGGCTTTTTCTCCAGTTCACTCCATCTCTTCGCAGAGGGCACCTTTTATATGGCTTTCGACCTGAGTTTCAGGCCTTCACACGAGGGAGTCTCGTTCCCTCCCTTTCCAGAGCCTTCTCGGATCACGTGCCAAGTATCATCCTTGGTTCACGTGCCCAATGATTGACCTATATCACCTGCAGACTGAGACAAAGAATTGTGATTAGTTAGTTCAGTCAGATACGAATGTATAGACTTTAGGATATCAGATTAAGCAAGTGTGAACACAGTGTGAGAGTGTATAGAGTTGAGGTTCTTCAGCGAGCTCAGTGTATGGACTTGTAAGAGAACAGTGCTTGAAGGCACCGAATGTGTAGACATTGAATCAGCAGTTTAAGCAAGTGTTTCAAATGAGAGAGTGTATCGACTCGCAGGTTAACAATCGAGTGTATAGGGTTGAAATCCTAACAATCGAGTGTATAGACTTGTAGGTTAACTGAGTGTACAGACTTCAATCAATATGCATCAGACGACTCTGTATGGACTTAAAGACCCTTAGCCAATGTATAGACTTCAAGTGAAGACCAATGTATAGACTTCACGTGAAAGCCCAATGTGCAGACTTGAGCTATGCAAG
Organism: Amorphophallus konjac; assembly: GCA_022559845.1. Taxonomy (NCBI): domain Eukaryota; kingdom Viridiplantae; phylum Streptophyta; class Magnoliopsida; order Alismatales; family Araceae; genus Amorphophallus; species Amorphophallus konjac. The sequence continues at coordinate 39,685,715 of CM040123.1, forward strand.
CTATAGTGTCGATGTATGGACTTTGTGAATGTTCAGACTTGAATGCTCGACCAGTGTACAGACTTGCAGAGTCGAACCCAATGTATAGACTTGAGGAATTGAAGCCAATGTACAGACTTGTCGAATGGCTCAGCAATGTATAGACTTGGCGAACCACGATCCAATGTATAGACTTGAAGCCTTAAGACGCAGCATGAGACGCTAGCTGAGACGGACGTTGTACATACTTGCTAAATGAAATGCTTCGTGAGACACAGCAAGAGACGGTCAACGAGACGCTGACTCTGTACAGACTTAAGCTAAAGCAAGACAGTCGATGTATAGACTTGATGCAGAAGCCTTCAAGTGATGTGTTGACTTTGACCAGATGAGACGCTGCAAGAGACGGACCAATGAATAGACTTGATAGTGATCTCTGCAGCGGATGTATAGACTTTGCAAACTGAGACACAAAGTGAGACGATGAAAGACACTGTGGATGTTCAGACTTTGGCAAGTGTGAGCGAGACAATGCAGACGCTGTACAAACTTTGAAGTTACACTGTTGATGTATAGACTTGAATGAGCATGGAGTGTATAGACTTGAAGGTCTGAAGGCGATGTACAGACTTGGAGATCTGAAGCTGATGTACAGACTTGCTGATGCGAAGCCAATGTACAGACTTTCTGATGCGAAGCCAATGTACAGACATTGAAGGCAATGAACGACAAGGCATGCTGTACAGACTTACTCAATCAAACCGATGTAGACTTTGAATGAAATCAACGGAAGAATGTATAGACATGGCCCCTTTCCTGATGTATAGACTTTCAGATAAACAGGCTACGGTCATGTTGTATGGACTTGGATAGACAGACCAATGAATGGACAGAGTAAGATGATTAATGTACTGAGGCGTCGACTCATCAGCAAGGAGGGGTCAACGCGCCATTGTTCAGACTCTGCAGACAGAGTGTATATAGAACCAGGTAGAGCATATTATCTGACACTCATATGTACTGCACTCATTTACATGGTGAAACATGAATTAATCTAGAGATAGAAGATTGATTTATAGTGTGAGACATCATCAAAACCGTAGGGATGCAACAGCTTCACGAGACCTTGCTCTGAAAAGCAGTGAATTATGCCTTGCACGGAGGGATCCTGTTTCTTTCTTCTTTTCTCTCTCTTTTTTGGGCGCGTCTAGGCATGAGGATGCGTCTTAACTTTCAAATTCAAATTTAAAGCGCCAGGCGGCCCTTCTACTTCCGTGCCTTGCCCGCAAACGAGCCCGCCTCCCGTCGAGATTTGCTCGCCTATCTTCGTCTTCTTCCACTCTCGATCGATGGAGTTTGGTGGGCCAAATCGTGGTGAAGGGAGAGGGGGGCGAGGAACTCCTTACCCGAGGAGGGACGCGCAAGAGCACGGAGAGGCGTCCATGGAAGAGGAAGGGCCCCTTCGGGCACTTGAGGGACCTGAGGGGCCCGATGGCACGGAGGGAGGTGAACACGGCCCGGTAGGTCCTCCGATCTCCTCCTCTTTGATCCATTTTGAGTTTGGAGCGAGCCATGTGAGAGGGGAAAAGGGTTTGGCGACTGTTACACTCGAATGATGGACACGTCCTTGACAGGGGACACTTTCTCATTGTTTGACGTAAGACCCCTCTTTCTTGATGTAGGGCATGGCAAAGACCTCGGGCTTGGCCGATGAATGAGAGAGAGCGGATGAGCCGAGCCGTGTTAGGAAGGAGAGTCGAGGCAAGGCAAAACTCGAGGACTGGCGCATACGTCTCCCTGGACAGCAAGGGAGGGTACTAGTGCAGGACAGTGCCGACTTCCTATGGCAGCGGCGGGAGAGTCATGTGGGACCTCTCCAATCTGGGGATGCGCGTGACATCAACGGCTTGCGTGCCCAACTAGCAGAGGCTAGGCGGCAGGTGACCGTCACTCAACAGGAACTAGCGATCTTGGTAAGTCTAGTGTTGCAATTTATATATATATATATTTAATTGGAGCTTAGCCGATGGTCGTTGTTAGTTTGTTCCAGCGTGCCCAGCAGGCAGCGATGGCAGGAATGGCTAGCGGCTCATCTTCCAGCTCCTCGGCCCCTTTCTTTGAGATTGCCTCCCTCCGAGAGTAACTTGCTGGTGCGGTGGCCCGCGCGGCCCGGGCTGAAGAGGAGCGTGATGCCTGGGTAACGACTGTAGCGGACCTGCAGCGTCACAGTGAGGAGAGGCCACATCCGGACATCTTAGAGTTGAGGGTGTTCCTCCAGGTGGCCAAGAGAGAGGCGGAAAGAGGAAGGCTAGAGAGGGAGAAGGAGAGAGAGGCCAGAAGAGCCAAGGAGGCCCAGATGAGGGAGCTCCAGTTAGGCCTTCGAGCTATGGGACAGAGGCTAGAGAACATGGAGGCAAATTATGAGAGGGCACGAGAGTTCGGGGAGCGACTCCGCCAGTCCGGCCAGCTCCATATGGGTGACTTCTTTGCTATGCCAGGGGAGCATCAGCGGGTCGCCGCAGCTGAGCAGGCGCCACGAGGCGAGGCGAGTGCTGTTGTACGGGGCTCCAGAAGGCCCCTGAGGGACCCTCACCTTAGGGGAGAGGAGAGGGACGCCTAGAGAGATGAGTGTGAAGGTGATGGGAAGAATTAGCGGGTTGGTGGTCCCACCTTTTCTTTTGTGATGTTCATGACTGCAGTGTTCATGACTACTGGAGAGGGGGATTTCTGCAGCCCAGACAAAGAGCATCCGAACTAGGCCCATCAGGACCAAACAAGGCCACGCTCGCCCGAGTGATAGCCCACAGGGCCCACTCCGGACTAAAAGCCCAATAAAAGATTGCTCGGGGACCCAACCTTCCTAGGCAGCCCTCAGGCTCGGAAGGCCTGAGCGACGGTCTGGTCGTCAAAATGATCTACGCCCGATCTATCCTCAGCCAGGATATGGGGAGGCGCACACGATCGTTCCGACCCATCTCCGTCTGAGCTAGGCCGATCGCCCGGATACGGTTGGCCCCCCTTAAGCTCGAAACGGTCGACCGTCGAATGCTTATCCATGCAGCCGTTAAGAGTCCTCTGTGAGCAAGAATTCATAACGGTGAGGGACTCCATCTCCCCAAGGTGATAACGCTCCCACGATGAGGCAATAAAAGTCCATGTTGAGGACGTAACTCCCACCTGAAACCCCTCGACTTATAGGACTCCAGAAGGCGGCATACTATTTAAACCGGGGATACCCTCCGGCGAAAGGAAAGGGCAATCACACGCTCAAAACTCCTGAGCAGGAACCACTTCAACCTTCTGGTAGAGAGGGATCTCGTGCAGAAGCTACTTCCTCCCTATATTGCTCCCACCATAGCTTTACTGACTTAAGCATCGGAGGGTTTTTCCCCAGGGACTCATCCCTGGGCCCCCTGATCCGTTTCTCTTTCTTGCAGTTCACAATCTGGTGATCTTCTGCCTGCTCAGGATCCGCGCGAGATCACGCCTCTTCATCTGGCGCCGTCTGTGGGAACGTACGAGAAGCCAGTATGGTGCGAAGGAGCTCAGGGAGGAGGTCCGCCGGTGACAGGGGAAAGGCCATGGTAGCAGCGGGGGATGGCCCCTCTCGGGTGATGCGGGACGGACACGGGGACCAACTCTAAATGATATGGACCTCGGACTCTAGATGCGGATGCGACCAGCAACATACAAGTTTGAGAGACACTTAGGCCCGACACTACGAGTTTCTATGGGCTATACGTCGCTAACAGAAACGCAAGCTCACTCGTTGTCCCACGCGAGGGAAACGCGGATCGTGCGCGGTTGAAGAACCGGCAGAGTTAAGGGTAGTCGACTCACTTCCGTGCTCGGATCGAGCCACGGGACGGGTCACTCTCACACTTACAGCGGTGACATGGACTCACGGGCTAGTACCTATCGCACTCGGCAGCGGCATATGACCGTGTACTAGCTAAGCAAGTAAATGCCAAGAAGGTGAGACCGTTACCTCCACGCTCCCGGCGTGGGGAAGACAACCCCGGCCAATCACGGACTTCCGGTTAACAATTTTTTTACAGTGGTACAAAAATTTGACCCACTCCACGCAGGGAGGCAATAGGTCACATGTGGGGCCCGGGAGTCACGACAATCGGGTTGATGGGCAGCATCTTGATGTCGTTCCGGCGGTGCCGAACCCGCGACTTGGTGCTGTCCGGACGGCGCGATCTACGGGTCCGTGGGGCCCACGGACAGCTCCAACCTATGGCTGTGGTGGGGGGGACCCGCTGTGATGGGGACCCTTGGTGGCGCGCCTCCCAGGACGGCGGTCGGCCGGAAACACCGGTCGGAGGCCGAACAGCTCCGATCGCCAAGTGGTGGAGCTGCTGTCCACGGATTGAAGCTTCTATTTTTTAGCGCGCGCTCCGGCGAGATCGGCCGCTGTGACCAATCCTGATGTCAGATCGGGACACAGGAGGTACCGTTGCAAAGCTCTCTCGAAGTCCTTCAATATAGGCCTAGAGAGATGATCTGGATCTGCACGGATCTGGACTTTGTTGAATTTTGAAGTTTCTGTTATACAATGCCCAAACTCTCAGAATAGCAGGGCATTTTCCTGAGAACTACCTTTGACGGTGAAGCAAACCTCCGAATCAGACATCGACCTCTTCATAAAAGTTGTGGAGGGGAAATAGAGGAAAACGGAAATAATTTTTGTGGAAGTATTAGTGGAGGCTACGAATTGTTATGGGTTTTACACTGACTGGTGGTCGGATCTGGAAACTGGCTGACAGAACTGTAGATGGATCTGGAGAGGAATTTTAGAAAATATGAAATGGTCTCCCGAAATTCCACGAACATTCATGGGTGGAGGGGTTGGTGGATAGAACTCTCAGGAAATTTGGGAGCTCCTGGAAAAATCAAAGAGTGGTCCGAAGATGGGAAACTCAGGGCGGGTGGAAATCAAAATAGAAAATAGACAGATCTGGAAAGAGAAGTTGGACGAAAATGGAAAAGTATCAAATGGAAGCTTTATGACCAGACAATTTTTGTGGATCGTGGTAGACACCTCTGGAACGCCTCCTGAAAATTTCAGCTCAAGAGGAGCTCGTGGCTGAGAGCAGTAAATCGTGGAAGGTACCTCTATCCTGGATGGATAGAACACCGGCAGCAATCGTGGTGGTGCGATGGCGGCTCGTGGCGGCGGCGGCGATCACCAGAACTGATAGGGGTGGCTTCTCACCACCAGAATACAGCCTTTCCCGCTGCAAGAGGGGGAGAGAGGAGAGAGGAGGGGGGCGCCCAAGGTTGCTCCAAAGAAATTTCTTCCAATTGATTTCATTAATTCCACTAAATTGAGAAATACATGATATTTATATGAAAGACCAAAAGACACAAAATACCCTTGGACTTAGAGTTTGGGGAATAAACAAATGGGATAGAACTAATTAGTTCTAATACCATTTTACAAAAAATAAAAAGCTTGATGGTGAGAGGGGGGCGCCCCCTTGACCATGTAGGCAAGGTTGGTGGCCAACCTTGACCTTTAAGGCCCATTGTCTCCCACTTGGTCCACCCTTCTAGAAGCCCACATTTGACATGTTGACTGTCCCCACATGGGTCCTGGGGAGGAGGTGGATCAATGGGAGGGGGTCTGGGGGGCCCGCGGGACCCAGGGGGTCCATATTACACATAAATCCCTCTTACAAACCAAATTACAAATCGAATAAAGATAAATAAAAACACACTACACACATATAAAGTCCCAGTAATGTGATAAATGCCGAGACTTAAGGGGGAGTCTCCAGACTGTCTCCGAGCCAGATGGATGCCGAAGTGGCTTGTGTGGTGCTCCGCGTACGGTATCGGTGGCTCGCCGACTCGTGCCGCTCGTGTGCTCTGGTGTTCGCACCAATTCTCCCCGGGTGGGAGAAACTCGACCCTATCGAGTAAGGGTCTGCATCACTATGGTACCGCTCCAGTAGGTCCGGATCAATCCGCTGCAACTCTCCATGGGTGATCCACGTATCCTCGGTGGCAGGCCGTCCTCTCCATCGCACTAGGTAGCACGGGTAGGATCCACTCCTGCTAACTGTCACCTGCTCATCCAGTATATGATCTATATGCTCTCGCTGCCGTGGAAAAGGGGCTGGAGGTGGACACTCAGGTGTGGGATCACTCTCAATGGGAGGGGATGGCTCGAAAGGCTCATTAGGGATCACCGTTGGGTCCCTATATGCAACTAGATCCGATACATTAAAAGCATAGCTTATACCATATTCCTCAGGCATGTACACAACATACGCATTGGATCCAACGCGTTTCAACACTCTAAATGGACCGGCTCCGCGAGCTTGCAGTTTCTTGACGGTTCCTGAGGGAAACCGTTCAGGTCTTACCCTGTACATGACATATTCACCCTCTTGGAACTCTCGGTGGTGTCGATGGGCATCGGCTAACTCCTTATACCGTGCATTGTTGGCCTCAATGTGACGACGGACGTCGTCATGCAGACTCCTAACATGCTTAGTAAAAGAAAAAAAACACACGGATGCACACACAACCCTACACAAACCTAATGTTAGTCCTACCCAATCATATGCAAGGTGGTCCAGGACATCCGAATGTGTGCCATGCAAACACTAGAGGCAACCGGAAGTTGATGGAATGTGGACGGCATCCTAAAGTGATCCATTCATGCACGGATCGCCTTTTAGATTTGGGAGGTTTGGGCGGGCCATCTTCTACATCACCCCGATATGTAGGAGTATTATGAACCGGTTTGGAGGTTGTAGATGGATCGGCCCGTGGAGAAGGGGTATGATGGTGGACTCTCTCGAAAAGGTGGAGTAAATATGGTGGGTCACGGGGTCCACAAGAGAATGGGTCGAAGGGATCAAAGAAGGTATGACCCCTCGGACTAAGCTTCCACAAATCACTGTCCCACATTTGGAAATCTTGGAGGTGTAAATGATCACCTTCATTCATTGTGAGAGGTGGGACGACAGTCATAGGTAGAAAGTAAGATTCCTCCCTTGGGCAAATGGGAATGAAGTCGGGCTCGGCCGGCATAGGGAGGAGTAGAAGAACCTCCGTGGTAACATGACCCATGGTGTATATGGAGGTGATGGACCCTAAAGCGGGATGAGTGAAACTACGACCTGTGGGTCGGTCGAAGCCTGGAGCCAACAAGTGCGTAAATGTCAATTGCCAGTCTAACCCTCTAAGAAGGTCATCCAATGTATCCACATAGTGACTAGACCGGAAAGTGGTGTGAAATGAATTGATTGGCACTAGAGGTAGGATAGGGTACATAGATGGGAGGGGAGATGGGACCAGGCCATTCTTAATCCAGCTAAGGAGTGGCTCGGCTATAAGTAGCTTTCCCGTTAGAAACACGGGTAGCTGTGGCTGAGGTGGCTCCAAATAAAGATCGGAGAGTGAGGCTTCTCCAACCCTTTTATCCCCTAGGGCTAGAGATGTCAGAGTGGGACACTGTCCGGCAAAGTGGCCGAACCTCTGGCAGCGGTAACACTGCTATCGTGATCCACTACGCTCCTTGATAAGTGTGTCCTTACCCTTATCCTCCTAATAGATAGGGGGTGTAGGCAATGGGGCTCTCGTGGGTGGGGGAAGAGGATCCACTATGATGGGGAGAGGACCTTGGGATGGCACCTTAGATGGCATCGGGTTGAGGCTACCGGTTGCTACCTCCTTAGGCTCGTGCTTGGTTCCATTCTGTCTAGGGGGTAGGCAAGGGGAAACCAGGGACTTGATATCAGCACACCTCCTATCCACTCTATCCAAAATGATTTGGAAGAGTTCGACAATGGTGGGGTTTGGAGTAGGAGCGATGTGATGGACTCTCCCATATGAATTCGGCTTAGTCGTGGACCTAGGCTCTTCTACATGCGCGGCGCGTTGCCTCCGATTATGGCCCACTTGGGTGGAGATGATTGGGTGGGGTCGGTTGGAGGTGAGCGGGCCGGGTAGGTAGACCTTCCTAAGTTCGTCCTTCATCTCATGCCACGACTCGATGGGCCTTTGCCTCCTAACCTCTCTCATGTGCTCAATGCTCTCCCATTTCCAGGCGGCTTTGTGGACAAGCCTCTCTTGGGCAAAACTGACTTGCATGGCATCAGACATGGTGTAACATTCAAAATATTTGTCCATGGCAGCTTCCCACTTGAGGTAGTCGCCCGGGTCATTAGCACCATAAAATTCCGAGGCTTCGGGCCTACGGAAGGGGAGAGGGTGGTTGCCAAGCCCATGGGTGGACCAACGGCCATATTGCCTGGGTGATGGGGAATCCATGGGAAATTGGGGAACTACATGTTAGACATGCCGACACTTGGACAAGATCGACTGACTCTTATTGGACTACACACGAACTAGGAGACACAAACTGATGCAAACACCGACTAATGTATCTAGACCTAAACCCATATCCGGTACGTGGCGGAGTTAATCGATCCGAAGATCACTCCCGCAAGTGTGCGGCCTTCCCGATATGCATAGCCTAACGTTCGGGCAACACCTTTTAAGATACCAGATTATCGGGATGAAATGCAATTTTAAAACACCCTTTTTTTTTGAAAATAATGATGATCCTAGACTTGATTTAGACTGTGCAAGACTTATGCAACGACTACCCTAGACTCGACTTGCTCTGATACCAAACTGATCCGGGACGGACACGGGGATCGACTCTAAATGATATGGACCTCGGACTCTAGATGCAGATGCAACCAGCAACATACAAGTTTGAGAGACACTTAGGCCTGACACTACGAGTTCCTATGGGCTATACGTCGCTAACAGAAACACAAGCTCACTCGTCGTCCCACGCGAGGGAAACGCGAATCGTGCGCGGTTGAAGAACCGGTAGAGTTAAGGGTAGTCGACTCACTTCCGTGCTCGAATCGAGCCACGGGACGGGTCATTCTCACACTTATAGCGGTGACATGGACTCACGGGCTAGTACCTATCGCACTCGGCAGTGGCATATAACCGTATACTAGCTAAGCAAGTAAATGCCAAGAAGGTGAGACCGTTACCTCCACACTCCCGGCGTGGGGAAGACAACCCCGGCCAATCACGGACTCCCGGTTAACAATTTGTTTACAGTGGTACAAAAATTTGACCCACTCCACGCAGGGAGGTAATAGGTCACATGTGGGGACCGGGAGTCACAACAATCGGGTTGACGGGCAGCATCTTGATGTCGTTCCGGTGGTGCCGAACCCGCGACTTGGTGCTGTCCGGACGGCGCGATCTACGGGTCCGTGGGGCCCACGGACCGCTCTAATCTATGGCTGTGGTAGGGGAGACCCGCTGTGATGGGGACCTTTCATGGCGCGCCTCCCTGGACGGCGGTAGGCCGGAAACACCAATCCTGATGTCGGATCGGGGCACAGGAGGTACCGTTGGAAAGCTCTCTCGAAGTCCTTCAATTTAAGCTCAGGGAGATGGTCTGGATCTGCACGGATCTTGACTTTGTCTTTGACCGTGAAGTTTCTGTTGTACAGTGCCCGAACTCTCAGAACAGCAGGGCAATTTCCTGAGAATTGCCTTTGACCGTGAAGCAAACCTCTGAATCAGACGTCGACCTCTTCATAAACGTTGTGTAGGGGAAAGAGAGGAAAACAGGAATAATTTTTGTGGAAGGATTGGTGGAAGCTAAGAATTGTTATGGGTTTTACACTGACTGGTGGTCGGATCTGGAAACTGGCTGACAGAACTGTAGATGGATCTGGGGATGAATTTTAGAAAATATGAGATGGTCTCCCGAAATTCCACGAAAATTCGTGGGTGGAGGGGTTGGTGGATAGAACTCCCAGTAAATATGGGAGCTCCTGAAAAAATCAAAGAGTGGTTCGAAGATGGGAAACTCAGGGCTGGTGGAAATCAAAATAGAAAACAGACAGATCTGGAAAGAGAAGTTGGACGAAAATGGAAAATTATCAAGTGGAATCTTTATGACCAACCAGTTTTTATGGATCGTGGTAGATACCTCTGGAACGCCTTGTGGCTGAGAGCAGTAAATCGTGGAAGGTACCTCTGTCCTGGATGGACAGAACACCGGCAGCAACCGTGGTGGTGCGACGGCGGCTCGTGGCGGCGGCGGCGATCACCGGAACTGATAGGGGTGGCTTCACACCACCAGAATACAGCCTTTCCAGTTGCAAGAGGGGGAGAGAGGAGAGAGGAGGGGGGCGCCCAAGGCTGCTCCAAAGAAATTTCTTCCAATTGATTTCATTAATTCCACTAAATTGAGAAATACATGGTATTTATATGAAAGACCAAAAGACACAAAATACCCTTGGACTTAGGGTTTGGGGAATAAACAAATGGGATAGAACTAATTAGTTCTAATACCATTTTATAAAAAATAAAAAGCTTGATGGTGAGAGGGGGGCGCCCCCTTGACCATGTAGGCAAGGTTGGTGGCCAACCTTGACCTTTAAGGCCCATTGTCTCCCACTTGGCCCACCCTTCTAGAAGCCCACATTTGACATGTTGATTGTCCCCACATTGTTGGATACGGACTGAATAGATCTAGAGGGGGGGTGAATAGATCTTTCCCCCTTTTTGATAATTTACTAACTATCGACCAGATGAGCTACTGGTAATTAATGAATTATAGAACTAATGCGGATAGTAAAGATGCAAGCATACGTATAGGAAATCAAACACACCCAAGCACACCACAAGAGAGGATTTTTAAGGTGGTTCAGTCTCTTCCTGAGACTTACATCCACCCCTTGCTTAACTCAAGCAAGGCTTCACTATGAGAATCTCTGATCTCAATCAAAACACAGCTGACACACAGCTTGTACCTGCTGACACACAGCTTGACTCTGCTGCCTCACAGCTTGACAATAATTGTAATCAGAAATGAAAAGATGATAAGAACAGGTGATGAAAGACAGGACTGAATATTGGCGTGTGTAGAAGAATAGGTGTTCAGCCTGGGACTTGATCACGCTTATGAAGAAGCCTAGACTCCCGGTTGATCTTCCAGTCAGTTGCCTTCGATTGTTCTGCTGCTGGAGATCGCACAGTCTTGAGCTAAGTCTTCCTTCTGCAGCAACGAGATTGCCTTTAACCTTTCTGCAGATTTTTTGATTGGTGGAGAGCTCCTTTTTCCTCTTCTGTGTATATCTTCCTTGGCTTCTATTTCGTGCTCTCTCACTGCTTGCTTGTTCGTGATTTGTTGCCTTATATACAGCTCTTTTTATTTTCAAGAATAAAGTTCTTCCCGCTCAATTTTCAGATCGAGCGCCAATCTGCTAGAAAACAGGGATCGGTTTAAATCCAATCGTTAGAACGAGTTTGACCACTTCTAAGCAAGATTGTTTCCTTGATTCCCGTGCGGAATCTTATCTCCTGAGCAGCCCAACAACCTGCAACAACCATCTGCAGGTTTTAAGGAACCAAAACAGAATTCGGTTAGAGTTCGGTTTTGGACGATATATAAACCCGTGGTCGACCATGACCCTGTCGCTGGTCGACAATGGGCAGTCCCCAGACGGCCGGTTCTTCTGGCTGAAACTCACGTCGCCCGTTGGTCGACCACAGCCTGGTCGCTGGTCGACAGGGGGCAGTTTCCAGATGGCCAGCAGTTCTGTCTGTTGTTTCTGTCTTTTCTGTGGTCGACCAGAGGTGGGGCTTTGGTCGACAGCCAAGGTGCTTCCAGAAGACTGATGATCTGATGCTTTTCTGGTTGAGTTCGTTGGTCGACCATAACCACTTCCCTGGTCGACAAGCGGCCTTTGACACTTCTTCTGATTTGTTGATTCCACTTGGATTTCAGTGGACCTGAAATTACTTAACTTATCAGAAGTAAATTGAACTATCAGATTTATATTGAGTTGATCAGAAACATTGTTTGTCATCATCAAATAGTCATGAGTCCAATACTTTGAAGGAACAATCAAACCACTTGTATTTGTTATGAAACAAGATAGAACTTGATTAATCAAACATATCCTATTGTCATCATCAAAACCAAGGGATGCACAACATTCTCCCCCTTTTTGATGATGACAACCATGAGTCATTGTGACAAACAACAAATTATAAAATTCATTTGATATTGCATGCAAGGCTATCATAGCACAGATTTCATTCAGACAATTCGTTTGATGTGCCTTTCAAAAACAATAGCACTAATTACATGAGAGACTCAAAAAAAGGATAAAGACACTGAGGACACGTAGACAAAGTAAACTTGACAATCTAGACTCACATCTAGACACAACCAGACACACAATGACACATAAAGTCCTATCTCCCCCTTTGTCAACAGCAAAAAGAAGATCATAAAAAAAAACTAGGATAGTGAACCATCACGATGCAGAAAACGAGCGGTCAGGATTTAATCAGCATAACTCAAATTTTTGGAAGATATTAAAGTGTACTCCCTTTCTTTAATAGAACACTTATGGAACCTTTCCACCCTTATGCAAAGACCACCCTGTGACCAAATAGAGTGGGTATTGTAGTTCAATGAATTTGAAAGTATTACACCAATAAATTGACTCCCCATATCCAATTTCTTTCACATGGCTCCTTGAACTTATAATATATTTCAAGAGATAATTGGACTAACTATGCTAGCTGAACAGTGTTTTTAAACTTGTATTTGCATGCTATGCTTTAGGTCAACCATTTTCTCTGCCTTTGTGATGCTTTAAATTTTTCTTTTTGAATCATTTGAGAGCTGTGGTTAGGTTGATCACATGCTTTTCTACACGAGGAGACACGCTTTGTACACGCCAGAAACCCCGGCTACTTAGCATGCCTAACCATTCCACAAATGACTGGGACACACCTTTTATCCGTGAGGATATACGTTTATCAGACGCCAATATCCCCAGTTACTCAGTATGCCCAATCAATATCAGCAGAGTTAGATTGGATCTTCATGACACACTGGTCTCCCATCTATTTTTCAGCTAATTTTTTTGCTTTGAGATGAAGAACAGTAGTTTCTCAGACCTCAACCCATTGCTCTACCATGAAGGCAGAATTATGGCGTATTCCATGTACATACATGTTAAATTTAAGTTTATTTTTACTGTTCAGCACAAACACAGGTAGAGAAACAGTCTCATTACTAAAAATCATAAGTTCTCAAAATCTTGTGACAGAGTCATAGTTATGGTTTGAATTTATTGCAGTAGTACAGTTCAAATTCTCATTACTACACTCAACCTCTACTCTTAATGATTACCTTGGTGATTTTATTGAAGGATATGGTTAGGTTTTTCAATGTTTTATTAAGGAATGAGTTTACACTTTTTCTCCCCCTCAATTTGTGAGTCCTTGCTGAAGATAAAAAATAGTTGGCCATGAAGAGATATAGAGACACAAGGATGGGAAGTATGGATAAGGATGAGTGAGTAAAGCAAAACTGAGCTCAGAGTCCAAAAAGTTCAGAAGATTTCCCACCAAAGCCAGCACCCTGACTAGATCTAATTTCCCTTTTTCAGGTCCTTTGTCGACCATGGAGTGGCCTGTGGTCGACCTCTGTGCTGACACAGAACCTGCCTGTTAAGAAGACTGCGTTCTGACAAACCTGTTGTCGACCATTGGATCGCCTGTGGTCGACAGCTGCGAAGTCCCAGAGCTAACTATTTCCTGTCCTGATGCCTTGGTCGACCAGCGCCTTGTCTGTGGTCGACCACAAGAGATGAGCCGTAGAGAACCAGTATTCTGTAGAACTTGCTGAAGTAGCACCCGACACAAGACTTCCAAACTCAAAAACCTGACCAGTACTAGAGACCTAGTTGACATAACTTAGACAGAAATGACAGAATCTATGCAGTGAACACATGAATATGATTATTTCAAGAATTTTCAGGAGAAATTCTACAAATTCCTAACTCCCTTCTTAGAGTTGAAAATCTGTCATTGTTAAGGGGTTTTGTGAAAATGTCTGCCAGTTGTTTTTCAGTTTCTACAAAATGAAGCATGAAATTTCCTTTGGAGACCTCATCTCTTAGAAAGTGATGACGGATCTCAATGTGTTTTGTCCTAGAGTGTTGAATGGGGTTTTTAGACAAATTAATAGCACTAGTGTTGTCACAGAAAATAGGTGCACATCCAAGATCTACATTGTAGTCTTGGAGTTGATGTTTTATCCACAAAACCTGTGTACCACAGTTCCCTACTGCGACATACTCAGTCTCAGCAGTGGAGAGTGCCACAGAATGCTGTTTTTTAGAAGCCATGATATTAAACAACCACCTAATATTTGACAATAACCACTAGTACTCTTCCTATCAATTTTGCAACCAGCATAATCAGCATCTGAATATGAAATCAAGTCTAGTTTGCAGTAAGTAGGATACCATAAACCCAATTCTTGGGTACCGGCAAGGTAACGAAAGATACGCTTGACAGCCCCTAAATGTGAATCTCTAGGGCTAGATTGATATCTAGCACACATGCATACACTGAACTGAATGTCTGGCCTAGAGGCAGTTAAATATAGTAGGGATCCGATCATACCTCTGTATTTCTTGGCATCTACCATGTTACCTTTTACATCAGCCTCCAATGTTGCATTTGTCCCCATGGGTGACTCTATTGGTTTGCAGCTCTCCATGCCAAACTTTTTCAGCATCTCCTTTATGTACTTGGATTGATTTATGAAGTAGCCTTCTCTACATTGTAGAATCTGCAATCCAAGAAAGAACTGTAAATCACCCATTAAACTCATTTCAAACTCATTGGTCATTAGATTTGCAAATTCAGTACATAATGAAGCTTCAGTGGATCCAAACACAATATCATCCACATAGATTTGCACAATTAGTATATTCTTACCTTGGGTCTTGGAGAATAATGTTTGATCAATTTTACCTCTTGTGTAGCCCTTTTTGGTGAGGAATGAACTCAGTCTGTCGTACCATGCCCTAGGAGCCTGCTTTAAACCATACAAAGCCTTATGCAGTTTAAAGACATGATTAGGAAAATCATCATTTTCAAAACCAGGGGGTTGTTCCACAAAGACTTCTTCCTTTACAAAGCCATTTAGAAAGGCACTTTTTACATCCATTTGCTGCAATTTAATTCCATGGGACGCCGCAAATGCTAACAATATTCTAATGGCTTCTAACCTTGCAACTGGAGCATATGATTCTTCAAAATCAACTCCAAATTCTTGGTTATACCCCTTAGCCACCAACCGAGCCTTGTTCCTCATAACAACTCCTTCTTCATTAAGCTTATTTTTATAAACCCATTTGGTTCCAATAACAGGATGAGATGAAGGTCTGGGAACAAGTTTCCAAACCTGATTTCTTTCAAATTGATTTAATTCTTCATGCATGGCATTTATCCAAGATTCATCTCTTAAAGCTTCCTCTACATTTTTAGGCTCAACTTGAGATACAAGGGCTAGCTGATCTAATTCATCAACTGTTTTAAGCTGAGATCTAGTTTTCCTCGGTTCATTAATTCCTCCAATGATGTTATCTAGAGGATGATCTCTGAGAAATCTCAGATTTTCAGAATTGTTACCTGGGATGATCTCTCCTTCGGGTTGATCATTGGAATCACCTTGCTTTGGTTCTGCTTCAGTCTCCATTGGTTCCTCTTTGCCTTCCAGAAATTCCCCATCTTCATCTTTGCCTACCTGTCCAGTTTTGTCAAAGTCATTATTTTCATCAAATGTGATATGTGGGGATTCTTCAACTAGCTGATCTTTGGTGTTGTAGACTCTATAGGCTCTTGATCGGTCAGAGTATCCCAAGAAGATTCCTGGGTCACTCTTTGGTTCAAATTTGTCCAATGATCTCTTGTCATTGTTATGAATAAAACACCTTACACCGAAGATCCTAAAATGAGCTAGAGATGGCTTCTTACCTTTGAACACCTCATATGGAGTTTTCGCACTAGATGGTCTTACCATTGCCCTGTTTACAATATAACATGCTGTATTGACCGCCTCAGCCCAAAATCTTCTTGGAAGATTGGCTTCAACTAACAGGGTTCTGGCCATTTCAACAAGTGTGCGATTCCTTCTTTCCACCACTCCATTTTGCTCTGGCGTCCTTGGTGAGGAGAACCTGTGATTTATTCCTTTGTTCCTGCAGAATTCATCAAACTCTGAATTTTCAAATTCTCCCCCATGATCAGATATTATTGAACACACTTTGGACTTACCATCCTGCTTCATTCTTCTGTAAAAATCCTGAAATTCATGAAAGGCATCGTTTTTATGTGATAAAAACATTACCCATGTGAATCTAGAGAAATCATCAACTAGTACATAACCGTACCTCTTACCACTAAGACTAGCAGTTCTTGTTGGGCCAAAAAGGTCCATGTGCACAAGTTCTAGTGGTCTAGAAGATTGACTTTCAGTTCTACCTTTGAATGATTTTCTTGTTTGCTTACCTTGGGTACATGATTCACATACTTTGACATTTTGAGCAAACGAAATTTCAGGTAAACCAGAAACCATTTTATTCTTAACCAATTTGTGCAGCACCCTGTAGCTAACATGTCCTAGCCTTCGGTGCCACAACCAAGTCAGGTCCTCCTTCTTGGCGGTGAGGCACAAGTTGGAGTGGGCTGGATCATCCAAGTCTATCATGTAGACATTATTTACTCTCTTGCCCATAAACTTAACTTTAGCCGAATTTGGTTCAAGAATTTTACAGATCTTAGAATCAAAGACTACTTGATGGCCTTTGTCGCATAGCTGACTGATGCTTAGAAGATTATATTCCAGGCCATCCACTAGCAGTACATCTTCAATGCAATTTGTAGATGTCTTACCTACCTTACCTTTCCCAATGATCTTGCCTTTGTTATTTCCTCCAAATGTCACATGTCCTCCATCTTTTGAGTTTAGCTCGGAGAATTTTGCCTTATCCCCTGTCATATGTCTTGAGCAGCCACTATCTAAGTACCACTTGTTGTGTATAGCTGCCAGACACACCTGCATCACAAGTTACACAGAAACTTTTGGACCCCAATGGTACCCGGGTCCAAGATAGCTTGTGAAATTATGAAATTGCTGCAGTAATCCTTTGGGAACCCAGATTCTGTTAGAGCAGTGTAAATTTTTATTTCTGAACTTGTTCAGATTGGGTTGCTTTTGTTCTAAAGCTTCTTTAATCTGAGTCCACCTTTGTGTATTCAAGTTTTCATTTTGTTTTACCCGAGAAAACCTGTGATTTCTGTTTGCTTGTCTGGCCATGGTCGACTTTTGGTATGTCTGTGGTCGACCATCGCGTCTCCAGAACTCAGCGTCTGTTCTGGCAGCACCTCTGGTCGACATCTGGTGTACCTGTGGTCGACCACTGCTTCTCCAGTAACCAGCGCCTGTTCTGGCAGATCCTCTGGTCGACAGATGAAGGGTCTGTTGTCGACCAGCCTGTCTCCAGACATCTTGTTTTCCAGATTTATGTCTTTTAACTTGGTTTAGTCCTTGGTTTGTTTGGTGATTTCTGTGAATTTGGGTTTCTTGTTTATTATTTTGAATCTTATATTGATTGACTGTTTTCTCTTTAAAATTTCTCTCTTCCTTGGTGACATTGTTCCTTTTGGAGGAGCATTCAGCTACATCCTCTTGTTTATCTTGGTATAGATTAATCAGGGGCCTTTTTCCTTTTGAGTCAGCAATCCCAGTTACGGTTTTTATTTGGAATTCCTTTTTAGCCGTAGGATTGTATCCTAACCCTTCTTTTTGAAAGTTTACTTTTATTCCCAAGACAGCATTTAAGTTTTCTTGACCTTGAGTCATTTTTTCCAAGGTCTCCTGTTTGTTTTTCAGGTCACTCTTAATTCTTTCTATTTCTCTTAGGAGTTGGTTGTTTTCTTCCTTGAGTGAATTGTTTCTTTCTTGACTTAACTTAGTTTCCTGTTCATATTCTTGAGTTTTTAGTTTTAACTCATCAATGTCGTTTTTTAGCATTTCATTCTCTTCGGACATTCTCTTGTGATTTTCTTCATCTAAGTCCATTTGATTCAGCTTGTTTTTCAGTGACTTGATTTCCATTTCTAGTTCAGTTTTGTTATCCATTGAATTGCTGTCTTTATTCAGTTGATTGATCTTCTTCTTCAAATGTTTATTTTCCTTTCTTATTCTTTCATAAGTATCAAGCAATTCTGAATATACTGCTTCCCAATCCGAACTAGAGAAGTCTTGAAATGGGGAACTTACCTCAAGATCACTGTTGTCTCCCTTGGCCATCAGACAGAGCTTTCCTTCTTCTTCCTCGGAAGTTGTTTCCTCTTCACTGCTCTCTTCCTCCTCACTCCAAGTGCTAATCATCGCCTTGGGTTTCTTGCCTTTCCACTTGAAGCTTGATTTCTTAGAAGCTTCTGGACATTCAGCCTTCATATGTCCAGGCTGCCTGCAATTGTAGCAAATGAGTTTGTTAGAAGGAGCCTTATGTTTATCAGATTTAAACTGGGATGACTTTCTTACCATGCCCTTTGGATTTCTGAATCCTTTACCTTCCTTCCGCAGGAATTTTTTAAATTTTCTTGTAAGCATGGCTAGCTCACCAGATTCTTCACCTGAGCTAGATGAGTCATCATTGTCAGACACCTCAGAGGTGCTTGTCTTAGTCTTTAGGGCAAGTTGCTTCTTTTTCTTGCCCTCATCTTCCTTTCTCTTCAGATTGACCTCATAGGCCATCAGGGATCCTACTAACTCATCCACTGTCATTGTTGTGAGATCCTTTGAGTCCTCAATGACTGTGACCTTGGTATGCCACATCGATGTGAGAGACCTTAAAATCTTCCTCACTAATTCCTGCTCTTTGTATGTCTTCCCTAAGCTCTTCAAGCCATTAGTCAGTTGTACTAATCTGGCATACATCTCAGAAATACTTTCATCATTTTTCATCCTAAACATTTCATATTCTGAGACTAGCATATTTACTTTTGTCTCTCTTACCTCGAAAGTACCTTCGTAGATTACCTTTAGACGATCCCACATTTCTTTGGCTGTTGCGCATTGGGAAACTCTTGAGAATTCTGTGGGGTGTAGTGAGCACTGGATCACGTTCATGGCTCCCCAGTTGACAGTTGATTTCCTGACCTGTTCTCTGGTCCAGGTTTCTTCATCTTCCGGTAGCTCAAAAGGTCCATGGCTCACTACCCTCCACATCTCGTGGTCTTGCGCACGTAAGAACACCTGCATACGATTTTTCCAATAAGAATAATCAGTTCCATCAAAATATGGAGGTCTAGTTACAGAGTGCCCCTCAGCTATGAGGCTTTTAGAATTCAGTCCGCCCGGTCTCTCCTGGTTGTTAGACCACATATCTGGAGAACCTGCTCTGATACCACGTGTTGGATACGGACTGAATAGATCTAGAGGGGGGGTGAATAGATCTTTCCCCCTTTTTGATAATTTACTAACTATCGACCAGATGAGCTACTGGTAATTAATGAATTATAGAACTAATGCGGATAGTAAAGATGCAAGCATACGTATAGGAAATCAAACACACCCAAGCACACCACAAGAGAGGATTTTTAAGGTGGTTCAGTCTCTTCCTGAGACTTACATCCACCCCTTGCTTAACTCAAGTAAGGCTTCACTATGAGAATCTCTGATCTCAATCAAAACACAGCTGACACACAGCTTGTACCTGCTGACACACAGCTTGACTCTGCTGCCTCACAGCTTGACAATAATTGTAATCAGAAATGAAAAGATGATAAGAACAGGTGATGAAAGACAGGACTGAATATTGGCGTGTGTAGAAGAATAGGTGTTCAGCCTGGGACTTGATCACGCTTATGAAGAAGCCTAGACTCCCGGTTGATCTTCCAGTCAGTTGCCTTCGATTGTTCTGCTGCTGGAGATCGCACAGTCTTGAGCTAAGTCTTCCTTCTGCAGCAACGAGATTGCCTTTAACCTTTCTGCAGATTTTTTGATTGGTGGAGAGCTCCTTCTTCCTCTTCTGTGTGTATCTTTCTTGGCTTCTATTCCGTGCTCTCACCCTTCTTGCTTGTTCGTGATTTGTTGCCTTATATACAGCTCTTTTTATTTTCAAGAATAAAGTTCTTCCCGATCAATTTTCAGATCGAGCGCCAATCTGCTAGAAAACAGGGATCGGTTTAAATCCAATCGTTAGAACGAGTTTGACCACTTCTAAGCAAGATTGTTTCCTTGATTCCCGTGCGGAATCTTATCTCCTGAGCAGCCCAACAACCTGCAACAACCATCTGCAGGTTTTAAGGAACCAAAACAGAATTCGGTTAGAGTTCGGTTTTGGACGATATATAAACCCGTGGTCGACCATGACCCTGTCGCTGGTCGACAATGGGCAGTCCCCAGACGGCCGGTTCTTCTGGCTGAAACTCACGTCGCCCGTTGGTCGACCACAGCCTGGTCGCTGGTCGACAGGGGGCAGTTTCCAGATGGCCAGCAGTTCTGTCTGTTGTTTCTGTCTTTTCTGTGGTCGACCAGAGGTGGGGCTTTGGTCGACAGCCAAGGTGCTTCCAGAAGACAGATGATCTGATGCTTTTCTGGTTGAGTTCGTTGGTCGACCATAACCACTTCCCTGGTCGACAAGCGGCCTTTGACACTTCTTCTGATTTGTTGATTCCACTTGGATTTCAGTGGACCTGAAATTACTTAACTTATCAGAAGTAAATTGAACTATCAGATTTATATTGAGTTGATCAGAAACATTGTTTGTCATCATCAAATAGTCATGAGTCCAATACTTTGAAGGAACAATCAAACCACTTGTATTTGTTATGAAACAAGATAGAACTTGATTAATCAAACATATCCTATTGTCATCATCAAAACCAAGGGATGCACAACACACATAGGCCCTGGGGAGGAGGTGGATCAATGGGAGGGGGTCTGGGGGGCCCGCGGGACCCAGGGGGTCCATATTACACATAAATCCCTCTTACAAACCAAATTACAAACCGAATAAAGACAAATAAAAACACACTACACACATATAAAGTCCCAGTAAATGTGATAAATGCCGAGACTCAAGGGGGAGTCTCCAGACTGTCTCCGAGCCAGATGGATGCCGAAGTGGCTCGTGTGGTGCTCCGCGAACGGTGTCGGTGGCTCGCCGACTCGTGCCGCTCGTGTGCTCTGGTGTCCGCACCAATTCTCCCTGGGTGAGAGAAACTCGACCCTGTCGAGTAAGGGTCTGCATCACTGTGGTACCGCTCCAGTAGGTCTGGATCAATCTGTTGCAACTCTCCATGGGTGATCCACGTATCCTCGGTGGCGGGCTGTCCTCTCCATTGCACTAGGTAGCGCGGGTAAGATCCTGTAGCACCCCGAAAATTTAAATAGGATAAAAACTATAAATATTCATCATGTAAAATTAAATTTCGATAAAAGGAAAAATGGGCCTAAAAGTTAATAAAGACATAAATAAATAAATGAGGAATAGAAATTAAATATTCCATTTTAGCTATGAGAAATACCATTCAAGTATTTAGAAGGAATATCCTTCCAAAATATGTAATTACATGTGTAAAGATTTCATAGGATCGAACCCGACTCTAATACCCGAAACAACAAAGGAAAATTAATAAGGTAAATAGAGATACAGGAAACAAGGCTCATATATAAATATATACAAATGTGGAGTCTAGTAAATGAATTAGTTAAAACTTAAATAGGCTAAAACATAGTTACATATATAAAGGCATCATGGGCTACTTTAGTTGGACATATAATATATGTGAATTAATATATATATATACATATGGGCTTAATTAAACATACAAAGTCTTAGCCACAGTTTAAATCACATATAAGGCATGGGCCTTAAAACTCCAAACCTATTAATTTAGCCAAAACTATTTATGAATCTAATTAAAGGGCCTTAAAGATAATGAATATATATAAATGCTAATAGTTCTATATATCCCAATCTTAATGGGCCTTAACCGATATATTTTAGGTTTCCCTTAGTATAATTTTTGAAGTCAAAAATAAATTAACCATGATATAAAACTAGCCCATTTAACTAATTATATAAATATAACACCTTAACCTATATATATGTACCCATGTGCCACCTACGAGAAACTCACCACCCACATACCTATATGTATATATAGTCCTAATCTTAATTGATTAATGGGCTTCAATAGAAAAAAAGGGATGGTTATATATATATATATATATATATATATATATATATATATACCCATTAACATGAAGAGAAAGACCATAGAACTCACCCATCGAAGCCAACACTTGTGCACACAAGTCAGCCTATTAATAGCCCAACCCCAAATCCCTCCATGTCCCTCACGATGGCCTGCCGGCAAACCCAAGACCATGATAACCCATGTACGTTAGACGTTGCATGCGTTGAATATCCTTAGGGTTTTATAAGCAATATATGGTTAGCGGCTGTTAACATAGCAAGGGGGATGACAATGCATGGCACGTTTTGTAGTCCTTCCCGTTTATAGGTTTCCAACGCTTTGAAACCCCATTCTGCTATATAAACACCCCACTCTCGCATTAGAAAACATATTGATGCTGCCTGCTTCCTCCTGACTGCTCGACGTCGTCCTTTTCCTCCTTGCTAATGCTGCGGTTGCAGGAGATGCTGTGCGATCTTCATCCTGTGAAGAACCTTAGAGTTCTTTGACCTTTGCTTCCATCATCCTGCTCAGCGTGGTGAAGACGTGGTCGTCTTCCCTCTTCTACGTATTCTTCCTCCATCCCGATTAAAGCGTTGAAAAGGTAGGCAATCTCCCAAGCAAAATACTAGATAAAATTCCATGCTAGATTAAATAGAACATATAGATATCTCCCAAAATTTCCTTACCGCATGATTTTACGTGCTTTATACTATACTACGGTTGCCTATATTATCCTTAGTTAATTAATATGGGAAACATGTTTAAAAACTTTTATTCACGAAACTGTATGCCTAAAAATCACAAGGTGTATATGACGGGACTTCCTATATTTTTCAATAAATTTTTATATGATTTGTGATAATATAAATTGACAATTTAACTTAATAGCATTATTTCGTTAAGACGACGAATCCAGGATATCACTGTAGCATCATAGTTAGAGTTTATTTTTGAGATGGCTCGTTCTTAGGCGTCGGAGTGTCCTTTGGACATAAAATTTTATGGAAGTGATATTGGGATGGTGACCGAGGTAGTGAGAGTGGTTGCATCATTTTTCGTACCTCCTATCTCAAGATCCCCCATCTCTCAACGAAAAATTATTTTGAACACCCGGTTAAGTAGAGTTTTTCGAGCCCGTCATTTTGATATATAGAACGCGTGATTCTAACGTGTGTACGTCGAGAACCGGAGATTTGAAAATTGACATTTTTTTGAAATGACGACCAACTACATGTCAGTCAAATTTGTTTTGACGCTATCGTGCATAGGTGTCTAATTATATATATATATATATATATATATATATATATATATATATATATATATATATATATGTATATATGTATGTATTTATATATAACTTGTAATTATAACCTTGGAAATCCATATCTACTAAACTATGGCACATAAAATTATAAAAAATATATTTTTGGAATCCTTGAATTTTTTTCCTAATTATCATATATTCTATTTTTCTAAATTATTTTATATAAATAAATGTGTCTTTGAATGTATGTTTTAAAATTATTCAATTAAATAGATATTGACGTGAATTCTTGTTAAATGAATTAAGTTAAAAATCATAGAATTAACGTCCCTCCAAGTGGATGTTAATTAATAAATGATACTACTCATAGACGTCAATTAATATAAATTTAGTTAATTATAGAATTGGATGGACATAAATTCTATAATTAACGCATTCATATTCTCGCCGTTTTCTTCCGGTTATGACCCATACCGCGGGTCTTTTGGCACTTTCATCTCACGACCGTAGATGGAGTCCCTGTTTCATGATTGGTTCACGTTATATACCTCAACTCTCGGTGACATACGAGCCCTCCGTTGGACATTCCGTTCCTTCGAACTGGCAAGTTAGTCATTGGGACCTCCGTAAGTCTCCTCGCAGCCTTGGATTCTCTCAAGGCCGACTGAGCTGGTTGTACCTAATCACCCAAATTTCCAGAATGTCATGATTTTCATATGGTTTATTGATATGTCATCCTTATTACAAGTTCTATCCTTGAACTCTAGGTTTCATGAAATCTATCTTAATGTTCTTACATGCTTGATCCTTGAAATTCTTGGCCATTAATATGAAATTAGTCTAGACTGAATGTCAGGGGCTATGGGTCCCACGAAAATGATATTTTAAATGCTACGGGTCCTGATCTGACCCTATTGGGCGAGGCAAAGTCCAAACGTTATCGGTATACGATGATCGGGTGCTGGCATTCACCAACTCGGTTATTGGCACTTAGGGGCAATCATACAGTCGTGAGAACTCCTAAGTGTGCGACCAAATACTACCTAGTGCTATTTCCATGAGGGATGGTCATATCGTTGTGATTTTTCTCTTAGTGCATTGGCCAATCCTATATAGTGCTAGATGTGCAAACGCTCTAGTGATAGTCATCATAGTACACATTTCTACAACTTATTGTTCGTCGTGAAAAGATCTTGATTTCCCTTATTGGAGGGGTTATCATATCGTCGTGATATTCCCTTAGTGTCTTGGCAAATGCTATATAGTGCTTGTAGAAGTAATTGTTCTACTTCTATATCGATCATCCTAAAAGTTCTTGAATTATCCCCAATGGTAGTACACGTTATCTTGTCACAATAATGGATACATTGAAGCTCTCGTGATAGTGTTCGTCATAGAGAGATGAATGTTATATTTCCTCATGAATACTCTTGACCTAACTTGAGAAAGTACTTGTCAAGATCTTGCTATACTCTCTTGATTATCATTGTCCTTACTCTTCATGAGTGTATCTAGCATCTTGCTTACTCGTTTGCTTCGTATAGTTCTTGAATTTATCTCGTGTTATTATAGTTCTTGATTTCTATGTCTATCATGACCTGCATGAGCATGTTAAACTGTAATTTGACTTAAAGCTAGCTTGGAGCATGAGATATTAAGTCCTACTGAGCGTTCGCTCACCCTGCGTTTTCCAATGTTTTTCAGGTAATGACCTTAGTGACGACGAGACCGAACATGATGGGCAAGGGCAAGAGTGAAGAGAACTCTGACATCTAGATGAACCGTCTAGTCTGGTTATCTTGTGTCTTATGTCTCATTGTAGTTTTTCTTTATTGAGTCTTTTCCTTTATTATGGGCCCGAATATGTAAAGAACTTATATTTGAAATGAAATTTGTTATTTGTCCAAATTGTGTTTTGTGGAAATGACTATGCTCTGATTGACATGACTGTTTAACTGCCACGTTCTGAGCAAACGACACGTTCTGCTACTATCGGTTAGGGGCGTGACTGTCACCTGCTCATCCAGTATATGATCTATATGCTCTCGCTGCCGTGGAAAAGGGGCTGGAGATAGACACTCAGGTGTGGGATCACTCTCAATGGGAGGGGATGGCTCGAAAGGCTCACTAGGGATCACCGCTGGGTCCCTATATGCAACTAGATCCGATACATTGAAAGTATAGCTTATACCATATTCCTCAGGCAGGTCCACAACATACGCATTAGATCCAACGCGTTTCAACACTCTAAATGGACCGACTCCGCGCGCTTGCAGTTTCTTGAAGGTTCCAGAGGGAAACCGTTCAGGGCTTACCCTGATCATGACATATTCGCCCTCTTGGAACTCTCGGTGGTGTCGATGGGCATCGGCTAACTCCTTATACCGTGCATTGCTGGCCTCAATGTGACGACGGACGTCGTCATGCAGACTCCTAGCATGCTTATCAAAAGAAAAAAAACACACGGATGCACACACAACCCTACACAAACCTAATGTTAGTCCGACCCAATCATATGCAAGGTGGTCCAGGACATCCGAATGTGTGCCATGCAAACACTAGAGGCAACCGGAAGTTGATGGAATGTGGACAGTATCCTAAAGTGATTCATTCATGCACGGATGGCCTTTTAGATTTGGGAGGCTTGGGCGGGCCATCTTCTACATCACCCCGATATGTAAGAGTATTATGAACGGGTTTGGAGGTTGTAGATGGATCGGTTCGTGGAGAAGGGGTATGATGGTGGACTCTCTCGAAAAGGTGGAGTAAATATGGTGGGTCACGGGGTCCACAAGAGAATGGGTCGAAGGGATCAAAGAAGGTATGACCCCTCGGACTAAGCTTCCACAAATCACTGTCCCACATTTGGAAATCTTGGAGGTGTAAATGATCACCTTCATTCATTGTGAGAGGTGGGACGACAGTCATAGGTAGAAAGTAAGATTCCTCCCTTGGGCAAATGGGAATGAAGTCGGGCTCGGCCGGCATAGGGGGGAGTAGAAGAACCTCCGTGGTAACATGACCCACGGTGTACACGGAGGTGATGGACCCTAAAGCGGGATGAGTGAAACTACGACCTGTGGGTCGGTCGAAGCCTGGAGCCAACAAGTGCGTAAATGTCAATTGCCAGTCTAACCCTTTAAGAAGGTCATCCAATGTATCCACATAGTGACTAGACCAGAAAGTGGTGTGAAATGAATTGATTGGCACTAGAGGTAGGATAGGGTCCATAGATGGGAGGGGAGATGGGACCAGGCCATTCATAAGCCAGCTAAGGAGTGGCTCGGCTATAAGTAGCTTTCCCGTTAGAAACACAGGTAGCTGTGACTGAGGTGGTTCCAAATAAAGATCGGAGAGTGAGGCTTCTCCAACCCTTTTGTCCCCTAGGGCTAGAGATGTCAGAGTGGGACACTGTCCGGTAAAGTGGCCAAACCCCTGGCAGCGGTAACACTGCTGTCGTGATCAACTACGCTCCTTGATAAGTGTGTCCTTACCCTTATCCTCCTGACGGACAGGGGGTGCAGGCAATGGGGCTCTCGTGGGTGGGGGAAGAGGATCCACTATGATGGGGAGAGGACCTTGGGATGGCACCTTAGATGGCATCGGGTTGAGGCTACCGGTTGCTACCTCCTTAGGCTCGTGCTTGGTTCCATTCTGTCTAGGGGGTAGGCAAGGGGAAACCAGGGACTCGATATTAGCACACCTCCTATCCACTCTATCCAAAATGATTTAGAAGAGTTCAGCAATGGTGGGGTTTGGAGTAGGAGCGATGTGATGGACTCTCCCATATGAATTCGGCTTAGTCGTGGACCTAGGCTCTTCTACATGTGCGGCGCGTTGCCTCCGATTATGGCCCACTTGGGTGGAGGTGATTGGGTGGGGTCGGTTGGAGGTGAGCGGGCCGGGTAGGTAGACCTTCCTAAGTTCGCCCTTCATCTCATGCCACGACTCGATGGGCCTTTGCCTCCTAACCTCTCTCATGCGCTCAATGCTCTCCCATTTCTAGGCGGCTTTGTGGACAAGCCTCATTTGGGAAAAACTAACTTGCATGGTATCGGACATGGTGCAACATTCAAAATATTTGTCCATGGCAGCTTCCCACTTGAGGTAGTCGCTCGGGTCATTAGCACCATAAAAATCCGAGGCTTCGGGCCTACAGAAGGGGAGAGGGTGGTTGCCAAGCCCATGGGTGGACCAACGGCCATATTGCCCGGGTGATGGGGAGTCCATGGGAAATTGGGGAACTACATGTTAGACATGTCGACACTTGGACAAGACCGACTAACTCTTATTGGACTACACACGAACTAGGAGACACAAACTGATGCAAACACCGACTAATGTATCTAGACCTAAACCCTTATCCGGTACGTGGCAGAGTTAATCGATCCCAAGATCACTCCCGGAAGTGTGCGGCCTTCCCGATAGGCATAGCCTAACGTTCAGGCAACACCTTTTAAGATACCAGATTATCAGGATGAAATGTAATTTTAAAACACCTTTTTTTTGAAAATAATGATGATCCTAGACTTGATTTAGACTATGCAAGACTTATGCAACGACTACCCTAGACTCGACTTGCTCTGATACCAAACTGATGCGGGACGGACACGGGGACCGACTCTAAATGATATGGACCTCAGACTCTAGATGCGGATGCGACCAGCAACATACAAATTTGAGAGACACTTAGGCCCGACACTACGAGTTCCTATGGGCTATACGTCGCTAACAGAAACGCAAGCTCACTCGTCGTCCCACGCGAGGGAAACGCGGATCGTGCGCGGTTGAAGAACCGGCAGAGTTAAGGGTAGTCGACTCACTTCCGTGCTCGGATCGAACCACGGGACGGGTCACTCTCACACTTACAGCGGTGACATGGACTCACGGGCTAGTACCTATCGCACTCGGCAGCGGCATATGACCGTATACTAGCTAAGCAAGTAAATGCCAAGAAGGTGAGACCATTACCTCCACGCTCCCGGCGTGGGGAAGACAACCCCGGCCAATCACGGACTCCCGGTTAACAATTTTTTTACAGTGGTACAAAAATTTGACCCACTCCACGCAGGGAGGTAATAGGTCACATGTGGGGCCCGGGAGTCACGACAATCGGGTTGACGGGCAGCATCTTGATGTCGTTCCGGCGGTGCCGAACCCGCGACTTGGTGCTGTCCGGACGGCGTGATCTACGGGTCCGTGGGGCCCACGGACCGCTCCAACCTCTGGCTGTGGTGGGGGGGACCCGCTGTGATGGGGACCCTTGGTGGCGCGCCTCCCTGGACGGCGGTCTGTCGGAAACACCGGTCGGAGGCCGAACAGCTCCGATCGCCACGTGGTGGAGCTGCTGTCCACGGATTGAAGCTTCTATTTTTCAGCACGCGCTCCGGCGAGATCGGCCGCTGCGACCAATCCTGATGTTGGATCCGGGCACAGGAGGTACCGTTGGAAAGTTCTCTCAAAGTCCTTCAATTTAGGCCCGGAGAGATGATATGGATCTGCACGGATCTGGACTTTGTTGAATTTTGAAGTTTCTGTTGTACAGTGCCTGAACTCTTAGAACAGCAGGGCAGTTTCCAGAGAACTACCTTTGACCGTGAAGCAAACCTCCGAATCAGACGTCGACCTCTTCATAAAAGTTGTGTAGGGGAAAGATACAAAAACGGAAATAATTTTTGTGGAAGGATTGGTGGAGGCAATGAATTGTTATGGGTTTTACACTGACTGGTGGTCGGATCTGGAAACTGGCTGACAGAACTGTAGATGGATCTGGGGATGAATTTTAGAAAATATGAGATGGTCTCCCGAAATTCCACAAAAATTCTTGGGTGGAGGGGTTGGTGGATAGAACTCCCAGTAAATTTGGGAGCTCCTGGAAAAATCAAAGAGTGGTCCGAAGATGGGAAACTCAGGGCGGGTGGAAATCAAAACAGAAAACAGACAGATCTGGAAAGAGAAGTTGGAAGAAAATGGAAAATTATCAAATGGAAGCTTTATGACCAACCAATTTTTTTGGATCGTGGTAGACACCTATGGAATGCCTCCTGAAAATTTCAGCTCAAGAGGAGCTCGTGGCGGAGAGCAGTAAATCGTGGAATGTACCTCTGTCCTGGATGGACAGAACACCGGCAGCAACCGTGGTGGTGCGATGGCGGCTCGTGGCGGCGGCGGTGATCACCGGAACTGATGGGGGTGGCTTCACACCACCAGAATACAGCCTTCCCAGCTGTAAGAGGGGGAGAGAGGAGAGAGGAGGGGGGCGCCCAAGGCTGCTCCAAAGAAATTTCTTCCAATTGATTTCATTAATTCCACAAAATTAAGAAATACATGATATTTATATGAAAGACCAAAAGACACAAAATACCCTTGGACTTAGGGTTTGGGGAATAAACAAATGGGATAGAAGTTCTAATACCATTTTACAAAAAATAAAAAGCTTGATGGTGAGAGGGGGGCGCCCCCTTGACCATGTAGGCAAGGTTGGTGGCCAACCTTGACCTTTAAGGCCCATTGTCTCCCACTTGGCCCACCCTTCTAGAAGCCCACATTTGACATGTTGACTGTCCCCACATGGGCCCTGGGGAGGAGGTGGATCAATGGGAGGGGGTCTGGGGGGCCCGCGGGACCCAGGTGGTCCATGTTACACATAAATCCCTATTACAAACCAATTTACAAACCGAATAAAGACAAATAAAAACACACTACACACATATAAAGTCCCAGTAAATGTGATAAATGTCGAGACTCAAGGGGGAGTCTCTAGACTGTCTCCGAGCCAGATGGATGTCGAAGTGGATCGTGTGGTGCTCCGCGTACAATATCGGTGGCTCCCCGACTCATGCCGCTCGTGTGCTCTGGTGTCCGTACCATCGGGCCTCGCAGAACCCCCCCTCCAATGCCAGTGCCCCCGCCGACGGACCACCACCCCCCCCCCCCCCCCCCGCGGCAGTAGAGCTACCGCTTGACGGTGGTGCGGACGCCTTCCAAGCCCTCAACGCGAAACTGGACGTCCTCGGGGAACTCATGGTGACCCAGGCGGCCAGGGATGGAAGATCACGCGCCCCATCAGGGAGCCCTCCCCGCGAGAATGCATCCCAACACACTGCCGGAGGCCGCTTCACAATCCACGGCCAGCAGATTATCCGTAACAGGATTGGAGGACCCTCGCAAGCTCCGCCGCCGGAGCAAGAGGCTTCCTCCACACCGAGGCGAGGAAAACCTAGGGCACGCCGTCCGAACCCGGAGACTGACGTTTCCGAGGATCGCCAAGGCATTCCCCCAAGCCTCGCACCACAACAGCAGCCGGAGTTGTCTCTCCAACTGCGAGAGTTCGAGAGACGCTTCGCAAAGCAAGAGCGCGCCTTGCGCGCCCTACAGAAGGCCTGATGCGGGACGGATGACCGACACGGGCTAAGACGTACGACCGACTCGTTGTGCGGCCAGCACTAGCACACTAAGGCAAGCCGGGCGGCTGACCACCGTGGTATTCTCCGGGTGGAGACGTCTCTCAACAGTGATCTCTTGAGCCCGACGATCATCCCTTGCGAGGAAAACGTGGGGATCACGGCGATTAAGAAACCACCGTCGCCTAGGGTGCTAATTCGCTCTCGGTGCTCGATTGGAGCCACGGAACGGGCGCTCACAACTCACAATCGTGGTGAATTTGAAACTAGCTATCGGCCCTATTCTCACAAATGCAGCAATATAAAAAGCATACTAAACAGCAATGTAGATGTCGGAACGAGCACGTACCTCCACGACTAGGCGTGGGAAAGAACTCCCGGCCGATTTCCGAACAACCCCAATACACAAATGAGTAACTTTACAATTTCAGAACTGAACACCCACTCCACACAGGGAGGTATCGGGCTACAATTGATAATTTTGGGGTTGCTGGAACCTGGGTTGATGGGCCACACTCGCAGGAGGCGAGCGACACATGCCGGAGCCGCTCGGGTACGCCGACGGAAAGCCGACCCGGTGCTGTCCACGCTGGTCACCCTGCGCAGCGAACTTGCGGAGGCCGATACGGCCAGATCCGATACCCGATTGGAGCGCCGTTTGTTGGAGAATGTCCGCGATATGATGTAGTTTCTTCACTCCGAAGGGCGCGATCAGATATTTTCATATCTGGGTGCAGTAACGTTTCTTCTCAGCTTCTAGTTTTGAGCTCCCAGAACGACGCAGCGACACGATAAAATGATGGAAAGATAGCTGCCGATGTAGGATTGAGACATTCTTTGTGGGAGATTGTTGGCGAAGTCAAGAGGAAGACGTACTCTGAAGATCCCTCACAGATCTCGAACGGATGAGTCGGGGTGGACTCTGGAAGTCGGCTCTGGTTTGGGGCCGGATCTGCTCAGATCTCTTGCGCGATCTCACGAGATTCGCCGCGCCCAACAGCACGGTGATCAGATCGAGGCGAGATCAGCGGCGACGCGAAGATGACTTGAAATCATACGATCTCTCTTCAGGAACCAACTTCAGATGGCGTCGGGGTTGGGCTGGAGAATTTAAAACACAGTCACCTCCAGATCTGGGCAGCAATCTGGAACCGATCTGTGTGCCTCCACGAAACGAACCGATGCCGTTGCTCACAAACTCCAATTGACGCGAAACCAGTGCTGAAAATTTTCTAACTTGCAGAGGTATCACTGGAATTTTTTGTGGAAGAAGAAGATAAGAGGAAGAGGGAGATATGAGGTCGAGTCACACGACCTAAATCTGTCCCGTCACAGGACTGCAACTAGGGAATCACTCCCAAGAGAATCACTCTCTAATGCACTTTTCTCTTAACAAAACTTCATTAGCTTTTGCACACACAACATACAAGGCTTTAAATAGACAAATATAAGGGGTATAGGGGAGGGGCTGCGTAGGATTCAAGAAGGGAGAGGGGGGGTGCGCATGGATCATGACTCTTGAAAGGGAAAGGGCAAGGGGACATGGTAGCTCACCTACCTTTGAAATTCAAGGTAAAGATGGTAGGTGGCAGCCATTTGGAACTTGACCAGCAGCCATTTGAATGCTCCATGTGGTAAATGAAGAAGAAAATCAAACTAGCTAGCCTAATACCAACAAAAAAGGGGGCGCCCCTAGCTTGGGCCCTTCTTGGGCCAAGTTGGCTCAAGTCCAACTAAGGCCATTCACAAGCCCATTCCACTCCAACCTAGATGGCCCATGTGGAAGGGAAGCTTAATGGGGCCTTAAGTGGCTTAAGATCCAATATGAAGCTTAATGAAGCCTCATAGCCCAATATGACAATCAACCCTTTAATGGACTCTAAAAGACTTACCCAATTGGCTTATTAAATGCCTTACAATGAGCCCAATATGAAAAACCCAAGTAGAATGTTCATTACAAGCCCAATCTCAATGCAAAAAGAGTCCAAATTGAAGCCACATTGTCCCTAATTTGAAGAGAAGCCGAAGTAGTCCACTTGGTGCTCCGCGTATGGCACCGTCGGTTCGCCGACGTGTCACTGATCACCCTGGTGTCCGCACCAAGGCCTCTCCCCTGGAGGATGAGGAGAGATCCCCTTTCTCCGAGTATATTTTGAAGGCAGAGGTGTCTCCCAGAACCTCCATCTCAACCTTCAAGCTCTACGACGACCAGGGCGACCCAGCCGATCACTACGACAGCTTCGACGCTCTGATGACCCTACACGGAGCGTCCAACGCCATCAAATGCCGAGCCTTCATGACCACCCTGGTCCAAGGCGCTCAAGCTTGGTTTCGGGCTCTCGCTCCCAGATCCATCCAAGATTTCAAGCAGTTTGGCCGAATCTTCAAAGAGACTTTCGTCGGAAGTGCCCCCCCAAGGTCGGTAGCGGGGCTCCTGGCCCTTAAACAGGCGCAAGGGGAGAGACTCTCGGCTTATATTCACCGATTCAAGTCAGAAGCCCTGAGAATCCCCCGCCTAGACGTGGCCTCAGCTATAACCGCACTGACTGGGGGAACCCGGGATGAGAATCTCCGTCGCGAGCTTGTCCTCCACCCTCCCTCGACCCTTGCCGAGCTAGTGACTCTGGCGTTGCGCCATGCCGAGTGCGAAGAAGTACTCAGCGCATGCCGAGATGCAACCAGCTCGGGTCGGGAGGGGGACAAGAAACAGGCTTCCGAGCCAAGCTCAGGTTCGGGAAAAAGGCAGAACCGGGACGGGGAATGCAAGGAACCTTCACGGAAGTATTAGCGGTACACCCCACTAGCCGCACCGGTCTATGAGATCTATGAAGACATCAAAGACTCGGGTCTCCTCCACCAACCCGAGCCAATGAGGTCAAAGAACCGTAATTGTAGCAAGCACTGCTTGTTCCACAGTGATCACGGACACCATACAGGCGACTGCCACCAGCTCCAGGTGTTGAGTAGTGGTCAGCGGATCTAGAGAGGAGGGGTGAATAGATCTGCCCCTCTTTTCGCAATGCAACCCTCTATATAGCTAGATAATGATAATAGCAGTGGAATATAACTAGCTAAACGAAGAACACAGTGATTTACTTAGCAAGATGATTAAGCAATGTAGATATAGAACCTAAGCATGCATCTAACACAAAGCAATCGCACAAGCAAATCACAACACACAATATTTTAAGGTGGTTCGGACTGAATCCCCAGTCCTACGTCCACCCCTCACCAAATCCGATGAGGCTCCACTAATGCCACGCACTGAACCGCAAATTGGAAAGACCTCCGATTGCCTTCCTACTAACCACCGGTAGGGATGTCAATACTGCAGATCGGACAACTTCCGATTGCCTTCCTACTAACTTCCGGTAGGGACGATCGTCAGTTCCAAATGTTTGAATGAAATGGAAAATGAATAAGATATGAAAACACTCAAACAAGATATGAAATATGCTCAAAGAGAAAGGATCTTGTCTGAGATTACTGGGGCTTGAATCTTCTTTTGAAGTAGCATGAATCACTTGGAGATTTGATGAAGAGCTTCTTCCCGGAGTACTGTTCACAGCTACAGTACTTCGAACTCCTCTCCCTTGAACACACCTTTGCAGCCTCCTTTGATCTCCCTTATTAGCCTTTCTTGCTTCTTCTCTTCCTTGAAGGTTGCTGGATTGAGATATGAACTTGAATCACCTTGAGTTGATGGAGAGGGTGTTGGATGTAGCTTTGATCTTCCTTTTGATCTTCTTGAGTTGATGAAGAAGAGGAAGGATGCAGTTTAGATCACCCTTGATAGCCTTGATTGCTTCTTCTTCCTTGGAGGTTTAGATGGCTTCAGATCTGGACTTGAATCACCTTGGATGGATGAAGAACTTCCTCCCGAAACACTGTTCACGGAGGTGCTATAGTACCTCGAAAATGGCCTCCCTTGATCTCCCTTGAAGCCTTGAAGCATTAGGGTTTCTAACCCCTCAAGTGTTGGTTTTATAGACCTTGAATGGTCCATAGACACCCTCCAGACCAGATCCATAAATCATGGAAGATTAGGTAAGGTTTGATTAAACAAATCCATGGAAAGGGGCTGGCCACGAGGTGGAATTCGAAGTCAAACATGGCTGCATCGGGGCTGGCGGTCGACCGGAATTCATGGGGCGGTCGACCGGAATCTGTAAAATCTCCAACTTGTCGGTTCTGGGAGAACCGGTCGACCGGAAAAGTAGGGGCGGTCGACCGAAATCTGTAATTCCTAGAGTGTTTCGTTTCTGGAAGAACCGGTCGACTGGAAAGGCAGGGGCGGTCGACCGAAACCTGTAAAACATGGAATTCTTAGGCTCTGGCAAATCTGGTCGACCGGCCAAGGTGTGTAGGTCGACCGGAAACACCTATACATGTAAAAATGAAGTGTTAGACCAATGAAACATGTTCATAAGTCAAGATATTCATGTCCTCATCAATTTCATGTATTTTGGGATTGAAACCAACTTAGAATATGCTTTGAGCATTTCTAAATTTTGTTCCGGGGGCTCCGCCCCCGGAAACCCTTCAAGGGGCGCTGCCCCCTTGACCCCCGCGACCTGACCGGGCAGGGCGATCCCCGCGACCTGACCACGCAGGTCGATCCGCGTGCGAGGGCGCAACATTGAGCTTTCACCTTTGCCATTTCCACTGAATTCCTTCGTATCTGTCATGAACAAAACATCGCGTGTGTCAGTCACATGAGAGTGGAAAGTATCAATGACTAATAGTGTTTAGCCATTATCAAAACCAAGAATACCACAGAACTCATATGACCATAGGATGACCCAAGTGACCACAGGATGACTCAAATGACCATAGGGACACAACACCAGGACGAGATCGAGCGCCTCATCCGTCAGGGGGCACCTAGCTCGGTTCGTAGCCAAGCGCAAGGAAGACCGAGGCGCCCCAGAGGAGATTGACAATGCCCCCCGAGGGGTCCACATCAACGTCATCTCCGGCGGAGCAGCGTCAGGAGGCGACGCAGCCGAGGAAGGAAGCGGCATGCCGAGCGGGCGAGCCGAGCCATAAAGTCTCCAAAGGCCCCGCCGAGTGAGCCCCATGTCATAGTCTTCTCAGACCAAGACCTATAAGGGCGGAGCACCCCGCATGACGACGCCCTCGTAATTTCGGCTACAATAAACCATTGTAACGTAGAGGAGACTGTAATGCACAAGCTCAGCCTTGACCCTACTGTGAAGCCCGTACAACAACGCAGAAGGAAGCATGCACCAGAGAAGTAGGCGATCATCAAGGCGCAAGTCACCAAGGGACAAGAGACCGGCCTTTTTAGACCGGTCCTGTACCCGACATGGCTAGCCAACGTCGTCCTGGTACCAAAAACTTCGGGCAAGTGGCAGATGTGCGTGGATTTCACCGACCTGAATAAGGCCACCCCTAAGGACTGTTATCTGTTGCCGAGCATCGACCAATTGGTTGACTCAACCTCGGGCAATGAGATACTCAACTTCCTAGATGCCTATTTGGGTTACCATCAGATCAGAATGGATCCAGAAGATATCGAGAAGACCGCCTTCATCACCGACTACGACGTGTACTGCTACACTCGGATGCCTTTCGGGTTGAAGAACACTGGAGCCACGTACCAAAGGCTGATCAATCACATGTTTGAAGGACAGCTAGGTCGGAACGTCGAGGCCTACATTGACGACATGCTCGTCAAGACCCCCAAGGCCGAAGACCACTTCACCAACCTCGCTGAGACCTTCCACACCCTCCTAAGGTACAACATGAAGCTCAATCCTGCCATGTGTGCCTTCGGAGTGAGATCCGGAAAGTTCCTGGGTTTCCTAGTCACTCAGCGTGGGATCGAGGCCAACCTAGACAAAGTCCAGGCCATCCTGGACATGCGCCCGCCCACCTGCATCAAGGACGTCCAGCACCTAACTGGGCGCGTCGCCGCTCTCAGCCGGTTCTTGTCCCGTGCGACCGAACGATGCTTGCCCTTCTTCAAGCTGTTGAGGGGGCCCAAATTGGCATCTGCTACGTTCGCATGGGATAAGGAATGCCAGAGTGCGTTCGCCGAGATCAAGGAGTTCTTGGACTCACCCCCGGTGCTCTCGAAGCCCGTTCCGGGTGAAGTCTTGCTGCTCTATCTCTCGGCAACGCCATCTACGGTTAGCTCGGTCCTAGTCAGAAATGACTCGGGGGTCGAGAGGCCGGTCTACTACACCAGCAAGGTGTTCAACGAGGCTGAAAGGAGGTACCCCGCAACCGAGAAACTCGTGCTAGTGTTGGTCACCTCCGCCAAGCGCCTCCGGCTCTATTTCCAGGGTCACCCCACACCATGCTAACCGGCGAACCATTGAAGAAGATCCTTGCCCACCCCGAAGCCTCGGGACGACTCGTCAAGTGGGCCATCATGCTTGGGGCCTACGATATATCCTATCGGCCGCGCTCCACTGTGAAAGGCCAAGCGCTCGCCGACTTCATCGCCGAAAGCACCATCCCGACTGAAGAAAGATCCCCATCCACGCCCGCACCTGGGAATTGTTCGTTGATGGGTCTTCCAACTCGGTCGGGAGTGGTGCCGGAATCCTTCTGAAGTCTCCCGAAGGAGCAAAACTGCAGTACGCCTTGAAGTTCAACTTTCAAGCATCCAACAACGCTTCCGAGTACGAGGCCCTTATCTCGGGAGCGCACATGGCCCGACGGTTGGGGGCTGAGCGAGTCAAAATCCACACTGACTCCCAGCTGGTCGCTAGCCAAGTCAATGGCGAGTACGAAGCTCGAGAGGCACCAATGATCAAATACCTCCAACTGGTCAGAGCCTTAGCCCAACAGTTCGCGAAATTCGAGGTATTCCGAATAGCTCGGGAGGCAAACTCCCGAGCGGACGCCCTCTCTCGTCTAGCCTCTTCTTTCGACCCCGAAGGTACCCGATCAGTCCTCCTTGAAGAGCTAGAGCACCCGAGCTTTGACTCGGAGCTCCTTGCTGTTGACTCGGCCATTCCGAGCGACTGGCGCACCCCCTATCTGTCATAGCTCCGGGACTCTCAAGAGCCTTCCCACCCTCAAGAGGCCCGCAGATTGAAGTACCAAGCCCGGCGCTTCATCATTCTGGACGACACTCTCTACCGGAGATCTTTCTCCGGTCCTCTCCTGAAGTGTCTCGGCCCCGACGAAGCCACTCGAGCTATCCAAGAGATTCATGAAGGCCTGTGCGGAGCGCATTCAGGGGGAAGGTCACTCACCCGGATCCTGCTACGGCAGGGTTACTGGTGGCCCACTCTACAGTGCCACTGCATGGCCTACGTGCAACAGGCGATCGATGCCAGCGATTCGACCACTTAGTCCATCGGCCGGCAACGGAGCTCGTCACCCTGACCGAGCCGTATCCCTTCGCTCGGTGGGGGATCGACATTCTTGGGCCGTTCCCCACGACTCAGGCCCAGAAGAAGTTTATCATCATCGCCATCGACTACTTTACTAAGTGGATCGAGGCCGAAGCCACGGCAAGGATCGCCGAGACAGTCGTTTGGAGTTTCGTCTGGAAGTCGATCATTTGTCCTTACGGCATCCCCCGGGTGATAGTGAGCGATAACAGTCGACAATTTGACTCTCGTTATTTTCGAGACAGATGTGCCGACCTAGGTATTCGCAACCACTTCACCTCGGTCGCCCACCCTTAGGCCAACGGGCTGGTCGAGAATGCCAACAAGACTATCTTAAAAGGCATAAAGACCAGACTCAGTAAGGCCAAGGGCAGCTGGATCGAGGAACTGCCTAGCGTACTTTGGTCACATAGAATGACTCCCAGAACGGCAACCGATGAAAGTCCTTTCCAGTTGGTATATGGCGCCGAGGCCGTAATTCCGTTGGAGATCGCCAATCCCTCCCTCCGAGTCATCTGCTTCTCGCCCGAGGTAAACGAGCAAAAATTGCTCGAGAACCTCGACCTAGCGGATAAACTCCGAGAGATTGCCAGCATCCGAGCGACGGAATACCAACGCCGCCTCGCTTGATACTACAACGCCAAAGTCTGAGATAGGCACTCCCAACTGGGAGACTTCGTCCTTAGGAAAGCCGAAGCCTCTCGACCACTAGAGGCGGCGGGCAAGCTATCCCCTAACTAAGAAGGCCCCTACCGAGTCGTCGAGACGCTCGGGAAAGGAGCATACCGGCTATCTACAATGGAAGGGGAACCCATCCCTCGGACATGGAACGCAGCCACACTATGCAAGTTCTACTTTTGAAATCATGCAAACAATTTGAGCGAAATAAAATTCCTTTTCATTCAAACGATTGTTGGTACATCAGAAAGGCCAAAGCCAATACACTGCATAACAAAAAAAATCCATCTGGCGCCACTGCAAGAGGCCATCGCTCGGCCGACTCGGTTTGATCTCCTTGCGTCTAGCCACTGACTCTGCCTCGCGTAGAAACTGGCTCGGATAAAAGGTGGTTGATCCAGTTGGCTCGGGTGGCCCATGACAAAGGTGACAGAGGGACTGCGGAGGAGAAGGCTACCTTCCAAGTTGACAGAGGCTAGGGAGAGGGAACGCCTATGAAGGCCTCCTCTCTTCCAACCTGCCAATTCTTTGGAACGTACAGAGAGCAAGTAGCCTCCGCAGAGTGAAAGAAATGACGGGGGGAGAGCACAAGAGGAGAAAAGAGAAAAAGAAGTCCAGCATAGCTGGACGAGGAGGCAGGGGAAGGCCCGGAAAGGAGGGAGCTTAATTTGCTTCTCCCCCCATCCCTGAAGCGAGCAGAGAGGGCTGGGCGGCGGAGATGCCGAATGCCCCCATCCGTTTTCCATCTCGCCCCCCTCCGGGAAGCCTCGTCGGAACTGATAGGGGAAACGAGGTGATTTTTCCGTCAAAATCCTCTCCAGATCCGCGCGACGACCATCAGACCTGCTTCAAACCCGCGCGACGACCGTCAGACCTACTCAAAACCTGAAGCGGCAAAAACCCGCCGCCCTCCATCATCGGCAGCATCATCTTCCGAAGGATCTTCCATGCTCTGAATGCAAAAGGATCAGCGCTACGAGAAATGGAGAGAGGAAAGACCGTCCTAGAAAACCCTAAAGCGATGTGGATGGAGAGACGCCCCTAAGTCCCTTATAAAGGTGAGGGGAGGCTGCTTGCCTTAAAAGACTCTCTCCTCAAAAACACGCCGAAAGGATTTCCCCTTTATGACTGGTCACCTCAAACTCCTCGTTTCCGCCCCCAGCGGGACACACGAAGCGGCCAAGCATTCAAGGCGTGATCAAACAGAAAGGCACCCTGCCAGACGCCTGCCCAACCATCGCGCGAGATCTGCGTAGTAAATATTGGTCATTTCCAACTACTACAGATACGCTGATCAAATCACGGCAAGTAAAGCAAGCAACAAGCAAAGTTTTTTCTATTGCCTTACATAGAGAAGAGTCCTTTTTTGCTCAAAAAAAAAGAGAAAAGGACAAACAAGGGGAGAAGACATAGCAGGTCGATACATCAGGCCTCCGGCCCATCTAGCGGCTCGGAAGCAGAAGGCACGGACAGTCTGCCCCCGGTACCCTCGGTGACGGCCGACCCAGGCACTGCCCCCGCCTGTGCGGGAACTGTCGCGGTCGCGAGCCCTCCCGAGGCCTCCGGAGCTGGCGACCCCTCATGAGAAGAGACCTCCGGGTCTTCTTCGCCCGACGCTGAAGTAGCAGAACTGGAGGATGAGGCATCCGAGTAATAACGTTGACTGGACGGGAAGTAGAGCCTGGAGTCGTGCTCTTCAGCATAGGTCACCGCTCGGCGATAGCCCTGCTTAAAGCCCTTGCGGGCGCCTCGGCGGAGAGCCAACTCGTAGTAGGGAAGGGCAGCCTCCTTCAGGTTGACTCGGTAGGCCTCCGAGCATTTATACTGCTCGACCGCCTCTGCCTCGGCCAACCCTGCCCTCCCTACGAGTTCGGCCATCTTCCGCTCTGCCTCGGCTTGCCTCCTCCCGACCTCGGCCGCCAGCTCCTCAGCCTCGACTGCCCGCCTTTCTGCCTCGACCCGATAAGCCTCGGCCTCCAACCGGTGACGCTCTGCTTCCTCCGCTCGGGGCGCTAGGTTGACGCGCTCGGTTTCCCAACGGCCTTCTAGCTCGACGCGGACAAGGCGCTCCTCCTCAAGGAGCCTATTCTTCCTCTCAAGCGACTCCCGAGCCTTGGCCAGTTCCCCAGTCAGTGCTCGGCCTTCCAGCTGGCTTGACCATAGCAACTCCCTGGTCGCGGAGAACTCCCGCCGAAGCCCCTCGTTCTCATCGGTGAGCCAGACCAGCTTCCTCTCGTCCCCGCCGAGGGTCCAAGCAAGCTGTGACCTCTCTGACTCTAACCGATCTTAAGTCTCC
This sequence comes from Amorphophallus konjac, assembly GCA_022559845.1. NCBI lineage: Eukaryota > Viridiplantae > Streptophyta > Magnoliopsida > Alismatales > Araceae > Amorphophallus > Amorphophallus konjac. Next base: position 39,726,809 of record CM040123.1, read on the forward strand.
GCCATCGTGGCCCCCATCTGAGCCATGACCAGGCCGCCCTCCATAATGACGTTGAGGACCCCGGCCGGGGAATGACGCGCGCTTCCCCCCTTCACCCTCGCCGCAACACCGCTGCACATCTCGTACAAGGTGTGTGACACGCCGAGCCGCTCCAGCGCCACCGGCATGGGAACCTTCCCGGCGCCGGGTGCCCCGCCAGCCAGCCTGGATCGAACCTCAACTGCTCTTGGCACCATGGTCGATTGGGGCGGCGACGCCTCCGCAGGCGAACCCCCAGCCTCGGCCGTCCCGGCTCGCGCGTCACCGCCCGAGGCATCGCCCACCTCGACCGACGCCCCAGCCTCGGCCGCGGTTGCTTCAACTTCGGCCCCCTCTATTCCCACCGAGGGGAGAGCTGACTCATCATCGTCACCCTCCGAGGCGCCCCTGGTCTCCTCGGCCTCCTCTCGCTCGGCAGATAGGAGAGCTGGCTGGATAGGGTTGGCCCTATCTTGCCCCGGAGAGGGGAGCGCCGCCGAGCCAGAATCGCCCCCAGCGGTGGGGATGACCCCAGCCTTCTTGGCCTTAGCGGCGGCCCACAACATACCCGCGACGGGGTCCTTGAGCTTCGCCCCGCGCGGCTGAGAAGTCCCCTCGGAGACCGCCCCCTTGCCCTTATCCCGAGCTTTGGAACGACCCTCTGTAGCTGCCGGTTCTCCGTCAACCAAGTCATCGCCAAGATCGACCACCTTAGCGGCCTCCCTCAGAGGCTCCCGCCTGTTATCTGCACAAAAGAAGAAGATGGTCAGAAGCGCAAAAGTAGCCCCGGCACCCGAAGAAGAGTCAAGTTTGTGGCGCGCGAACCTGATGGGAGCAGCCGTGTGAGGAGACATCGCTCCACATTCTCCGGAGTGACCAGCTCCTCCGTTGATCGGCGATGCTTCAACAAAATGGCTGCGTACTCCTCCACCTGTGGAGGGAACTCGTCCTACCGGGGGGGGGGGGGAATATTCGGGTGGAAGTTCGGAATCACCGGGCACTCCCAGGATACCCCCACCAATTACGTCTTCACCCAAAAGAATTGGGTTTTCCATCCCTTGTGAGAAGAATCCTTCGCCACCAGCGAAATGCAGCTCATATTCCTCCTCGCCTGGATGAAATAGAAACCCTTTCCGGCCGACGGATGTGCTTTCAACTCAAAGAAATAGTGGAAGAGGTCCAGGGAAGGGGGGACCCTGCACTGACGGCAGAGGATGCGGAAGGCGGAGAGGAGAAGATATGAATTGGCCACCAGCTGGACTGGCGCCAACGAAAAAAAATTAAGGAGCGTGAGGACGAAGGGCTCGAAAGGGAGACAGAACCCACTCTTCCACGCCAAGAGAAAGAAGCAGAAGTGGCCCGTACGAGAGTCCAAGCTCATGTCGTGCAGGGCGGCGGCAACGAAACAGTATTTTTAGGGGAGATGGAGCTGGTGCTCTAACCTCCTCACATCGGCCTCCCTTAGCTCGCTACAGTTGGGGACCGGCGCCTTCGCCACGGGCTCATCGCTCCACTCCCCCAAATGCTGGTCAGCCTTGGATTCTGAGTAAGAGCTCGACGAAAAGCACTCTTGCAACCCCGAAGACTCTGGGGAAGAGGGAGCTGCCGGATGGCCTCCGCCGTCGCCTCGGCCAACTCTGCGAACGCCGCCGCAAGTTTTTGCTCTTCCGTCGTGCCCTCACGACGCATCAAGGAGCTTATAAATTCGAAGGGAGGCTAGACCCTAAAAACGGAGGAAGACTGGAATGTCGAAGAGCGCCCAAATGCCTATATCCCCTCACGGGAGGCGGCGCACTGTTCCGACCTCCGAGAAAAGGGGGCCCCTTCATTTCAAATCCGTTAGGATTACCATCATTACGGGCCTTGGTGACCACGACACGTGGCTTACTCACACCATCAGATCTCCACCCACCTGAGCCACGTTGGTCCTAAACCCTCGAACATCTACTCTTCCGAGCCTTCCCTGGCTCGGGAGTAGGAGGGGGACAAGTGGAGAGGGGGACTTCTGCAGCCCAGACAAAGAGCAGCCGAACTAGGCCCATCAGGACAAAAGAAGGCCAGACTCGCCTGAGTGATAGCCCACATGGCCCACTCCGGACTAAAAGCCCAATAAAAGATCGCTCGGGGACCCAACCTTCCTAGGCGGCCCTCAGACTCGGAAGGCCCGAGCGACGGTCAGGTCGTCAGAATGATCTACGCCCGATCTATCCTCAGCCAGGATATGGGGAGGCGCACACGATCGTTCTGACCCATCTCCATCCGAGCTAGGCCCATCGCCCGGATACGGCTGGCCCCCCTTAAGTTCGAAACGGTCGACCGTCGAATGCTCATCCATGCAGCCGTTAAGAGTCCTCTGTGAGCAAGAATTCATAAGGGTGAGGGACTCCAGCTCCCCAAGGTGATAACGCTCCCACGATGAGGCAATAAAAGTCACGTTGAGGACGTAACTCCCACCTGAAACCCCTCGACTTACAGGACTCCAGAAGGCGGCATACTATTTAAACCAGGGATACCCTCCGGTGAAAGGTAAGGGCAACCACACGCTCAAAACTCTTGAGCAGGAACCACTTCACCCTTCTGGTGGAGAGGGATCTCGCGCAGAAGCTACTTCCTCCCTATATTACTCCCACCATAGCTTTACTGACTTAAGCATCGGAGGGTTTTTCCCCAGGGACTCATCCCTGGGCCCCCTGATCCGTTTCCCTTTCTTGCAGTTCACAATCTGGTGATCTTTTGCCCGCTCAGGATCCGCGTGAGATCACGCCTCTTCAACTGCTTATGTAGACCTATGAATGGAGTGATTTGTGTCCCTGTTGCTCATTTGTCCTCTTGTGCGTTCCTTCCTTCCTACGCTTCTTCTCTTTTACCGTTCCTATGTGACGCGCTCGACAAGGCCTAGCCGTGAAACAGAGACTCTTGTTTTGCCATGCCCCTCTTTCCATGAGAATCTGCCATCGAAGTCAACAACGACGGCCTTCGCCTATTACCTTTTGCATCCCTTCAGACTCGATGGGTCATTTCTGAGTCGTCGTGTCGCACCACTCAATCGGCTTCCCTGTGCGAGTGGCGAAGTGACACATGGGACCGCAAGGAAGGTGCCCTAGCATGAGGGGGGGTTATTGATGGAGGCAGTCATGGCTCGCACTTCTCACATTTCTATAAATACCGTCCTTGTTCGTCTCCCCAGGGACATCGAACACCATCTGGAAGACTAGGGGATTCCACAGCACGGAAGAGCTTAGAGTTCTAAGACTTGGGATGGAGGCCGAATCTTCCCACTCTTCGAAGAGAAGTAGGTCCAGTGGTAGCAGCTCTCGGAGACTCTCAGAGCTTGAAGGGCACCTCAATGAAAGGACCCAATCACAACTTGTAAGCTGAGCTTGCTCGTCTCTTCTTCCAGTCTTTCTTCCTCCCTTCTAACAAAACACTTCCTCGTATATGCGCAGGGTGTGATGAAATCACACATTCCATGGGAGTTGGTAGTGGCCGCATACCGGGGTCTCTCGGATTTTCAGAAGGCCGGGCTAGACGTGATGGGGCTTGGAGTCTTTCTTCGGATCGAACCAATCAGGCTCGACCTTGCCCTCGTCCAAGCATTGCGTGAAAGGTGGGATCCGATGAGCCGTGCTTTCTTGATGCCTTGGGGGCACATGGTGCCCAGCCTGGAAGATGTGGTCCGAATTACGGGCCTGAAAGTGGATGGCGAGGCACTGACCGGTATCACGTATTCCGACTATAGAGAGGCTGCCCAGAGGTTACTAGGGGTGGACCTAGATGATCGCAAGAACAGGTCCATAGCCAAGACGCCTATCATGGAGACACTGGGGCTTACTGATGTTCATCCTCGTTATGACGAGTCCTCAGAAGAGTTCATGGAGAGGACTGAAAGGGGATGCCGCGCTGTCTACTGCGTAGATGCGAGTAATTGGGAGAGGGCCAACATGGATTTGAGGAGATTCCTCTTCTTCATGTTGGGGAAATTGTTGCTGGGCTCGAAAGGAGACAGCATTCATTGCCGCTTCTTAGAATTCCTGGTGGACCCTGAGAAAGTGGGACGATACGCCTGGGGAGCGGCCATACTGGCGCATCTATTTACGGGTCTGTCTGAAAGAGCAGATCGAGAGATAACAGTGAGTGGTTTCACGCCGTTCATCCAGGTACCCGGCTTCTCTCTTAGCTTCAACTGTATCTCTTTCTTTCTTTCTTTCTTTCTTTTGATGATGTTCCTAACACATGACAAGGCAGTGGTGGAGCTATTATTATCTTCCAATGGGAAAGGCCCATCATTGGCGCCCGATGGCGGTGCCGTTAGCGAGGCGGTGGCAGCCCATCATGAGCCCGGCCCCTATGTCCTACCTGCTGATGGTGATGAGACGCGAGTTGCAAGAGTTCCCTGCAGTAATGGTGGTTATCAATCGCCATCCATTTTATTTTTGTGTTGTTTTGTCCTTCTCGTAAATAGAAAGATTTGCCTGACTTAGGTGATCTGGAGGCCTTATGCGGGCATGACCGACGCCGATCAGCCCTGGGTCATAATGAGCCGTGCCCGATTCGGACGTGACCTCTGGATGAACTGTTTGAACAAAATCGAGCCACTTCAGTTACGATTAGCCATGAGGACTCTAGGGCTTGCCCAAGAATGGGTGGACATGACTACCACACCACGTGTCGGGAGGAAGACGCGTGGGCCGACGACCTCCGTTGATTGGAGAGTGCGGTTCCCTGAGCAATACGAGGACTGGAGACGGGGTGGCACTCCCGTGGAGTCACATGCTCAAGACAGCAAGGATTATCTGCGCCTCTATAAGGCGATGTATGCAGAGCGACTCCATCCTGAAGGGACCGTGGAGGTGAACAACACATTCTTTTTTTATTTTATTTTTTTATTTTTTTATTTTTTATGTTAACTTATGTCCTGGCCACAGGGATGTTCGCGACACTATGATAGCGAACCTGCAAGCTCACCTGGTAGGCACGGAGCGGCAGTTACATGATACTCGCGCCGCCTTGAGTTCTTCGGTAAGCCTACATATACACGATCATAGACCAAGATTTCTGGCATTAGGTCCTCGGTGTCACCTTATGTGTATTGCAGCGCACCCAGCTTGATGCGGCTTCCTCAGCAATGAGGGCGGATGGTGTCTCTTCTAGTTTGTGGATCCCTACTTCCGAACTTGATTTGCTTCATGAGCAGCTTGCTCATACTACGCAGCAAGCCGCGGAGGCAGAAGGGATGCTTTCCACACAGGTGAGAGTCTCACCATTGAATTTCACTTATTCATGCCTCCATATATCTGAGATGATGGTTATGGCAGACGAAAGAGGTGCAAGATGCACTTGCTAGCACCGCGCAAGGGGAAGCCAGAATAGCGGAACTGGAGGAAGAGTTGCGGCATCGTTCAGACGATAGCTCTTCTCGGGACGCCGTGGAGCTGAGGATCACCCTTCAGCTGGAAAGGGAGGACCGAGAGAGAGAACGTGCGGAAAGGGAAAGAGACACCGAAAGATGGAGAGCCGACAGATTGGCTGAGAGGGAGGAGCGTAGGGCCATGGAGGCCCAACTGTTTGAATTCCAGACCAGCCTTGGTCTTGCTGAACAATGGCTAAGAGATGGCGAAGAGCGCTACCGAAGAGCACGAGAGCGTGGCTTTCGTGTTAGTAGTTTATTTGCTGCCCCTGTCGATCGACGGGGAGCGGAGACGGGAAGAGGGGTACAGAGCAGTAGAGGCACCGCCTCGCATGTTTTAGCAACACCCTCCAGGGTTCTTCGCCTGGAGAGTGGAGAAAGGGGTAACACTGAGAGAGCGGACGGGACTTAATGTACGATTTCTAGAAGGAAATAAAGGAAGGAATGTTCACTTTCACGTCTTCTGCCTTCATTCCTATTTTTTGATCCTGTACACATTGCTCAATGAAACAAGTCAGTTTTTCCGTTTGGACTTGGCCCCTTGCTCAAGAGTGGGTGATTGTTTTGAGACTAGCCTTGATAACGAGTCAAGGGGCCAAGCCTTTATTAATTAAGGCAAGAGCAAAGATGATGAATGCAACATACGGGCACACAAATGGGAACAGAACGTAAAAATTTAGCACACAAATGAGATCATACGGATGCATTTTTTTGTGTTGTTTGTTTATGCCTTTTTTTGAAAACCTTTTTTGTTTGTTTGTTTGTTTTTTTTTTTTTGAAAATTTTTTTTATTATTTTTTTGAAAGACACTTGTTATTACAATCGGCATGGTTCTCGGATCATGGGTGTTTAAATCGTTCTTAAGTAGCGTAAAGCAGGGTTAACGTTCCCCAAGGGAATCCCCGCTTGGACTTACTCGACGGAGCCCTCCGGGGGGCCTCTTAATCACAAACATTACCATTTTTGTACATTTTTGTAACTAATGCCTGGCAACCATCCTTATGGCACCTGACCTATATGAAGACAGGGTTTCTTACTAACCTCCCAGGTATCTTGTGCGCACATCTAGATTGATTTGTTCTCCTAGACTCCTCAAGTGATAATCCTGCCGGTTAAGACTTAACCTGATGATAAAACCGTCATGCCATGCTTAGGCTCCCAGTTGCTTCCGACCACAAGGAGACACCGAAAGAGTGTTCAGGGTAAAGGATTTGCCCGACCCGGGTCTATTTCCTCACAACTCTAGATGATATAAGATGGAACACCTTGGAACCCTAACGGTCAACCGCGCGACGCTGACCCGGAATCAGACGCCGTCGCACATATTGGTGACACGCTTGCATTGACCTAAGCCCGAGGTTGAAGTAAGAAGCCATTAAAGTGGTAAATAGAGATCTTGACCGGCCAGAAACACCGAGACTCCTTCGCAGTGACGGCTTTTGCTCTTCGAAGTAGACAAATATGTGTGTTTTGCAAAAAATAGGGTCGTTTGCCTTAGTGGGGCGGGCCTTTCGGGCATTCCATTGAGCTTTCATCTTTGAGGGGAGAAAGAAGAGTAAGGTGGGGTAAACCTTTCGAGAGGACCGGCAAAACCGTTAACCTCACGAGCTAACTGGGACCTACTCGACCTTTCCCTTTTGAGCGACTTCGGACCCATCCTCGAACAGACTTACGTTGCCCCTTTATAGAATTTCCTTTGTTTGGGGGGGTTTCGTTTGTCGAAATCAGGCACGGTCACGACCAGGCTTTTGACTTTGATTTTTCTCTTCCCCCCCCCTTTTTTTTGAGGGAGGTATGAGAATTTGATATGTGGGAATTCCTTTTGTATGCCTGCGGGGACACTGCCCTCTTCTCGTGCTCTGACTCGGGTTCGAGGAGATGAATCCTACTCTCGCCTTCGGGGTATTACGTTTCGGTTCCCTTATGCTCAGCGTTTTAAGGGCGCCGGCTGTCTCATTGGGTCGAGAAAGGAGAGAACAAAGATTACAACTTTCTTGGAGACCTTCGAGCACAGCCCCATGATGAGCAAAACTACCAATTTTCTAGCTAAAACGGCCGCGTGTGTGAGTTGCCTTCTTTTAATGGGCATAATCCGACACGACCGGACATGAGTCTCCACGGTTCTGGCAGACCAAGACCCGAGACCTACGACCTCAATGGGTCCTATCTTAATATGAAGGATAGATGCAAAGACCTGACCGCATGATAGACACCAGGCATCAGTTCTTTTTTTCTCTTTTTTCTCTTTTCTCTCTTTTTTTATCCTTTTTTTTCTTCTTTTTTTTCATTTTTCGTTTATTTTTTTTTCGAGGCTCTCCTCAGGTTTCGTTCCATTCGATCCCGAAAGCGAGGTGTGGGAGTATGCGCAGGTTAACCCTGAGTTAGACTACAAAGACCGAAGAGTGAATTCCAGCTCGATGGTCCTCGTACCATGCCAGTTGTTACGGTTATCTAAGGGTAGTATTTCTTAAGATAAAGCCCATTCCAAGGGTGCGATAACTCGGTCCCTTCGGCATTGACTAGCTTGTAGGCGTTACCGGGGTACACGGCTTGGATCACATATGGCCCTTCCCAATTGGGTTGGATCTTAGAACGCGGCCCTCCAGGTTTGACAAAAATTATTTTGACAACCATCTCACTGATTTTGAATTTTCTCTCAACGACTTTCTTTTGGTAAAAGCGAGCGAGTCTATTTTGATAAACACGTGCATGCTTGGCAGCAGCTAGCCGCTTCCCGTCTAAGAGTTCCAATTGGGCAAGGAGTGAATTACGACATTCGTGGGGGGAAATCCCTCATCCAATTGTACCCTAAGAGAAGGGATCAGAGTCTCGTACGGGACTACCGCTTCCATCCCATAAGTAAGGGCAAACGGAGTCTGCCCGGTGAGGGTACGGATTGAAGTGCGATAGGCCCATAGAGCTTCGATAAGCTTTTCTGGCCAGTCTGAAAACTTATTAGACTCGCAGGTTTTCTTTATGATTTTGATCAATGTTTTGTTGGTGGCCTCTGCTTGGCCATTACCTTGTGGGTAATAAGGTGATGAATGATGCAATGCGACTGCGTACCTTTTGCAGAGGTCTTGAAGATCCTGAGAAATGAACTGTGGCCCATTGTCGGTGACGATTGTGCTTGGGACGCCGAACCTGGTGAGGATGTTCTTCATGATGAACTTGCAGACTGTTGATGCCTTGATTTTCGCATAAGCTTCGGCTTCGGCCCATTTGGTGAAGTACTCCGTTGCAGTGAGGATGAAAGATTTCTGTTTGGTGAGGGAGTTAGGATCACCTAGGGGACCAATGATGTCGAATGCCCACATGGAGAAAGGCCATGGGGAGGATACTGGATGAAGTGAAGAAGATGGTGAATGAATTTTATCGGCGTGAAGCTGGCACTTGACACACCTACGGACATAAACAACACAATCCTCTTCCATAGTGGGCCAGTAAAAGCCTTGCCTAATGATCTTCTTAGCTAGTATTTGGCTATTTACATGGCCACCGCACACACCTGAGTGTGCTTCCTCTACACATTTCCAGACCTCGTCGTCATCAAGACGTCTTAATAGAACACCCGTAAGGCTTCTCCTGTACAGTAGACCTCCAACCAATGTGTATTTCTGGGTCACCCTTCTTATGGCTTTCTTATCTTCTGTCGTGGCTCCTTCAGGGTAAGACTGATCTTTACAGTATTTGACAATTTCATAGAACCATGGTTTCTCCTCATCAGCCATTTCTTCTTCGACTTTTGCCAACATGATCTCCCTTTTCTCGAGAATTTCTCCCTCCTGGACCTTCCGTAAGACTCTTTCTTTGATTCTTAGGAGGTACGGGTCTTGAACGGCAGGGACAAGACGCTTGTAGTGGGTGATGGATTCAAAATATACACCTAGAGGGAATCTGAAAGATAAGGCAAAGGAGGCGAGGGCATCGGCCAGAATATTCTATTCGCGAGGGACATGGACAAAGATCAGCTTGGTGAACAATTTGGCATAGGCGGAGACCAACTCCTGATAAGGCTTGAGTTTAGGATCAAGGGTGCGATACTTGGTAAGCACCTGGCGGAGAACAAGTTGACTATCACCCACGACTCGTAATTCGGTGATATAGAAGGAATGGGCCAGTTCTAGACCAGCTAGAAGAGCCTCATACTCAGCAATGTTGTCGGTGACTGGAAATGCGAGGTGAAATGCCTCTCGGATGGTAACGCCTTCGGGCGTTAGAAGGACAACGCTAATACCCTTCCCTTGGGAATTCAGAGCTCCATCAAAATATAACGTCCACATTGGCTCATCGGATTGAGTGACAGACATTAGTTCCTCATCTGGAAACTCTGATTGGACAGGATCGAACTTGGGGAGAGGATGATGAGCGAGATGCTCGGCGATAGCATAGCCTTTAATTGCCTTTTGCTGAACGTAGGTGATGTCAAACTGAGATAGGAAACTCTGCCAGCGTGCTAACCAATCAGTAAGGATGGACTTCTCCAAAAGGAACTTGATAGGGTTCATGCGAGCAATCAAATGGACTTCATGAGCCAAAAAGTAATACTTTAATTTCTGTACTACCCAAACGAGGGCAGCACAGGTTTTCTCCATGGCGGTGTACTTCTACTCACAGGGGTTGAGGAGTTTGGACAGGTAGTAGGTTACCCGTTCCTTGCCTTCTTCATCGGCTTGTGCGAGGACGGCTCCCACGGAGTCATCCAAGACTGAGATGTAAAGGATCAGAGGTTTTTCTGGTTTGGGTGGAATGAGAACGGGTGGACTTGCCAGATATTCCTTCAACCCTTCAAAAGCTTTTTGACACTTAGAATCCCAGTGGAATTCTACTCCCGGCTTGGTCAACTCGTAGAAAGGCCTACACCTTTGTGAGTGCTGGGACACAAACCGACGAATGAATTGCAACCTCCCAATTAAACCTCGAACTTCCCTCAAATTTTTGGGAGGTGGCATATCCCTGATGGCCTTAGCTTTGTTGGGATCTATCTCGATCCCCCTTTTACTCACAATGAAACCCAGTAATTTGCCTGATGATACACCAAACACACACTTCTTCGGGTTCATTTTCAATTGGAACTCCCTTGATCTTTGCAACACCTTAGCCAAAACTTTCGGATGTTCCACCCTGGTTCTTGATTTCACCAATAAATCATCCACATACACCTCCAGATATATATGCATCATGTCATGAAATATGGCCATCATAGCTCTTTGGTAAGTAGCTCCATCATTCTTTAACCCAAACGGCATGACCACGTAACAATATGTCCCCCATGGTGTAGTGAATGACGTCTTCTCCTGATCCTCTTCTGCCAAACGAATTTGATTATATCCCAAAAATCCATCCATAAATGAGAGGGTTTCATAACCTGCTGTGTTATCGATTAACACATCAATGTGAGGCAAGGGAAAATCATCCTTTGGACACGCGCGGTTAAGGTCTTGGAAGTCGATGCAAATCTTGAATTTTCCATCCTTCTTTATGACCGGGACAATATTCGCCACCCACTGAGGATAGAGGACGACTCTAATGAACCTGACTTTGTGGAGTTTGTCGACCTCTTCTTTCATTTTTAAAGTCATCTGAAGGTGGAAACGCCTTAACCTTTGCTTTACCGAGGTGGACCCTGGTTTTAGAGTTAAGTGATGTTCAACCAAGGTGGAATCCAGACCCGGCATATCCTCGTAGCTCCATGCAAACATGTCCTTATACTCTTTAAGAACTTCGACCAATGCCTCTTTTTCAGAGGGTGATAGATTATCACTTATGAGGATGATCCTAGGGTCTTCCTCAGTTCCCAAGTTGACTTCCTTGGTGGACTCTTCTACGGTGGTTGACGGCTCGTCGAATCTCCTTATTCCACTAGCATATGCGCTAGCCGCATCCTTATATTCTTCATCCCCTTCTTCAATAGGGTATTCTTCATCGGTGATTTCATAAATCCCATATCCTTCATCAATCACACAATTGCCCTCACATTCTATCTCCGGTAGTTGGATGGGATTTTCTAGCAGCTGAGGGATGTCGAGAAGGGCCTGACACCTGGTGGCTAAATCCAGAAGGAACCGGCGAGGGATTTGCTTACCCTTGGATTTCTTTATGGATACTACCCTTGACTCATTATTCCTAAGTTGACTGAGTTGTCCTACGGATGAGGAAGAAGCTAAAGAAGATGCCGAAGAATGTACAGGGAAGGACCCCTCAGAGGAGGGGTAGAAAAGGTCGCTCATAGGACCTTGGATGGGTGGCCCGCAGGGCGGGACGCACTCGTGGGAGATGTAGGAGGTTTCCTCAACAATAATGTGTTGTTGAGGAGTTTGAAAATTGAAGTTTTTTTTTTGTTTTCATTTTTGATGACAAAACAATGAAAAGAAATCGGAGGAGAGAGAAAAATGGTTATGGCTAAAGGATTAGGAGGCTCGCAGAGCAGATCATGATTGAAAACCTGGCGCGGATTGAGAAACCCGCGCATGTATGTAAGTAAAGAAGGGGACCTGGGAAGATCATCAGATAACTGTCTGGCCCAGGAAGAAGACAGCAACAAAGGCTGTGACGAGTGAATGGAGAAGACGACGGCTAACGAGCCGTCGATGGCAATGTTGATGACGGATGAAGATCCGTTGGTGACAGGGTCCTTCTGGCGAGGACGAGGATAGTTTGGAACCTTGGCAATAATTGTGATATTCTCTGACATTTCGGAGATCAATGGCGGTCCTTCAAGCTGGGTGTGAGCGACGTCACGCGGTTCAGGGAAGAGCGGAGAAGGACGCGGAGCGCGTGCGGGCTCCTTCTTTTTTTTGTTTTGTTTGCTGCAACACAGAAATGAGAGGAAAGAGAGAAGGGGCCACCACGGGAGATTGCTCCGGCGGGGCGAGCGGGACAAGTGTGATATAGCAAAATATGGGGGTTAAACGGCCATAGCGGGAAGTGACTCGCCGCGGCCTCGGGGCGACGGGAATGGTGCAAAAATTAAATAACAAGAATTGAAACGGCCATTGGGGAAGTGACTCGCCGCGGCCTCGAGAATATGAGCAGATAATAAGATGACAGAATATGAAGAGAATACAAAGAGCGGGAATTTAAACGGCCATTGGGGAAGTGACTCGCCGCGGCCTCGATGATAAGAGCAGAATATAACAGAATATAAAGAGAATATAAGAACGGAAATTTAAACGGCCATTGGGGATGTGACTCGCCGCGGCCTCGATGATATAAGCAGAATATAACAAAACATAAAGAGATTATAGGAATAGAAATTTAAACGGCCATTGGGGAAGTGACTCGCCGCGGCCTCGATGACAAGATGTGATCGCCAGGGGCCAAAAGACCCCAAAATAAGAAAGTGATCGCGCCTACCTCGAGAGCGGGAGATGGCGGGTTGCTTCTTCCTCTCCCTTCGGCCGGCCGACGGGGAGGGCTTTCCTCAGTTACCCTTGCAAAACAGCGACAAACAAGTAACAAGTGGATTAGAAAAATGAAGGTGTAGTATTCAAATCCTTGCGATAAAAGTAACGAAATGATGGCAAGACACACACCTGGTTGGTGTTATCTTTTAAACCCCTCTCGGACTCGAGTGGGAGAAAAATGAGATGATGGATGCAAGAAGTATAAGAGAAGAGGCGCCCTTGTGAAGGGGGATAGAGGATGCAGTATGATGAATGTAAAGAACTATGAAGAAGAAGGGGAAGAAAATGCTTATTGGATGAGCCGAGGGTGAAATCCGGCGGAGCTCCGGCAGCGTGGGGACGACGTGGAAGCGCGGTGGATGAAGACGACCTTCCTCTCGCGAGCGTGAGCACCCGAGAAGCCGGCAGAACCTCCACCTACAAAAGAACCCACGGGTTAGAAAATGACTCCGTAGCCTCTGGGCTCCGGCAGCCTATCGGATCACTTCTTAGCTCCCTCTGAACTGAGGGGGTGGGGCTCTATTTATAGAGCTCCGGAGGGTGGAGGCGTCCAGGACCCTGGACACCTCCATCAGGGCCGAAATAATATTTTATTCTATTTTTATTGATTTTTTTTGGAATACTTTTGTGGAGGCGTCCAGGGCCCCGGACGCCTCAAGCAGGTCCACCGAAAACCGACGACGGCCGCACGCGGTTTGGCACAACGCGTGGTTTTGTGAGCAGTGCCTCGTGATTCAGAAATGGGCGCGTCCAGCTGACTGGACGTCTCTATAATTTGGATTTTTTCACACACGACAAACCGTCGTTCGGTGGCCGGCGCCCGTGAGGGAGTTAATGGAGGCGTCCAGGGGCCTGGACGCCTCCATAAATATATTATTTTATTTATGTTTTGTCTTTTTATACCAGGGCTGGCAATTTAATTTTTTTTATTTGTTTTTTATGGAGGCGTCCAGGGGCCTGGACGCCTCCATTAATATATATATATATTATTAATTATTATTTGTCTTTTTTATGCCAAGTGGCATTTTATAAATATTTATTATTATTAGTTTTTATGGAGGCGTCCAGGGGTCTGGACGCCTCCATTAAAATATATATATTTTTATTTATTTTTGGGCCCTGAGAAAAATAATAAAATAATTAAAAAGATGGGGGCGTCCAGGGGCATGGACGCCCCCATTAAGACCCACCCGGGTCCTCAAATCAGGCGTCGGCGACCGCCCGGTAGACCCCCCTTCTTGATTCCGGAACCTCCTGATGCGTCCGACTGGTGTTGATGCCGTCCGAATGCCGTGACGAGACGATTCCGGATGCCGAAAAAGGTAGAAGAAAACCCGAGAAAAGGAAGCACTCGAGTGATTCAAAATGCGTAAGCCGTTGCGGGGCGTTGTATAGTAATATGAGACTTTCTCAGGAGACGTCAGGAATGGCGTGTCTACAGCTGTCCCGCCTTGGCGTCTGCTTCGCAAGGGAGCGACACGTAGTGGAATGGTATCGAAGTGGAGTGGAGTGAAGTGGGAGCGGACTGATAAGTTGATGCCAAGGTGTGATGAGACACGCTTTTGACGTTACTGTTTGGAATTTTTCCTGGAGTTTCAATGAGGCGACCTTGAAGAAGGTCTTTCAAACATTGACGATTGCTTGGACGGAGATCAAATAAGGGAGGGTGAGATGTGCGCTCAGGCACGAAACAAAAGGAGACCAACTTCTGGTGTGGAAGTACCTGGGTCATAAACCGGAGGTTTCACCTTTGGGGAGCGGTTACCAGCCAATGTGGAAGTGCTGCGGCCAAGGTGGGTCAAAAAAGGTAAAGGAATATCTGAGGGTCTGTCCAAACAAGGGTCTCCTTTGGAAGAGCAGCGTCGGGGCTGTCTCAAGGAAACTCAGTATTTCATTCGGAGTGGAATATCTCATATTTGTGGGAATTGGAGCACAACGGCTTTTACAATCGAATCACTTGAATGATCTTTCGCAATAAATCAAAGTCCTATATGAATGCATGCTGGGTTCAAAGAAAAATTTAAAACAAACAAAAATAGAAAATAGCCAAGGATAATATTGTCAACTTGTGAAGAACGGGTCAGGATACCGACCCGGTGAGCTGATACTGGGCTGGGGCCCGTTTATCCGCGTACCAACTCACTGAATGGAACCGTCGTCCCTATTCTATCACAAATTGACGGCCTATCCGTACAACCCAAATTCTTCCGGGATCATCACCGTTTTTGTTGAAGGGGAACTCAGATCCCAGATTCGTTCGGGCCGCACGGGGCTCGGCATGTTCTAGTAGCGTACGTATCATATACTACGATGCATGACATGGTGGGACCAACCATTGAAAGGTGGGACAGGAGACTGGACAACGATGCCCGTTAGTAAAACCTGCACAGGCCAGCATGGATTAATAACATCAGAAAGTAGCAGATTTATAACAGAATCACACCACAATGGAAAGGAAATCTAGCCAAATTCCTGACACTGATTGCTGATGTGACATGTTCCGTCCTGTAGCGATCTTCCCTTCTTATAAGAACTCCCCTTAGGCTAGTTCATTCAAATGCACCAAGGTGGGTTTTGGAAGCTCAGGAGAGGAAAGAGAGGAGAATCTAGAGATTTCAGGATGGAAGGAGAGTCTTCCCGCGTTATGAAGAGGAGCAGGCCTAGCAGGGAGATCAGGCGACTCTCCGACCTCGAGGGTCATCTGAGTGGGACGATCATGTCGCATATGGTAAGCTGACTCTTTTCAGATTTTCTCCACGTGAACCTTCTTCTTACTTCCTTCATTTCTTCTTCTTTCTTCTTCCAGCCATATCCACTCTTCCTAGGCCCGAGGAAGTTTTCCAAGCTGCCATGGCTTTCAAAGTTGACTTCCAATATCTCCATTGGCATGAGGGCCATACTCTCAAAGTGGCATCTGCAGGGGCTCCTTATTCACGCCAAGCATTACGAGAAGATTCGTATGGACTGGGCGGCTATGGGTGCACTAGTGGAGATCTGGCATCCCCAGACCCACACTTTTATCTTCCCGACCTTCAAGGTGACCATCCTCCTTGAGGAGGTGAAGCTTCTGCTTGGATTGAAGAAATTTAAGAGTGACGGGAAGGTGAAGGCTATGCGGATGCTGACACGGGGGACTTCTGAAAGCGTTCTTGGAAGCTTCATGCCTCCCGATGCAGCCAGAAAGGTCCGTACTTAAAAGGGGATCGATCTCCAAAAGCTTGCGGAGTGGGTCATGGACGCCCTGAGAGGGTCACCAGACGATGACTATTTGGAGGGAATCATGAAGGGGTTCACCATTTGTCTGGCGGGTGCTCTCTTGTTCCCTTATACCGACAACATGGTGGAGGAAGACCAACTGGGTGCTATCTGTAGGATCTGGCGTGGAAAGAGGGTGGGACCCGCCGTCCTTGCCTATCTTTACAGCGGTCTTACTGCTTCGAGCATGGGTAAGCCTCCATTTGGTTGTGCACTTGTCTTGAATTGCTGGCTGGATTTACATTTCAAATTCGACCACCGCGAGGGAATGCCAACCGCTTCGAAGCTCTTCCAACAAAGCCCTCTTCATCACATAGCCGACGTGTTAGGCTTCGGTGGTACTGTAGTGAACCGCGTTCCGTGGCTGAAGAAATGTGAAGACTGGCGGTCTCACTTCCGCACCGTGACACAAGGCTTCTTTACTTGCGCACCAGCATGTTTGCTTTCGCTAGATCTCCTCATGAGGCCTTCTCCCGAAGTTGATATTCAACTGATCGGCGCGATCGAGTTTGTTCTTTACAACGCGCATCAGTGCTGCCTCCAGATTGGCATCCCACGCCATTCGTTCCCGCCACCGACTGGCATCGTTCCTTTGAAGAAGAGGGAGTTGGGCACTGAAGCGGACGCGAAGGAAGCGAAGGCCATTAAAGCTCCCTGGAAGACAAGTGTTGCGGGAAAGGCATTAGCGCATGTGGTGGAAGAATGCGAGCCGTGGAGGGCTTATGTAACCGAACTGGGGAAGTTAAGGCCTAAGGCGCCTAAACCCCTGATGTAGCTCATTCTGCTTTTCTGATGGAATAAAATCTGGCATGGATGTTTCGGACCCCCGTCCCCTTAATTATTATCTTTTTTGTGGTTTTTCTTTTTCTTTCCTTTTTTTTTCTTTTGTTTGGATTATATACATACTCTAACCCCTTTTTTCTTTTTATTATATTTTTATTATGGGGGCGTCCAGAGGCCTGGACGCCCCTATTTTTTTAAATAATTTTTTTAAAAAAAAATTTTTTTTTTGGGGCGTCCAGGGTCCTGGACGCCCCTAATTTTTTACTTTTTTTATTTTTTAATTTTTGTTTGGGGACGTCCAGGGGCCTGGACGCCCCTAAGGTTTTTGAATTTTTTTTTTTAAAAAAAAAAGTGGGGGCGTCCAGGCGCCTGGACGCCCCAATTAAAGCTTAATCTATATATAGGGGGGGCTCCCCCCCTAACTCACTTACTGTTCATTCTGACCGTCCAGCCACTCCAAACGACCCATTCTTAGTCCCAATGGAGCGAGGAGGATCGAGCCAGGGTCCAGGGAAGCGGAAACGACTGGCTCGTCGTGCGAGGAGGTTGAGGGATGATGCCGAGGAGGCCGCAGCAGAGGAGATTGCTGCGGGTGAGGAGATGGAGGTGCTGCTTCTGGCCGCGGAGGCCGCTGCGGATGCTGGTGACGCGGGAGAGGACGATCACGACCCGGTAAGTACTTTGGAATTCTCACTTTGTGGTTCAATAGGCTAAAACGGGTGTGCGAGAGGCTGTGAGAGGAGGCCGGGTAGTGAGAGAAGGAGGCGTCTAGGGGCCTGGACGCCTCCACTTTTTTTTATTTTTTATTTATTTATTTATTTACGTAAATAATAAAATAAAATTAAAAAATAAGGAGGCGTCCAAGGCCTAGGACGCCTCCATAATAATATATATATTATATATATATATTTTTTGTTTTTGGTTCTTGGATTTTTTTTGAAAAAAAGAAATAAAGAAAAATAGGAAGGAGGCGTCCAGGGGCCTGGACGCCTCCAAAAAATAATATATATATATATATATATTTTAAAAAAAATAAAATAAAAAGAATAAATAGTATATACAGTGTTATTGTTTATTACTGTTCATGATGCTGATGTGTTCTTTGTTAGTTTTTGTGGTGTGCAGGGCGTGATGAAGGGCCGGATCAGCTGGTCCTTGGTGGTGGCAGCATACCGTGGGCTGCCGGATTTCCAGAGGGCGCGTGTGGACGCCATGGGCTTTGGAGCTTTCCTTAGGATCGAGCCCTTCCGGCTCGACCTTCCTCTTATCTAGGCATTGAGGGAGCGGTGGCACGCACCGAGCCGGGCGTTTTTGATGCCCTGGGGGCACATGGTGCCGACACTAGAGGACGTGGCTCGGATTACCGGGCTACGGGTTGACGGAGAGGCAGTCAGCGGGGTCACCTACCCCGACTATCGAGAGAGTGCCCTGGACCTACTATGGTTAGAGACGAGCGTGACTGATAGAGACAGCAGGGTAGTCGGCCGAGTGGAGATTATGGAGGCGCTCGGATTCGTCGACCCGCGCCAGCGGGTTAGAGAGACTGGAGCGGAGTTCTTGGCTCGACTGGAGGGGGATGCTCGTGCAGCTTTCACCCAGGATCCGAGCGAGAGGGAGCTGGTGGACCTAGATCTTCGGAGGTTTCTTTTCTTCTTCCTGGGCCGCCTTCTGCTGGGGACGAAGGGGGATGGCATCCACTGCCGTTTCCTCGGGATCTTGGCGGATCTGGACAGAGTGGGACACTACGCGTGGGGAGCGGCTCTGCTTGCCCATTTGATTGCTGATCTCTCCCAGACTTCGGAGAAGGAGACGACAGTCAGCGGCTTCGCACCTTTCCTCCAGGTAAACATTTTATTTATGCATTCCTACAGTTAAATATGCAATTATTGTATTAATGATGTATGATGGATGCAGGTGTGGAGCTATTACTATTTCCCGATGGGGAGAGCTAGGCATGGGAACAGGAGGGCCGTGCCTCTGGCGCGGCAGTGGAGGCCGGTCGTGGTTGCAGCACCCCACGGCTACCAGCTGGCGTCACTTCGTCGGGAGCTGAGCGAGTATCCCGAGGCCATGGTATGATGCGTATGCTTTTTTTGTGTTTATGCGTGTGACTGAATGGTAACTAATATGATGTATGTATGGTGATGCAGGTGGTGTGGAGGCCCTACCTGGGCATGGGCGATGCTGGCCAGCCCTGGGTTGTAGCGGGTCTTCCTCGCTTCAGACGGGACGTGTGGGTCCATTGCCTGAACGAGATTGAGCCGCTACGGCTTAGACTGGTCATGAGGACGTTGGGGCTAGCCCAGGAGTGGGTTGATGTAGATGCGCCGGCCCGCATTGGGCGGAAGACCAAGGGGAAGGCGAAGATTGTGGACTGACATACGCGCTTCCCAACACAGTACCAGGACTGGCAACAGGGCGGGGTCCCAGTGATGTCCCACGTACAGGACAGCACAGACTACATGAGACGGTACCGAGCTACGTATGGGGACCGCCTCTCCTTGGGTGGTATGGCAGGGGTAAGTGAAATGAAATCGCTCCACCTTTCTATATGTGTATGCATGGGACACTAACTTATGTGTAATGCAGGATGCTCGTGATACCATGATCGCCGACCTGCGGGCCCAGTTGGCGGACGCCAGGCGACAGTTGGTGGCCATCCGACAGGAGTTGGAGATCCTGGTGAGTTTATGTGATGCATTTTTTTGTGACCTAGATTTTTGATGCTTAGCCTTTAACTGACGTTTGCCGCTGTCTGGTGGAGCGGGTTCTAGTTCGCGGGGCCCTCCTCCGGAGGTTTCTGCCCTCCAGGAGCAGCTGGCGCACGCGGTGGCTCGGGCTGAGGAGGCCGAGCGTGACCGCGAGGCTCGAGTGAGTGTTTGCTTGGCCCCGTCCCTTTTCTAGCTGCTTTCCTTCTATCACTGTTCTCTTACGGTGCATGCGTGCTTTGACAGGTGGCCGAGATTCGGGAGGCCCTGGCCCGTGCTGTTCGTGCTGAGCAGGAGCGCGATGCCTGGGTGGCAGAGCGCGATGCCTGGGTGGCAGAGCGTGACGCCCGGATTGCGGAGCTGGAGGAGGAGCGTCGACGGGAGGCTGAGGAGCTCCCTCGTGACGTGCTGGATCTGCGGATCGCCCTCGAGCTGTCGAGGAGAGAGGCGATGAGGGAGAGAGAGGAGAGGGAGAGGGATAGGGAGAACGTGGAGAGAGAGAGGGAGAGCGTGGAGAGAGAGAGGGAGAGGGATAGGGAGAGAGAGAGGGAGGAGTGACAGCGGGATCAGACCGAGAGGAGGGCTCTAGAGGCCCAGCTGCTGGAGCTCCGATTGAGTCTCGGCACGGCGGAGGGGAGGCTTCGGGAGAGCGAGGAGCGGTACCAGAGGGCGAAGGAACGCGGGGCGCGACTTCGTCAGTCTGGTTCTTTTTCCATGGGCAGCTATCTGGTCTCTTCGGCCGAGGAGCGTCGTCGCGCCTTCGAGGCTGGAGTGCCACCGCAGGGCGAGGCGAGCACGGCTTCTCAGGGTTTGCAGAGGCCCCCTAGGGATCCCCGGCAGAGGAGGGAGGAGAGAGATGACCAGGAGGGTGGTGGTGAGAGTTAGAGAGTTGCTTGTACACGTCACCCTTCTCACTGTATGATGTACTTTCGGCTATTATATGAAATGGAAATGGCTTTTTTGTGTTGTGTGTACCTTTCTCTCTCCCACACTTTTTTCTTTGCATTGAGTTGTCCTTTGAGGCACGCTCCGCGAGACCTTGCCCTGAACAGCGGGGAACTACGCTTTGCACGGGGGGATTTTATTTCCTTTTCCCCCTTTTGGGCGCGTCCAGGCGCGAGGACGCGTCTTAATCCTTGAATTCAAATTTAAAGCGTCGGGTGGCCTTTCTTCTCCCGTGCCTTACCCGCAAATGAGCCCGCCTTCTGCCGAAACTCGCTTGCCCCTTTTCTCGTCTTCCTCCTCTTTTGATCGATGGAGTTCGGTGGGCCTGACCACGGTGAAGGTGGAGAGGGACGCGGGACCCCTCGCCCAAAGAGGGACGCGCCCGAGCACGGAACGGCGTCCATGGAGGAGGAAGGGCCGCTCCGGGCCCCCGAGGGACCTGAGGGGCCCGATGGCGTGGGAGGAGGTGAACACGGTTCGGTGGGTGCTTCGATCTCTTCCTCTTTTAATTCATTTTGGGTTTTGAAGCGAGCCGCGCGAGGGGGAAAGGGTTCGGCGAGTGTTGCACTCAACTGATGGACGCGTCCTAGACAGGGGACGCGTTCCTTTTGACTGATATAGGACCCCTTTCTTGGTGCAGGACATGGCAAGGACCCTGGGTCTGGCCGATGAGTAGGCGAGTGCGGACGAGCCGAGCCGCGTCAGGAGGGAGAGTCGCGGCAAGGCGAGGCTCGAGGAGTGGCCCGTACGTCTCCCTGGACAGCAAGGGGGTATACTGGTGCAGGATAGTGCCGACTTCCTGCGGCGGCAAAGAGAGAGTTACGCGGGGCTTCCCCAAGCTGGGGACACGCGTGGCATCGGCGGCTCGCGCGCCCAACTGTCAGAGACTAGGCGGCAGCTGGCCGTCGCTCAACATGAGCTGTCGCTCCTGGTAAGTTACGTGCCGCACTTTTAACTTCAGATTTTGGAGTTTCACTGACGGCCGTTGTTTATTTTGTTCCAGCGTGCCCAGCAGACAGCGACGGTGGGAGTGGCTGGTGGATCTTCCAGTTCCTCGGCCCCTTTTCTCGAGATTGCCTCCCTCCGGGAGCAACTTGCCAGTGCGGTGGCCCGCGCGACCCGGGCGGAAGAGGCGCGTGACGCCTGGGTGGCGACTGTAGCGGAGCTGCGGCATCGCGGTGAGGAGAGACCTTCTCCAGACATCCTGGAGTTAAGGGTTCTTCTGCAGATGATGAGGAGAGAGGCAGAGAGAGAGAAAGCCGAGAGAAGGTCCGAGCGACAGCGGGATCTGACCGAGAGGAGGGCCTTGGAGGCACAAGTGAGGGAGCTCCAGCTGGGCCTTCAGGCCGTCGTGTAGAGGCTAGGAGGGATGGAGACGCGCTACGAGAGAGCATGAGAGTTCAGGGAGTGACTCCGCCAGTCCGGTCGCTTTGCCACTAGTGGCTTCTTCGCCACGCCAGGGGAGGAGCAGCGAGTCACTGCTGCGGAGCAGGCGCCCAGAGGCGAGGCAGGTGCTACTGCACGGGGATCCCGGAGGCTTCTGAGGGACCCTCACCTCGGGGGAGAGGAGAGGGACGCCTAGAGGGACGAGCATGAAAATAATGTCAAGAGTTGGCGAGCTAGTGGACCCGCCACCTCTCTATGATTGTAGTGTTTATGACAGCTTGTGTAGAATTATGAATGGAGTGATTTGATTTTCTGCTGCTTGTTTGCTCTCTTGTGCGTTCCTTCTTCCCTACACTTCCTTTCCTTTGCATTGTTCCCATGTGATGGGTCTGCCGAGACTCCGCCCCGAGCGGAGAATCGCGTCTTGTTGTGACCATTTTCCACGGGAATCTGCCGTCGAAGTCAATAATGACGGCCCTAGTTTCTTTTCCCGAATGCTGTGTCAAATTTTGCGGACGTCCTCCAAATCATGATAGGGTATCCCTAGACAACATAGGGGCTATTCGTCGTATTCTTCGTCCAGTCAATCACCCTGTGCGCGCGGTGAAGTGACACACGGGACCGCATGGCAGGTGCCTCATTGCGAGGGCTATCATCAATAGGTGATGGAGGCAATCTTGGCCCGCACTCCTTCCGTTTCTATAAATTCTTGTCCCTTTTATTTTCCCAGGTATATCGAGAGCTAACTCGAGGAGCACAATTTCTTACGGGAGAGGAGGAGTTCAAAATTCTGAGAGTTGGATGGAGGGCGGATCTTCCCATTCCTCGAAGAGAAGCAGGTCCAGTGGTAGTAGTTCCAGGAGGCTTTCAGACCTTGAAGGGCACTTCAGCGAAAGGGCCCAATCACAACTCGTAAGCCAAGTTTTCTTGCCCTTTTCTCATTCTTTCTTCCTTTCTTCTGACCAAACCTCACCCCCATTCCTTGTATGTGTAGGTTGTGATGAAATCACAAATCTTATGGGAGTTGGTAGTAGCAGCGTACAGGGGCCTCCCAGATTTTCAGAAAGCGAGGCTAGACGTGATGGGATTTGGTACCTTCCTTCGGATCGAGCCGATCCAACTTGACCTAGTCCTGATCCAAGCCTTGTGTGAGAGATGGGACCCAGTGAGCCGGGCATTCCTGATGCCCTGGGGGCACATGGTGCCCAGCTTGGAGGATGTGGTCCGGATCACAAGCCTGAAGGTAGAGGGCGAGGCAGTGACCGGAGTCACTTACGCGGACTATAGAGAAGGTGCCCAGAAGTTACTGGGTTTGGACCTGGATGGTCAGAAAAACAGGTCGGTAGCTAGGGCGTCCCTGATGGATGCATTAGGGCTCACCGACACTCGTCGGCGGGACGATGAATCCTCAGAAGAGTTCATGGAAAGGATAGAAATAGGATGCCGCACCGTGTACTGCACAGATTTCGGCGACTGGGAAAGATGCAACATAGATTTGAGGAGATTTCTCCTCTTCCTTTTGGGGAGATTGGTACTGGGCTCGAAAGGGGACGGTATCCAATGTTGCTTCCTGGAGCTGCTGTCAGACCTTGAAAGAGTAGGGTATTATGCCTGGGGAGCCGCCATGCTGGCACACTTGTTTGCAGGCCTATTCCAAGAAACGGATCGTGAGATGACTGTGAGTGGTTTCACACCATTCATCCAGGTATTTTTTTGTTTTTGCTTGTTTTGTATTTTTTTGTGTTTTTGTAAAGTTCTGATGGCTTGCGCCGAGCAGCTGTGGAGCTATTATTACCTCCCTATGGGGAGAGCTCGGCATTGGCGACCTGTGATGGTGCCGCTAGCCAGGCGGTGGGAACCCATCATGAGTGCGGCACCCCTAACCTACCAACTGATGGTGCTAAGGCGGGAGCTACAGGAGTTCCCTGCAGCGATGGTAAACTGGAGACCCTACTCAGACATGGTCGATGCCGACCAGCCGTGGGTTCTAGCAAGTCGTGCCCGGTTCGGACGGGAATTGTGGATGCACTGCCTGAATGAAATCGAGCCGCTTCGGCTACGATTAGTTATGAGGACTTTAGGACTGGCTCAAGAATGGGTGGATTCAGCTGCGCCACCTCGTGTCGGGAGAAAGACGCGAGGACCGGCGACCTGTATTGACTGGCGCGTGCGATTTCCCGAACAGTACGAAGATTGGCAACGGGGTGGCATGATTGTAGAATCGCAGGCGCGGGATAGCGAAGACTACTTGCGTCTATATAGGATAAAGTACGCAGAGCGGCTCCAACCCCGGGGACTTGTGGAGGTAGGTTTCCCCTTTTTCTCTTTTCTTCTTTCTCCTTTTTTTTTAGTTTTCTGGTGAAAATGCTGACTCGTATGGCTGCAGGATGTCCGGGATGCCATGATAGCGAATTTACGAACTCGCTTGGCAGAGATGGAACAACAGTCGGGCGATGCCCGCGGAGCTACGAGCGCCTTGGTAGGTGTACAGTACGTTCCTAATTAAAACCCCAGATTCCAGATGTTGGCTGCTAATTCACGCGGTCGTAGCATGCCCAAATTGGCGCGGCTTCCCCAGCGACGGGAGTAGGTGGTACCTCCTCCAGCTTGTGGATTCCTACCTCCGAACTTAACTTGCTTCATGAGCAACTTGCTCACGCCACGCAGCGTGCTGCGGAGGCAGACGGGATGCTCCGTATACAGGTAAAAGTTTCAGCGTTGAGTTCTCTTTGTTTATGCCTTATCGTGTATCTGAGATGGTACACTTGGCAGGAAAAGGAGACGGAAGAAGCGCTTGGCCAAGCTGCGCAAAAGGAGGCTAGGATAGCAGAACTGGAGAGGGAACTGCGGCGTCATCCTGATGACGACTCTTCCAGGGATGCGATGGAACTGAGGATCACTCTCCAGTTGGAGAGGGAAGACCGCGAGAGAGAACGTGCAGAGAAAGAAAGAGACGCGGAGAGAGAAAGAGCCAACAGTTTGGCTGAAAGGGAGGAACGAAGGGCCATGGAGGCCCAACTATTCGAACTCCGAATCAGCCTTGGTCTTGCTGAACAGTGGCTGAGAGATGGTGAGGAGCGCTACCGAAAAGCACGAGAGCGTGGCTTTCGTGTTGGTAGCTTCTCTGCTGCTTCCGTAGATCAACGCCGGGATGCGGGAATAGGAAGAGGAGTACAGAGCGGTAGGAGTACCGCTTTTCGTAGTTGGGTAGCACCTTTGAGAGTGTTTTGTCCGGAGAGTAGTGGGACGAGTAATGCAGAGAGAGAGGGCGGAACTTGATGTAATTTTTTTGGTTTTTTTGGAATAAAATACAAGGTTTGGTTCGTTTGTTTTTCACCTTTGCTTCAGTTGCCTGAATCTCTGCACATATCACTGAAACAAACAAATCCGAATTTCTGTTCTGACTTGGCCCCTTGCTCAATAAGCAAATGGTCACTGTGACTGTCCTTGATAACTGGTCAAGGGGCCAAGCCTTTATTTAACGAAGGCAAGGGAAAGATGCGGTGATGATAAATGCGACAGGCAAGCACACGAATGCAAGCGGTATTAAAAGTGAGATGCTGCACGCAAATGTAATCATGCAAAATTGATTTGTTTTCTTTTTTATATTTGATATTTTTTTTTGTTTTATCATAAAAAGATTTTTTTGGTTTGCAAATATGTGCATTTTCTCTTTTCCATTTTTTTATCATTTCAATTTTTTTGCTGCCAACGCCCGGCAAGCACCCAAATGGCACCTGACCTTCGTGAGAACAGGGGTTTCTTACTAACCTCCCAGGTATCCTAAGTGCATATCTAGGTTGATTTGGACCTCTAGACCCCTCGAATGATGATCCCGCCGGCTAAGACTTACCCTGATGACAATACCGTCATGCCATGCTTAGGCTCCCAGTCGCTTCCGACCACAGGGATTCACCCAAAAGGTGTTTGAGGTAAATGATTTGCCCGACCCGGGTCTGTTTCCTCACAACTCTAGATGGTATAAGATGGAACACCCTGGAACCCTAAC